>BCNH02000001.1:12298255-12322615 GCA_001662345.2 Metrosideros polymorpha var. glaberrima
AAAAAAAAAAAAAAAAAAAACGGTTCGAATATGGGGCTATGACATAGAATTTTTTGTGAACAATTTAATATACATTTTCTATTGAGAAACTTCCCCTCACGTGAAAGTCGGCAAGATGATAAATTCATAAAGTGCGAGCCCGATATATGTGAGTAAAAGAATTTGGTAGAACACAAAATGTATGAAGAAAGGAAACTGATAAATGGGTGGAAGTGTCTGATGAGGAATCAATAGCTTGATGTCCTTGAAAATGCTAAAGAGTATCAATAAAATGGTCTTAGTTAGCGAAAATCCAAAACATAAATTGAAATAAAACAAGGGCAAAATAAATGAGAAAAGCACACAACCAGCCAAAGCATTAATTCTTCCATGTTTCCATCATCCCCCAAACATGTTACGCGGGAATATTCAGAGATCAGCGTTGAGTTGGTATCTAATTGTTAGCAGAAGAATACATAATGCACTCTCAATTTCATAGTGATCTTATATTAGCTTGCTTTCATGATCGGGGAAGTTTTCAGTGGCTAATTCCATAAAATAAAAATAAAAAATCCCAACTTTACATACAATTCCAATTCTGCTCCTAACTTTTTTTTGTCCAAAACAAATTCCCAACTTTCACTCGAGTCTCAAATTTGCCGACGGTTCCAAAAATGGCCACCTAATTTTTCAAGATTTCAATATCATGAAGCTGTTTTTGTTCCATACGAAGGTGAGTTTATTAATGAAGACACACTATCTGACAGTGAACCTCTAACTAGCCGTACAATAGGTTAAGACTTTTTGAACAATTTTCTCTTTATTGTTCTTGTATATTAGGAAGACACTAGCCCTTTTGCAGGGCCATGTTCATCTTCGATTTGAGGATATATAGGAATATGTGCACTGGAAATCCTAAAATTTATCACGAAAGTGCAATTGAATCTTAAAACTTACAAAAAGTGCATTCAAGTGCTAAAACTCGTCAAATTGATATAATCGAGTCCTTTCGTTAACTCTATCCATTTAGACTGACAAAATGATGATGTGGCTTTTTAAAAATATTTTCTTTCTCCTACATGGCAATGATGTGACTAAAACAAGAAGCGTAAGGTTAAAACGACACCGTTTTGGCATAAATTCTAACTTTTTAGCGAAAATCTTAATTAAATCAAATAAAAAAAAGGTATTTTAAAAAACACAAAAAAAAAAAGCAAAGGCAAGGGCTTGCCCTTGGCATCGCCGCCCTTGTCACTGGTGCCTTGGTGAGGGCTCAGAAACCCTCCACCCAGATCTAGGCGAGGGTCGCCAACCCTCGGCGGGGTCTGGCCTAGGGCCACCACAGCTGAGCAAGGGTCGGCGATCCTTGCCTGCTGTTGGCGAGGGTCGCTGGTCCTCGCCGAGCCCCCGCCATCCCTTGCCTCTGTTTTTTTTTGTGTGTGCTTTTTTAATATATTGTTTATTTAATTTAATTAAGATTTTGGTTAAAACAATTAGAATTTAGGCCAAAACGACGTTTTAGCCTTATGTTTCATGTTTTAGCCATGTGATTGTCATGTAGGAAAAAGAAAATATTTAAAAAAAGCCACGTCAGCATTTTATGTTAATCTAAATGAATGGAGTTAATGGAAGGACTCGATTGCACCAATTTGACAAGTTTTGGGATTTTCAGTGCACTTATCCCAAATATATATTGGTTTGTGAGTGCTTCTTTTTGAGAATTGGGTCTACTTGAAATGAGGAACCCTTCAAAGTGATTGAGCGTATCAAACGTTGTCCTCTCTACCATCATTTATAGTGGAACTGTCCCATAGAGGAGCAATTGGCCGAACCCCGCATGTGTCTCTCCAAATTACATTTTCCATTTAATTTCGTGTTGCAGAAAATTTAGTTTGTTTAGATTTTGGCAAGCAAGCGCAGAAAATAGAGACGTTGTTAACATGGCCATGCTTTATCCTTAATATGAGCAGCAGCATATTTCAACTACATTCCAAGTTCATCGAAATTAAATTGTCCAAATAAAGCCTAACTCATATGTATCAAGAAATATATCTATGCATGTGTCTTGTTATAATCGAATTTGTGCTTCTTAAAAATTCAGGTCATTGCACAAATGTCTTAACGACAAGCTCATCAGTGGTAGAATATATTGGATTAGAAATTTCAGCCCTAAATCAATCTGAAACCGGTTTGATCTAGACCTTATCTTTTGCTCACTTAGAAATGAAGACAGCATTCTTTTCCCTCACCATCATGATAGATCCTGATTCTTCAAGCACCCACTAGCAAAAATATATAAACAAATCATAAATAAATCACAAGTAGAATTAAAGTACATTGGGAAAAATAATGCATATCCAAGCTGCTTCGCCCAATAAAACAACATGTCATGTGCACACTCACCCAAGATCGAATTCCCCAATCCTAGGTTCTAGACAGGCCCTTTGAAAACCCAACACGAACCACGCGTTTTCTGGTGCAAATTTCTCCCCCATTAAACAAATAATCTCGTAATTAATTACAATAATCATTTAAGAAAGCTAATCTCGGCCTCTTATATATATACACGTTTTCTGCCCAACAAGACCCGGCAGTAAAGGAACTTCCAAGAACAGGGAATTAAGAAAGTGGAAAAGAAAACTCGGGTCTAATGCCTACGTTTGCATTGGAATGCAGATACGAGAATCTGTCTTCGTGGATTGGTATGAAAGATGTCTTTTTATGGTCGGACTTCGGATTAATAATAATTTACTTTTATAAGCTCATTGATTAATTCCCCCCCTCTTTCTTTAACCAACCTGGGAATTAGGGTTTTCAACGTGTGAAGCTGCTGATGCATAGGCTTTTTGGTTGTGTTCACTCGTACACGTGTGCATGTGAGAGAGAGAGAGAGAGAGGGCTAGCTTTGGATGCTGAGTGAAAAGAGGAGAGGGAGGAGGGAAGAATCAGTTGTTAGAAAGTGTGGCCAAACGCAAACGGCCAAGAGCAGTTGAATTATCTTATGCATATTCATGCAACTAATAATATTCTCTCCTTCATTTGTTTTATTTATTCATTGCATAGATGGAAAATCCTCCCAGAATGTGACCCGTGGGTCCCGCTCAAGCCCTCAATGTCAGTCTGATGTGGACGATTGTCTAATTAATTCGTGAAACGTGGTATGACATTCGTTTAATTTGTAGCCATCTATGATTGTATCTAACTTTTTGCGCAAAACAAAACATGCATTTGAGTAGAGTGTTCACATATTTTTTTCTTCCTTTGGAATTCAATTACAGAAACTATTGTTTTATTTAACTTTTACTTTAATTTTTGAAATAGATGCGTCAAAAATGAGAAAACAAAGAGTTGAGAGAGCTGACCACGTCGCCTGGAAAAAGATTAGTCGAAATTTTAAACCATGAAATTAGTACAATCAACCACTTAAATGTTATCCTTTCGTAGAATCCACCTGCACCACCAGAAGAATTTTTTATGTTTTCTTGCACAGTATGACATTTATTAAGAGCTGATCTATGTGTATATGTGAGGGGCTAAGGTTTATTCACGAAAGCTCTTATTAACGGGTGTTTTTACTTTTTAGAGTATTTGTCGAAAATATTTTAAAAGAAAATTTTTCGATTTCTATGCACAAACATTACATATTGTATCAGAGAGACAGTGCATAAGAAATTACAAATTTTCTCAGTCTGAGCGTCTACAAGTGCTCTTAAGGCACTTTTCATCAGAAGCGTTTGATTGATGAAATAGTCATTTTTATTATTGTCATACCTAAATGCTCATGAATCTCTCAAAATGTAAATGTGAGCTGTATTTCTTAATGACTGTGGATAGAAGAACACGCAACGGTAATTCTATTCCCCTTGTAACCCAATGAAAGGAACATGTCCAGACCGAATGTCTAGATCAAAAATCTGTTTGACAAGAATTATTGTCGACACATGGTTTGAATCACCCAATAGGAGGTGGCGGTTGAGCTTTTGAGAATTAAATCGACATATGATTCTCGATTTCTGAAAGGATTCGCCAAATCGCAAATCAAGGAGTGGTTGCGTGGTCGAAAACTCTGGTCTAGTTGTTTGGTTGGCAGATGGGACAACGAATCTTCAATACATACATGGACTAGTTAGAAAAGATCCCCTTGCGTAACTATTACTGTATAATTCTTTCCGCAAATCCTCTATCATTTGTTTATCTCAAAGCAAAATTAAACAGCCAAACCTAAGAAGAAATGCTGGATCTCGCTGTAGCAATTGGAAAATTACTTCTGACTTTTGGCGCAGTTTGTTTTATGGAAAATGAACTTTACTGGAATATTTATTAGAAAGAACTTATTTGTAATGAAAATGATTATTTAACAAATGATATGTGGAAGTCATTTTCTAATGTTTGTGAGAGGAACAATTGTGAAAACACACATACAAGAAAAAGTTTTGAGTACAACACTAGGTAGTGGGTTTAAGTGCCGGGGTCGCAGGCTCGGCCTTGGGAGACCCAGACTCAATCAACAAGGACTGAGTTCAATCAACAGGGTCCTTAGCCCGACTGTCAAGGTCCCGAATCCAACACCGACCCAAGTTAGGTTGTGGGGGACCGTGGCATGAGTAGGACTTGGACTAGGCCTCGAGAATGTGAGTCCGACTGCTAGGGACTCAGGCACCAGCGCTAGAATCCTAGTGATGGCCTCACGAGACCCTCGCTTGACCAATGGGGATTGGGCTCGACTGGCAAGTTCCTTGGCCTAGTTACCAAGGTCTCAGAGTCTCGGGCACTAGGGACTCGAGCAAGACCTTGGGGGACTATAGTACTAGTACCGTAGTCCCGAGCACAGTTGCTGGGGACTTGGGCCCAGCCTCTAGCGACCCGGGCACAAGCTCTAAGATCCTAGTTCTAGTCTCAAGAGACCTTGGTCTTTGGCCGCCGGGGTCCTAGGCACATGTTCTAAGGTCTCGAGCTCGACCTTGGGAACCTAGGCGTAGGCGTCAAGGTCCAGGGCCCAGCCACTAGGGCCCCTAGCCTGATCTGGGGGACTTGAATTGTGATCTAGCTGTATTTTAGAAAATGATTTTCAATTTTTAGAAGAGGAAATTGTTTTCCTGAACTTAAGAATAAGTTTCATTGACTATGAAAACAATTTTCGTCAATTCGTGTTCCTTAAGTAAATTTTCTCAAAATGAATGAACCAAATTTAATAGGTAACTATTGTGTACGGTGTTCCATCTGAGGGCCAAAAGTTTTGTATAGTGCTCACTTTAGTGTCGTACCAAATTTAATATTTAAATTCTATAGACTCCATCTAAGGGACGCATGTAAAGGTTGGAATTCAGCCTGGTAGAGAACTGTTGAACTTAGTCAAAACTCGGAAGGGCAAATTGAGGGTTTAAAACAGATTCGAGCATAGGAAATGCTGCTCCAGTCATATTAAAGCTTCATGACCACAACCAGCTTATGCATTTAAATTGTTAGATAAAATCCTTCTTCTTCTTCTTTTGCCTTTTCATGGGCTCGAAATTTATCTACTTACAGATGATTTTTTTGTCATAAAAAGGGACAACTTTTTTTATTTCAAAAAAACCTAATTAATCATGGAAACGAGTCAACCATAAGGCATATTTTTAACACAAATACTCTAAAATTGGCATGATAGATGCTGATCAATCTGTAGAGTGGTGATAGATCACTCAACCTAGCTTGGGGGCCACGAGGGCTTGTTGCCAAAATTAAAATGGGACTAGGTAGCTCTAGGAGATGTCCAACAATTGTAGTATGAAACGTCCTACTTCACACAACCACACCAGCATCATTAATTATTATTCACTTTTAGATGACTTGTAAGCTTTCATCCGGTTGAGATGATGTTATGTTAAGCTTTGCAAGAATAGAGTCATGGAAACGATGAGTCGCCAACTGATATCGATATGTCTTCAATTGTTGGGCACAAGTAAAATGATCTTAAACTGTCGCAAAAACCGATGACCTTATTTGTGTTTTGCATATTTAGGAGTTAAACTTAGCCAGGATGATAATAGCTTTTTGGGGAAAGAGTTGATAGCTTGTATTATTCAATGCCTCTCTTAATGCATTCTATATGAGATTCTCTCCATCGTGAGGTACATTATTTGGACCTTAGCACCCAAAAAAAAAAAAAAACCCGAAATAAAAAGAAAAGAGGTACATTATTCGGACAAGGGAAATGCTAGATGAACTAAGAAAACGTTTTCAAAATCGACTTGCAACATGATATCGCTCGTGAATTGAATAATTCACTTATTTAAATACCCAACTAGAAAGTGCCGCATTATTTGGTAGGCAAGTTTTGGAAAGACAACGAAGGAAAATAAAAGAAAGAAAATGGAGAGAACAAAGAGATTTTAATTTCCTTTTATCTTGTTTGGATATGAGGAGAGATGATGTGGAGGGAAATGGAGTCAGTAATTGAAAAAAAGGTCCTTTGTCCTATCCCATTTTTCAAATCAGAGTGAAGGGTAAAACTGGAAAAAAATAAAAACAATACCGAAACCAATTGTGCTCCACGTCCTTCCACTTTTGGAGAGAAATTAGAAGATGGACAAAAGGAAAATGCTTCCTTTCGAAACCCAAACAAGGGAAATGATTCCCTAGGTAAATGCTTCCTTTCACTTCCACCCGTTTCCCTCAAACCAATCAAGTATGCATAACATTACTAATTGGGACAATTGTGTCGATCTTCATGCTTAGATTTTCACTCATGATATATTCATCTCATTGATCTCATGATCTTATCCAAGCTATTGGCCGTAGTCTATCTCTTGGTACACTCAAACTCGACATGTATTTCAACTAGACAATGCCGAAAGTTTTTCCGATTGGGTAGAGATCCTCTCTAGTTAAACTATTAGCCCCGATTTACCAAAGTGATCACACTACTCATGAAAATTTACACAAGAGTTCCAAGAATCCTAACTTTCTCCTCCGCTCTCTCCCCTCCCATGCCTTAGACTCCGTTGCCTGACTCCCTGTGCTGTTAGAGTAGCCACAACAACCACTTCCAGATCAAAAGTCTCCTATGACGAAGACCACAGGTTTGAGTTGATAAGGTGGCAATGGCATGCGATGGCAGCGGCGCAGGAACTGACAGGCAGCGGCACATGGTGCTGGGCGGTGGTCAGGCTGCTTGATCTTTGAAGCGTGAATGAAAGATGTTGAGTACTCTTCTACATTGGGAGGATCCCAACCTTTTAATCGATATGTTCACTTGAACTTGGGACCAGGGTTGACATTATTCACACTCACAAGGAGCAAGGGAAAACGTTGTACTAGTTTCAACCGAACCTCCATCATCAACCTTAGTTACCCAAAAAAAAAAAGCACCTAAAACCATACAAATGAAAAGTCAGTAGGCGGTGATGACTGCGTCACTCTGATCATGTGGCTAACAGTCTCTCTGCAACCACTCGAAGCATTTTAGGTTGATGGACGGTGGGGAACGACTGTCCAAGCTGGGCCCCACCCACTCCAAAATTCACTGATGAGTGAGACAGGGGTATCACGGACGGTCCTATCACTTGCCTCGGGCAGCGTAAGTTCTAGTCAATTTCCCTTTTGAATTTTCATATGAACTCTGCTTCGCTCTTGCATGCTGAAAAAAGGGGTCAAATTCTACTCATAATGGCTCAATCATTCTCTCTATACCCCGATCGAAGGCCTACAAAAGCAAGTCACCTTTTTGATTTCAAACCCCGACATCTTCCAATTTTCAAAACAATCCCGTCGCTTCGCCTTTCACGAAGAGAAGTCCTAAAAAATTGAAACTACTTTTCACCTTTCTACATGCTTTGCTTTCGCTAGTCCCTACTTTTTACAGCAAAGTTTTAGTTCTTTTGATTATTAATATACTACATCCTCAGACTTGTCGATGTTCTTCAATTTCCTATTTACGGGTATTGGAGATGATAAATGTTAAAAGCGATGTTGCATTAATGGGAATGATTCCATAGAACTAGCACGAAGGTGGTGTACTTTCTAAGGTTAATCAGACATACTATTCTACATTTCTTTTCAAAAGTAGATACCGTGGGATGAATTGTGTAGAAGTGTCAAAACAACATGCTAAGAGGCTATTCGATTGATTGAACATGTCATGTGGTACACCATTACCTACTTATAGTCAAATCACGTTGAAATAGCCTCTCTCTAATTGAGCCATAATTGCTCTCGTGAACGATGATGTTACTCGATAAGATTTTCCAACAAATAAAGAATCGACTCCTCTTATTGGACGATGTGATGATAAACAACAATGGTGATCTTCAATTGCCAGGACGTGGTATTCAAAATAACGCAATTCTATTTGTTAAGCATGGACCGGGAAATATCATGATTTTGTGGTACTTACACAGTCAATGAATGAAAAAGTTCCACAAAACCAGTTAACTTTAATCGTGCACCACATGTATAATTGTAAAATCAGTCATTCTAATTCAATCATACTATATTTGATTAGTGAAAGAAAAAAGCTACAAAATGCACCTGATAGTGATGATCTCAAATCTAATGAACCGGTAACCACATCATAAATAATAGAACATTTCTCTCTCCGGACTGTATATAAAGCAAGACTAGAGACACTCCAAAGACTAGAGACACAGGTACTCTACAATATCTAGTAGACACAGCAGCTCACAGCTCTTCAGAGAGTGACAGCCAAATTAGTGTTGTGTGGTGGTGGTGGCCCATCTAAGAGACTGGCTGAAGTTGTGTGTGTGTGTGTGAGAGAGAGAGAGAGAGAGAGAGAGAGAGAGAGAACGGGTAAGACCAAAAGATAGTAGAAAGAGCTCGGTGGCTACAAAACAAAGAGAAAATTATTCTCTTCCTCTGCACCTTAGAACTATTTTTTTTGGGTCTTTGCTCTCTTTTGAAACCAAACAAGGATCACCCAGATCTCTGTAAACAAACAAGAGATCACTCCAACATCAGTAGAGTTATATACCTTCTTGGGGTGTTGCTAAGCTCCAAGCTTAAGTTTTGGGCTTTTCCTGTCTTTTGGCAGGAGCTGAGAGAGTTTGCGAGTTTCTTGAATATTACCAAACACTTTTTATCTGCTTGTTTTTGCAGTGTCTCTCTCTGAGCCAAAAGATCTTGCTGTGTTTTGGTGATATTAGAAATATGCAAATGATGTCTGGCGATCCTTTTTGCCTACCAACCTTAGGAGGCGTTTTCGATGGAGCTCACAACCCAAACCCTAACCCTAATAAAGCTGCCACCAACCCAGGAGCCAAGAAGAAGAGAAATTTGCCAGGAACACCAGGCAAGCAAAAATTTCACCTCAATTGATGCTTGCGCAAAGTACCCATGATTTTTCTTTTCTTTTTTTGTTTTCTTTTTATCTCAATATAACTCTTCTTTGGCTTCCATAACTTTGAATGTTTTCTTTTCATCATGTGTATGTATTGTTGTTTCCTTGGTGAATTAATTCGTATGTGATACGGATGCGACAGATCCAGATGCAGAGGTCATCGCGCTATCGCCAAAGACGCTCATGGCGACGAATAGGTTCGTCTGCGAGATATGCAACAAGGGCTTCCAGAGGGACCAGAACCTGCAGCTCCACCGGAGGGGCCACAACCTGCCGTGGAAGCTCCGGCAGAGGAGCAACAAGGAGGTCGTCAAGAAGAAGGTGTACATATGCCCTGAGAAGACATGCGTGCACCACGACCCGTCGAGGGCGCTTGGCGACCTCACCGGGATCAAGAAGCACTTCAGCCGGAAGCATGGCGAGAAGAAGTGGAAGTGTGAGAAGTGCTCGAAGAAGTACGCAGTCCAGTCAGATTGGAAGGCCCACTCCAAGACCTGCGGGACTCGAGAGTACAAGTGCGATTGTGGAACCCTCTTTTCCAGGTACCAATTCATAGATATATGCACGATGAATGGATTAAAATTTCACGGGAGATGATTTCGATTCTTGGTCATGTTTTTACACCTTATAGAAGAACTTAGTAAATCTCTTGATGGGGAAGGAAGTTTGTAATAACTATTCATGGGCATGAGGCATGAATTGAATGCCTTGAAGATGTATGCATGATTAGGTCATTAATATATGCCTTTGTCTTGTTTGATTGTCTCGTGTTTTTTTTTGTTGTTTTTTACTTTTTATCTTTTGATGTGCATCAGGAAAGACAGTTTCATCACCCACAGGGCTTTCTGTGACGCCTTAGCCGAAGAGAGTGCAAGATTCTCCTCAGTTTCATCCACAAATCTGAGCTTCTCCAGCAACGCCATGAACGAGACGACCATCGGTGCTCACTCTAACTTACCACCGCATGGGTTCGGCAACAACCAAGGAGTTCAAGATATCGCCGGAGTTTCTCTCAGTGCACTTCAGCAGAAATCAAGATTGTCTCAGTGGATCAACCCGACGAATCCCCCACTGAACCCCAGCGACATCTTATCGAGTAATCCCAATCTCACATGTTTGAGTGAGATGGTGCAAATCGGAAATGCAAGCGGTAATAATCTCTTCAGCTCATCTCCCATGGCCAACTTCGGAAGCAACAAGCAATTCTCGGCTTTCGAGAAGACCAACTTGACCCTGACGGCGTTTCGGCAAGGACTGAAAGATCAAGCTGGGGGCAACAAAGGGAACTTATATGAGGCGCCCCCGTCGCTCTACTCCGATTCCCAGACAAAACCCTCAGCCGCGCTTATGTCCGCCACAGCGCTCCTACAGAAGGCGGCCCAAATCGGGTCCACTCGAAGCAACCCGGGGTCGCTCTTCAAGGAGAGTTTTGGCGTGATGAGCTTGTCGTCCTCGTCGAACACGACCGCGTTCGACGTCCTTGGTCACAGCCGAAACGATCTGTCATCTCAGTTCATTAACCAGAGCATGATGAGTAAGCAGCAGGAGAGTTTTGGCGCGTCGGTTGGTGGGATGAATAACCTGAGCGACTCCATTTCCAATTTGAGCTCCTCGATGACGAGGTCGACGGTGACAACCACGACAAACAGCTTAGAGCTCAACACGACAAGGGATTTTCTCGGGATGAGCGGAGGCACGGGTGGTCCTCCTTTTTCGCCGCAAGAGCTCGCCAAGTTCGCGTCGATGAGCTCGGCCATGGGCTTCAGCCAATTCGTTGGGAACAACTGAAATTACTTCATTGACCTTTGATTTGGGAAGGGCCATATAGTCCATCCGGGTCGTGCTGGGGGCAAGGCCGGGCGTTCGACTCCGGAATTCTGAGGGTCATGCAAATTCAGAGGTCACATAACCCGATCCATCTAATAAGAACGGGAAAAATAATTTTGTGAGAAGGAAAACGGAGGGGGACAAGGAGAGCTCGTGAGTGGCCAGTGTATGTGGGTGGGGCCCAGTGCATGTCTGAACTGACGACGACGAGTGTTTCTCTCTCTCTTGACCTTTCTGTCGTTGCATGTTCTCGTTTGTTTTATATGATGTCTTGACTCCTTTGATCTCTTTCTACTTGTTTTGATCCTTTTTCCTCTTTTTTACTTCTTTTTTACTTCTTTCTTTCTGCTCTAACCCAAAAATTTGATGGGTGGCAGCACGGAAAAATACGTGCGGCCATTGACCGGCCGTCAAAGAAGTCGTCGTCGGGCTAACTTTTCAAAATCGTCAACGATCGTGCAGGAGATTTGTTGCTAAGATAATAATAATAACGTGTTGCCGTGTGTTTCGGGGTTTGTATGATTAATTTGTTTAATTATATTCGAAGGAAGCAGATAAAGAGCTGTGCAGCTAGGGAAGATACCGAGTGGAGTAGAGGGGTTGATCATTTAGGTAGGCAGAATCTAGGTTCTCGTTGGACTCCAATGCCGATCCATAAGGATGATTCTAGGGTTTTGGTACATTGAGGCCGAAAAAAGTGACATATCGACGGGTTATAGATAGTCTAGTTTATGGCAAAGGTTGTGAGTTCGATTCTTCACTTGAATCATGCATAGGGGTTTACATAAAACATTCATCGGTACTTGCCTTTCGAACCGTAAGTAAGACGAGTTTATGCCTCATACAGTTTGGTCTGAAGATTGGGAAAAGTTTAGGAGAGATGGGGAAAGACAGCAACTGCCGACCGAGGTGAGGATAAGCTTGCTTCTTCACTAGCTTATCCCCCAAGATATAGGGAGGGACCTTACCTTTCCATGAAAGGAAGTGATGATTCGGTCTTTTTACTTACTTTCTCTACTTGCATTTTATAGTGAAGCTGGTCTCTTCATCACTCTCTTTCTCTCCACTGGCCCGGGAGAAGTGCAAACCAAGATGGGATCTCCTTGAACTCTCTCTTATATAGCATTAACGCCTCGACAAAGATATTGGGCTCTTAAGATTTGCTTAGATAATAAAGCATAAATCTTATGACTTTCACAAATATCGTATAGGCATAGTTAATTCTCTTTTAAAGTGTCTGAAAAATATAATAAAGTTTATCGAATTTCAAAATGTTGACGTACATAAGAGTTATAAATAGTTTTTAAATTTGCCCCCATATGGGCCCTTAATATCCATTCCATGCGAATGACAAGACGACAATGATAAGTTTAATTTCCAATCGCAACCTAAGGCTCCAATCACGCGACCTAATGGAGACATGGGCTAGGTCGGAAGCACTACTAGATCGGAAACGGAGCATTGAACGGTGACATCAAGGTCAACATTAACGAATATGGGTGGCACTTACTCTTTGGATCGGACTTCCATCAACAACTATGGGTTTTATGTGCAGAAGATATGCAAGAAGAGACCCCAGCAGTCAGCACCCGTGTCTATTAGTGATTAATTTTGACAAAAGACGATAGAAGTACCGGTGCCTTTCTGATTTATTTGGGCCACGTGCATTTCTGCTTCGGTAGCTTAATAGAACTAGGGTGATATATAGCTTATAAATAAGTTATGCTTCTATAGAATATGTCGGGGGTTCCCATAGGATGCGTCCTAAAGTTCACACTTCCCCATGAAAATATCATCACAAGCATAGAACCTTTGAAAACAAAAACCTTTTTACAGCTGCCCCTTTTTCCTTTTCCACATAGAGCAAGGAGTTGACTTTTCAGTGGACTTCGTTAGGTAATGGAGCCCCCTTATATTGTGGCTATAAGAAGGTGGAAGTTACAGAAGAATTTTACATTTTTCCATTTTAAATTAAGGTCATTTTTTATTTATTGTTTATTGAATGTACATGGAGTAGAAGGCATTGAGAAGTTCAATCAGTTTTGCCAAGAGACAGTGCATTGGATGCTTGGCCTAGCAAACTACATTAAAATGCTCAATGGGAGGAAACAACATCGATCGTAATGACTGTTTACCTTTTTCATTGGGACTTGTCTTTTTGGCCAACCTTTCGAGACTTTGATGGCTTGAAGTTTGAACCTCCTTTTTTTTTTCCTTTCTTCAAGAAATTGAAAGACTGTCTTTACTTTTGATCTTGAATTTAAAAAAAGTAGAAGTACAAATTTTGTCGTACACATTTTTATGTCCCTAGATATTTTGAAAGGATTTTGTAAAAATGTATTCTTGAAATACTTGTTAAATAAGAAAATATTATGATTCTGAATGCATTGATTGTCTTCGTGATAGTATAATGAATGCTTTGAAAATCATATGTTCTTCATGAAGTATATCAACAAGTATTCTGAGAGTACTTGTTAATAAGACCATTTTGAAATTATAAAATAGAACATGGCATGAACACAAGGATGGGTCCATCAACTCAATTTCTTAATTGTTGTACTCTCACAACGCATGATAAAAACGTAAGATGGTGTATATGAATGATAATTGATAGATCAAAAGCTTTAAGTAGGGACATAAAATGGTCTATGGATTTAATTTCTTCAAATTTGAGAGGAGCAGAAAAACAAATAAAAAACCAAAAGGGTATAGAGACCCCTTGAAAAATCAAATCCGTAAGGTTAAAAAAAAAACTATTTCAGAGTTATTTAACCCGAGTCATGAGGATAATCACGATCCTTTCAATAAATAAAAATATAATTAAAAAATTGCCAAAGTAAATAGAATCTATGGTTTTAGATATTTCAAATTTTGAAGAAACTTTGTTTACCCTAGCCAAAGAGCGCACGCTTTTGCGTGAGAAACAAAATAAAAACATTGAAATATTCAGAAAAAAAAATAAGTTCTTAAATGTTTGGTCTATTTTAAGTATGTTTAATTCATATGAAATGAGAAAGATTTAGCTTACCAAAGATATGGAAGACTTAAATTTAAGTTTGGAAAGTGCTAGAGATCTAAAGAATCAGTTTTTTTTTTTGATCGAGAAAGAATCAGAATTTGAAATGCTGGAAAGTTTACTTTTGAAAGACCATGTTTGTCCCTTATCTTATATTACAGTATTACAATTTATCATGGGCTTTTCATGAAAAGTACCTGAAAAAAATTGAAAAGATGAAATCATCTCTTGGGTGTGATTTAACATAAACTAGCAAAAAAGGCATAAACATATAAGGGGCAAAAATGTGGATGGAATTAATTTAAAAAATGTGATTTCACTATTTGGGGAAATAAATTAAATTGTCAGTCACGTGGAAGAGTTGACATAAATTTGAAATTTGCTTTTTATTTTGTGGTTATGTGATTACTATCTCAACACCATTAAATGACCTTCCTGCCTATTGTATAAAAAATATATGGTTAATATATAATTAATATGGATAAAGTTTGAGGTCGAAAGGAGTGTTGAGTTTGCACTCAGATACAAAGGTTTTGACCAAGATCGGTTAGGGACTACCTTGGGCTTAAGCTTTGCTTTGAAAAGCTCCAAGTCTTGATGATGGGACTCTGGGGTTGGATTGAGCCTGGACCCAGAAGAGCCAGACTCCTGCAAGTTCATCACATCAAAGCCCTAAAGAATTCCAGATCTTGCATGAAAGTGAGAGACCCAGACAAAAAATTTCTTGTATCTGGTCCAAACCCGCTTGATGGCAAAAGGTTTGTCCAAACCCAATCAAATAATGTTATCGCGGAGAGGGTCCCTTGAGTCTGTGGACGTAGGACGTAGTAGATCAAAGGGTCCCTCTAGTATAACAGTCTTTGGCTCTGTTTGGTAGGGGTGTTTATGGTCCGGGTGAACGATTCCCATCCTAGAACCGAGAACCGCCCACTAAGGACCGATTCGGAAAAATTGAAACCGGAAACTGCCCGTTAATTCCATGGACCACTCGAGAACAGGACCACCGGTTTGGTTCGGTTCCTGGGTGGGTCCATGGAACCGATCCCTTGTACATCATATCTTTATCGACAAGTGCAACCGTGATAAAAAATTACCTGCTGAATAGTACGCTTGAAAGTGCTAAACTTCCCAACAAATGCATCCAAAATGCGACCTTGTAAAAAGTAACAAATAAAACCATTTAGCCACAAGAAAATAAATAGTAAAGCAAATAAAGATGAAGTAAAGAAGCTCAAACTAGCAAATTTCGAGCTTGAAAGAGGAGAGTTGGACAGGACTAGGTCAATGTGACGAATCGACTCACCGTTTGACGAATCAAACTAGAGAAGGTCATCCATATGAAGAAAATCAATGCAATTTTAGTTCCACGGTACTTGAAGCAAACGACGAATGCGGAGCTAGAGTGAGCCAAAAGCCATAACCAATGGAGAAGAGATGAAGGAAAGGGAAAACGAAAACCCTAACCTTTGTGCGACGAGCTGAAAGTCCTCTCCCCCTTCGACTGAGCCTTGTTTTAGTGAGTGACGAGCGGCGAGCCAGAGGGGACCAAGAGCGAGAGTGAGAGAGGTAGACAAAACGATAAAGAACGTTTCTGTCAAGTGTGTACTTTTACCCAAAAAAATACTATTATTAATATTATATAGCGGTTCGGTCCAAGTGGGGCGAGTGGGCGGTTCCGCATTTGAAATTGGAAACCGGACCGGTACCCAAGAGTTCTAAGAAATTGGAATTGGGAACCGGATCGCTTCCCTTAAGAACCATTGGTTCTTGGGCGGTTCGGTCTGGTTCTTAAGCAGACGGGCAATTCCCAGTTCTTTTGCACACCCCTACTGTTTGGTAACACTTATGTTCCTTTGTTCTTTGGAATAGAAAAAAAACAAAAACAAAAATCTATTTGGTAATGTCACTTAAGATTTTTGTTCCCCGAAATAGAAAATGATCTTGGGAATAGATTTAGAACAAAAATAAAAAGTAAAAAAAATTTGCTTTTTTGTTCCTAGGAACAAATTAAAAAATAAGCTTAATGAAAAAAATTTACACCCACAAGTCCACCGGTTGCTGCTGTCGTCAATCGTCAATTGTTAGCCACAACTAGTCACCACCCACTGGCGATTGCAGGTTGATGGTCACCATCGCCGGTCACCACCAATTGTCGGCCACCACCCGTTGCCACCTCCAATTGCCGATTGCCATCCACCGTCACCGGTCATCGCCGCTGCCACCAGTCACCAATTGCCAGCCACCACCCATTGTCGGCCATTGTTGGCCACCACCACTAGTCGTCACTATCGATCGCCACCATCTCCAGTCGCTAGCCACCACTGCCAGTTGCTGTTGCTAGTTGTCGGTCGCCGGTTACCATTGCCGGTCAAAATCACTAAATTAAAAAAATTGGAATAGAAATTTTTAGGGTCGTACCAAACGCATTTATGTTCTTTTTCTATTATGGGAATAGAGATTTTATCTAGTTACCAAACACATTCTTTTGTTCAGAAACTGTTTTCGGGAATAGAAATAGAAAAAACGATTTATGAACAGAAATTGTTTTCGAGAACAGAAACATTACCAATCGCACCCTTTAAGCTACTGTCAGAATAACAATATACCGTGAGTCATAAATTCTTGAAAGAGAGGATTCCACAACAATTTTTAACTACTTGTAATTATTTTTTTTTGTCTAAAACAGAATTCTTACATGAGATTAAAGACAGTCATATAATGATTTCTCTAGATCAAATCAATCGAATCTTCTCTATTCTCGAATTTATTTGTTGCACTTTAACTAATTCCGTGCATGTAGAATTGGTCGTAATGCTCGGATCTTCTCTTGAGAAGGTTACACATGATTTGGCAAACAATGCATCTGGTTGCCCTTATTATATGTTCATTTTGTTTCATATCCATGGAATGAGTAGGAAAATGGTTCTTTTTGAAAGCATAATTTTCATTAGGAAGGAACTCAATGAATGATATAGCTCATTGTAAAAGACACTAAGACCGCATGATGCCAAAAAAAAAAAAGAAGAAGCAAAAACAAAATCACAAGACGTCCATCCTCATGTATCACACAAATTTTTGGTTTCAAAAAAGAAGCACTCCACCCAAAGTAGCAGCAGCAACAACATACGAAGCCAATGTCCTTGAATTAAAACTATTGGCAACTGCATTGGAGGAATCGACAGAGGCACTGTCCGATCCAGACGGGGATTGCGATGGAACCGGCACTTCCTTCTTTGGTGTCCCCGGTGCTGGAGCTGGTGCCGGCGACCCGAACATGGCCAACGGAAGCAACACCTGATCAACCTGATAAATCGCCAATTTGCTGTCACTGGATATTGCGTTGTCAACTCTTGCGGCCACAACCCCTGTTGTTATATTCACTTGATTCCCCGATGTGGTCACGTTGAGCGGAAACTGGCCGTTGTCACTGTTGCCGGCTTGGGTCCGTAGTGGGTTGCTGATGGTCTGGAACTGCGTGAGCGAGATGACGGAAGGGATGATGTGGAATTGCACCAGTTGGATCTTCTGTTGATCGGAGAGCACGTTCAGCGTGCCCGATTTGAGACTAGCAAAGGCATTGTCGGTCGGCGCGAATACTGTGAAGCCCTGGTTCGACTTCTGATTGCCCAACTGAGCGCTGAGTTGGTCGCCCACCAGAGTGCTCTTGAGCAGCCTAATGAAGGTGGTGAACTGGCCTGCCTTCTCAAGTATCGAGGTGATGTTGGTTGGGCTGGCGGAAGCAGACGGTGCCCCGGCTGGAGCTTGGCCGGTGATGGGGGCGAGATGGAGTAGAAATATTATCGCAATGCAAGAAAATGGAAGTAGTATTTGATGCTTCATCATGGGAAAAGGATGATTTCTAATTTGGTGATTGTTGGTTTAGTTAGAGAGGAGAAAAGATTTTGGGTTGGAGCTCTGAGTATTCTGTGATGGAGGGAGGTTGAGGATATATATTCATGTGGGTCGACACTCGACAGTACACTGTACATAAAATTAGGTGAAGGGGTTTATTGTTTATAGTTAGGAGAGGATTTTCATTGTAACCAACTTGTTTGGCAAAGGTCGAAGAGTCAAGAAGTAGAGGTTGCTTGGAGGGGCAGGAATACAGCTGGGGTGTGGGACTGAGTGAGACTAAATGGAGTGTGGAAATGAGAGGGAATAATGATAACTGAGTCAAGCGCACGAGTTGGCTAACCTTTCAGGGAAGCTTGCGACTCAAGTTCTGACCACAACCTTTTACTTTGAATTGACGATGATGGTGACCACCAACTGATGAGTCACTGTGGTTCCTTTGAACAGCATTTCTTGCTTCTTCTTCAATGGCGTTTATCAATTATCGCATTAAGGAAACCGAGTTGGAAGATGTACCGATCAGCGGTAGGTGCGGATGCGTTTAAAGAAGCTTTTCGAGCGCATTGATTTTCATCAGTCTATAGGTTATGTTTAGAAGTTGGATTCAGACATGGAAAACATGATGGTTTGAATCGGAAGCAACCCCATTTTGAGGTATAATATTGAGAAAAATGAGAAAAATGATCTTTGAACTTCGGTTCAATGTGTAATGCCGTCTATGAACTTTTAATTTGTTCAATATGGTCCATAAATTATTGATAAATGTGCAATTTAGTCCTTCATTTTTCTTAAATGAACATTTTCATATAATATAGGAATTTGATCGAACATTTACCAATATTTCAAAAACTACATTGAATAAGCTAAAAGTCTAAGGCCGACATTGCATATTGAATCAAAATTCAGAAATCATTTTTGTCATTTATCTTATAATATTAATTGTATTGCAGTACAATCAATACTTTAATATGTAAGGCATTTTGGATGGCCAGGTATAGGCATCAATTGGTGGTGCGTTCCTTATTGATCATTTTGGATGGCTAGGTATATGTTCAGGGCTCCACGAATGCGTTCTTTATTTTAACATACCGATGCCCGAACGCCCAAGTCCTCATAATTGGAACATAATCTTTTTCCTATCCCGTCCCTACAGTACTCTCTTTGTGTTTTACATCCAAGAGATCCCGAGATCCCAATGAGATCTCAGACGAAATAATTTAAAGACTTATTCAGATCCACATTTACCTTATAATATGGATTGTATTATTTTATTAAAAAAAAGTGCTGCGATGTGATTTATATGTTGCAACTCATTTTTAAATGGCAAACACCATGAGAACACGTGGTTCTATGCGTGAGTTACAATCAAAGTAATATGTAAGGCATTTTAGATGGCCAGGTATAGGCATCAATTGGTGGACCCTCTCTACGGCTAAGTTTCACATTAACTTATTTCCCGAAAAGAGTATCCAATGGTGACGTTTTGGGGCGGGTCACTGCTTTTGAATTGAATCGTGGAATAAGTCTCTTCCCTTCCATTCGGTGTCGCACCCACACCCACGGCGAAGCTTTTTGTGTTGCATAACACTGAAGTAACACTATAGTCATGTTCGGATAGATTTTTATTTTTTGCTTTTTTGGTTAACACTTAATTCTAAATCTTGGAGTGGCCACATTTTGACTTTTTCTTAACCCAAAACACCTGAAACATTCACACTCCATAAATCTTGATGCCTAAATTGTATTCACCATATTTTGAAATTTGGATAAGATTATCAACTTTGGCAAAACAAAAGGTTGCCTTTTGTTTTTAAAAAAGTATAGACAGATAGGTTCCCACTAGGGGTGAGCAAGTTCGGCTAGGTAATTGAATTGATCCGGCGTTAACCAACTGGTTCTAGGATGGTTTTGGGAAGAATCAGTCCTCTTCTCAGTTACGAACCTTGGATCTGAAAAAATACAAACAAATAGGGTCCCAAGAGGTGTGAGCAACTAGTTTGGTTCAACCCAGGACTCGGATTGAATTGGCTTGTTGAAAGAGAAATTGTTGTATCTTTCCATTAAGCTTAGGTGGGTATTTATATACCCAAAAAAAATACATTCCGGAAGATTTACTTTTAAGATAAGAAATATATAAAATACAAAACTTTCCAACTTCTAAAGATAAGGTTCCAAAACTTCCAAATCTGATATCCCTATCTTTGGTGGATTATCTTTGGTTGATACACCCCCTCAAGTGGAAGAGTCAAGACCACAAATCTTCAACTTGTCTCGTAAAAATTCAAAACGTGCCATAGGAAGAGCTTTGGTGAGAGTATCGGCTAATTGGTCAGCTATGGAGATAAATTGCACACTGAGCTGCCGTTTGGCGACACGATCACGGACAAAGTGGAAGTCAATTTCAACATGTTTGGTACGAGCATGGAAAACCGAATTTGCAGACAAATAAGTGGCACCAATATTATCACACCAAAGGATGGGAGGACCATGAAGAGGGAACCCTAGCTCTTGAAAGAGTGACTCGAGCCAAATGGGTTCAGTTGCAGCATCGGCAAGGGCTTTATACTTAGACTCTATGTAAGAGCGCGCTACGGTTTATTATTTTCTGAAGCTCCAAGAAATCAAGTTAGAACCAAGAAAAATAGCATACCCTCCAGTTTACTTCCTATCATCAGAGCTACCAGCCCAATCCACATAGGAAAAGGCTTACAAGCGAGTATCATTAGATCTGGAAAGAAACAAACCAAAAGACCTTGTATGTTTCAGATAGCACAAGATTCGTTTCACCATTTACCAGTGGTCTTCAATTGGTGCATGCATGAATTGACAGGCCTTATTAACAAAAAAGGAGAGATCCAGTCTTGATAATGTCACATATTGGAGGGCACCAACTATAGAACGATACAAAGTAGGATAAGACATTAGAGCATGCCCTTTCTCAGATGGTTTTGTAGTTGTGGCCATAGGAGTTCGGACAGGCTTGCAATAAGACATCCTAGCCTAGTGAAGAAGATCATCGATATAACGTCCTTGAGAGAGAAGTAGCCCTTTAGAGTGAGGGATAGCCTCAATCCCAAGGAAGAAGTGGAGTGGGCCGAGATCCTTAATTGAGAACTCTGCAGACAATTTCTGTAAGATTGCATTGATAGTAGAAGATGCATTACCCGTAACCAGAATGTCATCAACATAGATCAAAACATACATTACATTAATGCCTCTTCGATAGATAAATAATGATGGATTTGTTTGTGACGCCTAAAATCCCAAATGAAGCAAAAATTATGAGAGTCATTGAAACCAAGCTCTCGGAGCCTGCTTGAGGCCATATAGAGAACGATGCAACTTGAAGACAGTCACGATGAGTTGGGTCCTCAAACCCAGAGGGCTACTCCAAGTAGACCTCTTCAGAAGAAACCTTGTGTAAGAATGCATTATGCATATCCAGTTGTCACACTTGCCACCCTTGAGATATAGCAAGAGATAAAATGGAGCGAACGATGGTAATTTTTAGGGTTAATACCACAAAAAATTTCAAATTGGTATATTTATGACAAATTTATCCTAAACTAGTACACCCAAGTTTGGGATTTTTCGTAATCAAAAAATTAATTTGGGGTAAAATTGTCATATGTATATCAATTTGAGATTTTTCATGGTAAAAAAAATAGTTTGGAGTAAATTTGTCACAGACGTACCAGTTTGGAGTTTTTCGTGGTATTAACCCTAATTTTTACAACTGGTCTAAAGGTTTCCGTATAATCTAAGCCTTGTTGATGAAAACCATTAGTGACTAGGCTAGCTTTATAGCACTCAAGACTGCAATCTGCTTTGCGCTTGACTCTTTAAACCTACTTACAACCAACGAGGTTCATAGAGGAATTGCGAGGGACCAAAGACCACGTGCCATTTTTTTAACAAGGCATTAAATTCATTGTGACATCCCTTTTGCAAGTGATCGAGTCATGACGTCCCAAGTTGCCACTTCTACTCGGCTATAATAACTTGCCTTTATTTAAAGTACGTAGTGAACCAAAAGTAATTTCAATTTAAAGCAAAGACATATAACGGACAGCTTCACTTTTATTTATACATATAAGAGTTTTTACATTCAGTGCTATGGACACTTTAGGGACGTTTATATTTACAATAAAAACTAGGAATTTGGGGTAAAGTGCAACTATTTCCCATCCAACTTCCCAATCCACCTCCTTTAGTCCTTCGCTTCTGCAGTCGCATGAGCTGTCCCAAACTTCCGTCCTATACCCACGAAGGAACTCAAAAAGAACTTTCGACCTTCCTTACCGATTACTACCTGTCCTCCTTGCCATCACCATCGGCTCCGTCCCATCCATAGTCATCATCCTGAATGTGGGGAATAGGCCCCACTAATCTGTCCCCTTCTTTCACGTAAATGGCTACAAACTTTATTTCAGAAAAATTGAAATCAAAGCCAGTCTTAATCTTTAAAGTTGATATCATTTTGACAAAAGTCGAGTCAGGAAAATTGGGCTCAAGGTGCTCCAAGCAATGTACTCCCATGAAATGTAATGCAACAAGCATTGACACATTTCCTCCATCTTTACCTCATCGAGTTAATCACATATATTCATTACCACTCGATTATCAATCATTTGCATCTCGCTTCTACTTCGAGGCATCATGACTTACTTTGCGCGGCATTGTCGCCACTTACTTTACACGGCCCTGAGGTTTACCAACCTTAGGCCTCCCGATTTCCCAAACTGGCTCCCACAGAGCATCGTTGGTTTACCGTCCGATGGTCCTCACCATTAATACGAACTCATGGTACAATCAGTTTCAATGCTTATGCGATGCAATTTAAACTAGTACTCTTCATTTTTATAGCACCAAAACTACTAATACCAGATCCCTCTTATTAATAATTCAATCACTAAATTGTCAAAACTTAACGCTACTAGGATAGATAACATGATCCGAACCATGACCATAAACTATCTCTTTTCATGACAAGCAAGCTCAACATTAGTCAAATCAATCACACACTATTTAGCCTGATTCTAAACTTACAACTAAGAAGAGGAGAAGTTTAGGGATTCCACTTGCCTCAACCGAGATGCAGTACATCCAAGTTTGATACATGTGTGGACCGAATGTGCAAAAAGGAAAATGATTGAATGAGACTCGGTTATGGTGTTTGGAAGCTTTCCTCTTTTTTTTTTTTAAGAAGTCGACTCTATTATGTATTTATAGTGAAGGAAGATAGGTTTATACGTGCAGAATCAAGAGCAAATTCTGCACGGTTATGTGGCCTCTTTTCACGCTCCCGTCGGTATAAGTCTGCCAAGTGGATGCTTGTGTGTTGTCTTAATCTGCCGAGTGGTGACTCCTTTGGTCAATGGCTCACCATGTTGGTATGAAGGAAAAATAGGAAGCAGTGGGGGAAACGGTTGCCAGATGAGGTGTTTGGTTGGGTTGCAATTCAATTTGCCACTTGTTATCTCATATACTGAATGTCCAACATAGTCGTCATGTGTCCCCCAATCTTGATAAGTGGCCGTGAATGAGAAAGTGAGGAAGAGGAGGGCGGACCAAATCGCTTGACTTGGCAGTTCAATGCTCATGCCACATGCCGCCTTGGCTTGCCAAGAGATCGTCCAAGGTTGTTCCATGATCGTCTATGCTCTTCAAGTGATTGCTTGGGGAAAAGTACACCAGAAGTGCCAAAAGTTGTGTACGAATATCACTTTAGTGCCAAAAGTTTTTTTCGGCATATTTTAGAGCCAAAAGTTGTAAAAAAACGATCACTTTAGTGCCAAGTTCGCCAGAGTTGGCTGGAAATCCTACGTGGCCATTTTTTATATTAATTTTCCAAGCTGATGTGACTCGCTGGAAAGTTCTACATCACCTTTTCTTTTTATTTTTCTTAATTTTTCTAATTTTTATTTTGAAAAAATTAGCTAAAAAATCAAAAACAAAAAAACAAAGGTAAGGGAATATAGCAACGAGGGTAGGGGAAGGCCGGCGGGGATAGCCGAGCCCCGGCCAATGGTTGGCGACCCCCATCGATCGTGGGGTGCCAGGCAAGGGCGGGCTACCCTTGCCCAGATTCACCGGCCCTCGCTTAGGCCTGGCCAAGGGGCTACCACTAGTGGCGACCCCCGCCGGCCTTCCCCCACCCTCGCCAGCCATTGTCGGCAAGGGTGGGGGTGGCGGCGGCTAGGGCTATGTAGTCCTCGTCGCTGCATTCCCCCTCTATTTTTTTAATAGATTTTTAGCTAATTTTCTAAAAGTAAAATTAGAAAAAATAAAAAAAACTAGAAAAAAACTAATGTGGATTTTTTTTAAATTAAAAATTAAAAATAATTTTTTT
>BCNH02000001.1:12332650-12345643 GCA_001662345.2 Metrosideros polymorpha var. glaberrima
TTTTTTATTTGAGAAAAATAGCTTTTATACCATGAACATAAGAAATCATATCCACATTTATCCCATCTCCTCTATGGGATAATTTTATCTAGGATATATCCTCTTATATCCCACTTTATCTTGTTTTAGGCGAGAACCAAATACATGATATGGATTTTATCATATCTTTACTACTAAGCGTAGCTTAAGACTCCCCAATTAGAGAAACTCCTTATGCATGAAAAAAAGGGGGTATTCGCTCTTTCAAATCTTGCAAATCATCATTTTGCAAGTAGCTCCAATAGAGTCCATAAAGGCAACAACCACCCATCAGAAAAGGAGTATTTGTCTCCTGTTCATACAAACTCTATGTGAAAATTCTGATCTCATTTCATTTACAGACAATGATCCAATTGAGCATGGCACTTTAAATCTTTCACATTTTGGCTCCGTTTGATTCATGAAAAATATTTTCCTTATTTTTCGGCATTTGGATCACTTAGGAAAATGAGTCAACGAAAAGTCTTTCCTAGTCAATGGATAATCTATGTTTAAATATAGGAAAATGATTTCCTCTTTAAAAAATCGAAAATCATTTCACAAAATATGACTAGATATCAGCGCTTGGACACAAAAACCCCAACGTTCGTCTCTGGGCCCTTGGCAGTGGGGCAAGGTCTACCAAGGTCCACCAAGGGTAAGCTTGGGTCGATCGAGGCAAGGCCTTAGGACCTCGACACCCGAGCCTAGGTTTATCGAGGTTGAGCCCAGAACCCTAGTGCTCGGGCTTGAGTCCTTGGTTCCCATGCTCGGGACCCTAGTGCTTGGGCTCGAGTCCTTGGCACTTGCGCTTGTGTCACACCTTGACCCTTAAGCGCACAATCATTCTGATATACTTTTCCTGTGGGTCATTAAAAATGCGACGTCCTAGGACGCGTCGTCGACCCATTTGTTTTATCTTTCAATTAACGCATGCGGAAACGAATAACAAACACCCGACAAACACAATAGTAGGAATAGCAAGAAAAACAGCAGAACAAACATCAATAGCAAAACTCACATTTTATTTATATACTTGTTAACCCTAGAAAGTTATAAGTACAAGCCCTCACTTCTAGGCCACTTCCTATCAAAACCAACAAAAAGATACCAGGGTCAGGGTTAACTTATCTCCGCTAATACTATCGGTCTACGCCAAAAAAGTGTCAGCCCTCCAAGCTCGACTTAGAGGTAGTATTTAGGAGGAGGCTCAGGGTCGCTCTCCTCATTCAGATTAGACTCCGGATCCTCAATGGTACCATCAGGGACCTCGACATCCACGGGATCCCAAGCTTCCTCTCCTGGTCCACCTCCATTAGGCCCATTAAAGGTCCTCAATGGACCGAAGAGATCGTCACCATAGCGTAAGAACCATGCCTTAAACCGGTGAGGGATCAAGTGCATCAATCTCTCGTCGACCCAAACTATAGTGATGTGAAGCTCATAGCTGTAATCCTTACCAGGGATTTGGTACGGTTTTACCTCGAGGCTTTGATCAGTGGGAACCCCGAACCGTACAACCCTCGAATTCATACTACAAGTCTGAAAAGCGGTTAACAACAACTAGTGAGATAAAATCTCAGTAAGTTAACAACCTAAGCCTCATGTAGGGTGCTGATTCACCTAGAGCATACCCTAAACATGCAACCTAACATGGATGGCATATCAATAGCGAGCGACTCTCGCTCTACACAACTTATAACAGGTTCGAATGACTCAAACCAATCAACAGACAATTCATAGGTATTCTTACCTTGCCTTGGCACATGCACATACCCTGCATGATATTCGTTAACAAGCATGATCCAATTTTATGCTTAGTGATTATGCCGCTCTCGGGCATGCCACAATAGTGCAACCCGAAGGTTGGCGGTTCTCGACCCCTCTGGGCCACAGCACAACCCAAAGGTTGGCTGTCTTCTGGCATGACCGAGCGTCGCCCCAAAACCATTAGGCGCGGCAACGTCTCCTCCTAGTCGATCGAGGTGCGGCCACACCCCGACCTCCCCCGTAGGCAGATGGCATTCCATAAGGAGAATCGGTTCAGCCTCTACCGCAATCAGTCATCCGACCCTGCCGAGTATCCGTTAAATCATCATCATCCCAACCCCGCTGAGACTACGATAAATCAGGCATAATCTACAATCACCATTGAGGGTCTATACACTTTTGTGATCGCACGAGCACCTCTCAATCATGCATGCCAATTCAGTTCTTGTTATATTTCAAGCCAATGCCATCATAATTCGTGCTCATGCCATGATTGTGGTCATATATCAAACTTATTACCATTTTCACAAGTAACAATGCAATAAAATAATCCCACGTGATCACACAAATAGACTTTTCATGCCAGACTTCACGTGCTTTAATTTCCAGGCCTACTAGATTATTCCAATGCGTAAAATTTAGCATTTAAGCACGACACCACGCCAATCACCATTTATATGCCAAAAATACATTAATTTCTACTAGAAAACCGTAATTAATTAACTTAACTGTAGTTAACTAATTCAATCATGGTTAACTAAACTAACCATAGTTAGCTAATCTAACACTTAGTGCAATTAACAACCTAATCAAGGATTAGGGAGTTAACTCACTGTTTAACGGCGGCGACGATGCAAAGGCGGTGGTGGTGGTGGCTCGTAAACGGAAAAATGGGTATGGACGGTGGCTAGGGAGGCGAGGGCGCGGCTCACGGCGGTGGACGGCATGGCGCGGCTTGGTAACGGCAATGATGATGATCCTCACGATGGCAAGGGTGCGGCTCAAACTTGGTACGACGGTGGACGGCGGCAAGGTGGGTGGCGGTGAGGGGTGATGGTGAGTGAAAGAAAGAGAGGAAAATGAGAAGAACAAGAGAGAGAGGGAAAGAAGGAAGAAGTGAGAGTTTGAGTTGTCTTGCCTTGTTTCTTCTTCACTTAAGTTGCATTATTATCCCTCATTAATGCAACCCCAAAAATCTATCCAACTTAGCTTATAATTCAAGACAATAATTGAAGGAAAGAAGGAAAGAAAGAGAGAAAGAGAGAGGGGGGATTCAGTCACATAGGGAGAGAGAGAGAGAGAGGAAGAGAAGACATCCTTGTCCACTTTAATTCTCTTGTCTTGCATCCACAAATTCATCCCTTAAAGTCCAACTTTCTAGAATGGGCAAAAGGGTAATTTCCACCCAACACTATTCATACGGGCTTGCACTATTCACATAGGTTTGACACTATTCACGTGGCTTGGGCTTGAATTTAAATGGGCCTAATGGGCTTGATAACCAATGAGTTCTTCATTTTGGGCCAAAAATGGGCTTTCGGAGGCAAAACGGTCATTTCCTATTATAGGGCCTCTTGGTGGCCGAATTTAATAGAAAATAGATCCGTTGGTTCATGCCAAGTCCGTAATGTCTCTTTGGTTCTCAATTTTCGGCTTACCGTCTCTTATCCAAAAATTTAGGATTTACTGATAAATTTTAATATATCGATAACGCAACATCCAAAATCCTTAATCAGTTTAAAATTCGTGGTAAAAATCCATCAAATTCGATCTTAGTACATTGGTCAAAATTTGGGATATCACAACTCTTCCCTTCTTATAGAAATTTCATTCTCAAAATTTAAACCATCACATGATATCCTAAAAATGATAGGAATATTGGCGCCTCATGATATCTTCACTTTCCCACGTTGCTCCCTCTGTTTCGTAATGCTGCCAAATCACCTTAACCAAGGGAATCATCTTGTTCCGCAACACTTGCTCTTTTCTGTCTTCTATTCTCACTGGTCCGTTCCACGTACGACACTCGGTCGTCCACTTCTATTTCCTCAAAATTAAGTACATAAGCTGGGTCAGGCTCGTACTTCCTCAACATAGACACATGAAAGACGTCATGTACTTGAGCAAGTCTTGGTGGCAACGCGAGACGATAGTCCAAAATCCCAATCCGTTCCAAAATTTCAAAAGGTCCAACATACCTCGGACTCAGTTTTCCTTTCTTGCCGAATCGCGATGTACCTCGCATTGGTGACACCTTGAGGAATACATGGTCACCTACTTGAAATTCCAATGGTTTACGCCGCTTGTCTGCATAACTTTTCTGGTGGCTTTGGGCTGTCTTAAGTTTTTCTCTAATAACCTTGACAGCGTCCAATGATTGTTGCATCAACTCAGGACCTGTGATCTTTCGTTCACCAACTTCGTCCCAACAAACTGGAGTCCTACAGGCCCTCCTATACAACGCTTCAAATAGTGCCATTTTGATGCTCTATTGATAGCTGTTGTAAGCAAACTCAACAAGATGAAGTTGTTCCTCCCAACTTCCTTTAAAATCCAAAACACATGCTCACAGCATGTCCTCGAGCGTTTAAATTGTTCTTTCTGATTAGCCATCCGTCTGCGGATGATAAGCAGTGCTGTATTGCAGTTTCGTTCCTAAAGCAGTCTGTAAGCTTTTCCAAAACGTTGCAGTAAACTTAGGATCTCGATCTGAAGTGATCGTTGCTGGCACTCTATGAAGATGAACAATTTGCCGCACGTACAGTTCAGTATATTTATCTAATGCGAAATCCTTTCGTACGGTGATAAAATGTGCGGACTTCGTTAGTCTATCAAACACAACCCAAATGGAATCGTTACTTCGTTGACTCCTTGGTAATCCCATCACAAAATCCATTCTGATATGTTCCTATTTCCATTCTAGGATCTCAAGAGGTTGTAGCAATCCACCAGGTTTGCAATGCTGTGCATTCACTTGTTGGCACGTTAAGCACTTAGCCATGTGCTTAGCGATATCAGCCTTCATGCCACTCCATCAATAATATCGCCTCAAGTTTTGGTACACCTTTGTGCTGCTCGGATGAATACTGTAGCTACTATGATGGGCTTCTGATAAAATTTCTTCCTTAAGCCCTGTATCATTAGGCACGCACAATCGTCCGCGAAATCTCAATATTCCGTCTTCAGCTACTAGAAAATCAGCTTTCCTCTTCGCTGAATCTTCTTGCATAATTTTTTGGATTGCAGGGTCTGTGGATTGCAATGCTTTAATTTTTGCCTACACTTTTGGTTCAATCCTTAAAGTAGCCATGAGACTCGATAAATGGCTTTCCTCAAACTTAAAATCTAAATCTCGCACTTCCTCGAGAGGAAGCCATTCTTGAACCATCATTTGCGCAATCGTTAACTTTCGACTAAGCGCATCAGCCACCTTGTTGGCTTTACCAGGATGGTATAGAATGTCACAATCATAATCCTTGAGAAGCTCCATCCAACGTCGTTGTCTCATGTTCAACTCCTTTTGTAAGAATAGGTACTTGAGACTCTGATAGTATGTATAAACTTGAAACTTTTCTCCGCATAAATAATATCTCCAAATCTTAAGGGCAAAGACGATTGCTGCTAATTTTAAATCATGCGTCGGGTAGTTCAACTCATGAGGCCTTAACTATCGGGACGCATATGCAACCACTCTTCCATGTTGCATCAGAACGTAGCTCAATCCCTTAAACGACACATCACTGTAGATCTCATAATCTCCTAGACCAGACGGTATTGTCAAGACTGGAGCCGTAGTTAGCTTGTGCTTAAGCTCTTGAAAACTACGCTCACACTTATCTATCCATTCAAATTTCTCGTCCTTCTTTAGCAATCGTCTCAGAGGATAGCTATTGCAGAAAACTTTTCCACAAATCGTCTATAATAGCCTGCCAATCCCAAGAAACTCTGAATCTCCATTACAGTCGTTGGCCTTAGCCAACCCATAACTGCTTCAATCTTGGTTGGATCTACGAAAATTCCCTCACCAGAGATTACATGTCCAAGAAAAGCTATGCGAGCTAACTAAAACTCACATTTACTGAACTTTATCATACAGTTTATGCTCTCGAAGGGTCTACAGAATTGTTTTCAAGTGTTGTTCATGTTCTTCTAGATTTCTTGAATACACCAGAATGTCGTCAATGAACACAATCAGGAACCGGTCCAAATACTCCTTGAACACACGGTTCATTAAATCCATAAAAGCAACATGGGCATTTGTTAGACCAAACGGCATTACCGTAAACTCATAATGACCATAGCGTGTACGAAATACTGTCTTCGGTATATCCTCCTTCTTGATCCTCAACTGGTGATAGCCCGTCCTTATGTCTATCTTGGAAAATACCGAAGTTCCTTGAAGTTGGTCAAACAAATCGTTTATTCTTAGTAACAGGTACTTATTCTTGACCGTTACTTGATTGAGTTGCCGATAATCGATGTAAAGATGCTACGATCCATCCTTCTTTCTCACAAATAAGACTAGCGCTCCCCAAGGCGATGTACTAGGGCGGATGAATCCCTTATCCAATAATTCTTGCATCTGCACCTTTAATTCCTTTAGTTCTGACAACACCATGTGATACAGTGCTTTGGAAATCGGTCCGTTCTAGGGGCTAACTCAATCACAAACTCTATTTCCATTTTTGGGGGTAATCCAGGTAATTCATTTGGAAAGACATCGAAAAAGTCTCGTACTACAACGATGTCCTCTATCCTTGGTTCCTCAACCAACGTATTAACCATAGTTGCCAAATAATCATGGCAACCCTTATCCAGCAAGGTTGTCACCTCAAGCGATGAAATCAAAAGAATTGAAAGGGATTCTCTGTTTCCAATGAACTCGAAACTAACCCTTCCTAACGAGTTAAACTTGATTGCTTTACGATAGCAATCCATTGTAGCTCGTTGCTTGGTGAGCCAATCCATTCCAATTATGACATCAAAGTCATACATCGCCAGCACAATCAAATCTATCATTTCCTCTCGACCGCCTATGACTATCTTATAACCTGAATATCCTACCGCAGACAATACTTTATCCTTTAACGGGGTAGAGATACTAAGGACTATTTCCAACGGTTTCGGACTTAACCTCACTAACTCCACAAATTGCTTAGCAACAAATGAATGTGTAGCTCCCGGATCAAACAAAGCATAAGCAATATGATCGTGTAAGGAGACCGTACCTGTAACGATCGGCGAATCATTTGCCTCTTGTCTGGTAACAGCATACACCCTTCCTTACATCGAGGGTCGATTCAGATTGTTCTGCGGGGCGTTCCTTAATGGTTGTCCTCCTTGCAGCGATGGCGCTGGTGCTCCAAGAAGTCTACGCAGACAATCCCGCACTTGGTGGCCATACTAACCACATCCATAATAGGCTCCCATCCTGACAGGATATGAGGTTGTTCCATGTCTTCTATTACAGAGTCGGAGTCGGCACACACCAAATGAGTTGCTTGTCGGCTTTCCAACTCCATTCTTTCAGTTGGGAAGGACCGAATACTTTCCTCCAGTCATTGGCCTCTTCCCAAACCGATGGTTATTCCTATTAGGTACAAATCGTGATCCAGATGCGGTTGCACGTTCTACCATGTTCCTGTCGATGAGTTGGGTCCTTTCATACAGCTCATCGTAGTCCTTGAGGGTTGCAGCCTCAGGATCACTTGTTCTGGTGAACTTGGGTGGCTTAAGCTTCAGAAATTGCTCAACCACCCTATGTATTGGTTGATTGCCATTCCCGTTCCTAGCTAACGGGACTTCATTGGTGCGGCAGTTGCAGCAGTAGCATCAGTTTGATTTTGAGCGTGTTGCCCCATGAGATTCCTCATAGCTTCCAAAGCTTGCAGGATCTTGTCCACTCTGGGATTTTCTTGTGCCCTTCCTCGAGCACCTGCTTGGCTTTGGGCTACCCTTCTTCCAGGGATACTTGGGTTTGGATTACTCATCTCACAGGATTTTCACGAAATCCTACGTGTCAAATATCGACAAGAAATTAGAACTCAAGAACAACGTTTTTGAAAATCAATCAGCAATCACAAGTAAAGGGGTGTTTTTCCTAACTAACTATCTCAAAACTCAACGCACTTTATCACTTTAGGTTATGACCATGCTCTGATACCAAAACGGGAATGTCATGCCCCGGCCCTCGAGCGCGCGACCATCCCGATATACTTTTCCCGTGGGTCATTAAAAATGCGACGTCCCAAGACGCGTCGTCGACCCATTTGTTTTATCTTTCAGTTAACGCATGCGGAAATGAATAACAAACACCCGACAAACACAACAGCAGGGATAGTAGGAAAAATAGTATAACAAACATCAATAGCAAAACTCACATTTTATTTATATACTTGTTAACTCTAGGAAGTTATATATACAAGCCCTAACTTCTGGGCCACTTCCTATCAAAACCAACAAAAAGATACTGGGGTCGGGCTTAACTTATCTTCGCTAATACTACTGGTCTACGCCAAAAAAGTGTCGGCCCTCCAAGCTCAACCTAGAGGTAGTACTGAGGAGGAGGCTTTGGGTCGCTCTCCTCATTCGGATTAGACTCCGAATCCTCGATGGCACCATCAGGGACCTCGACATCCATGGGATCCTAAGCTTCCTCTCTCGGTCCACCTCCACCAGGCCCATCAAAGCTCCTCAATGGACCGAAGAGTGCATCACCATGGCATAAGAACCATGCCTTAAATTGGTGACGGATCAAATGCATCAATCCCTCGTCAACCCAAACTATAGTGATGTGAAGCTCATAGCTGTAATCCTTACTAGGGATCTGGTACAGTTTTACCTCGAGGCTTTGATCAGTGGGAACCCCGAACCGTACAACCCTCGAATTCATACTACAGGTCTGAAAAACGGTTAACAACAACTAGTGAGATAAAATCTCAGTAAGTTAACAACCTAAACCTCATGTATGGTGCTGATTCACCTAGAGCATACCCTAAACATGCAACCTAACATGGATGGCAGATCAATAGCGAGCGACTCTCACTCTACACAACCTATAACAGGTTCGAATGACTCAAACTAATCAACAGACAACTCATAGGTATTCTTACCTTGCCTTGGCACATGCACACACCCTGCATGATATTCGTTATAACATTTTATAAGCAATGCATCAGACTAGGCACAATAGCATAACACACAACACCATCTCCCAAACGTAATGCATCCAAGCGTGATCCAATTTTATGCCTAGTGATTACGCCTGTTCTCGGGCACGCCACAATAGTGTAACCCGAAAGTTAGCGGTTCTCGACCCCTCTGAGCCACGCCACAACCCAAAGGTTAGCGGTCTTCCGACATGACTGGGCATCGCCCCAAAACCATCAGACGCAGCAACATCTCCCCCTGGTCGATCGAGGTGCGGCCACACCCTGACCTCCTCCGTAGTCAGACGGTATTCTATAAGGAGAATCGGTCAGGCCTTTACCACAATCCATCATCCGACCTCGCCGGGCATTCGATAAATCATCATCATCCCAACCTTGCCGAGACTACGATAAATCATGTATCATCCCTAATGACTATTGAGGGTCAGTACATTTTTATGATCACACAATCACTTCAATCATGGATGTCACAGTTCTTCTTATATTTCTAGCTAATGCCATCATGATTCGTGCTCATGCCATGATCGTGGTCCTACATCAAACTTATTGTCATTTTCACAAGTAACAATGTAATAAAATAATCCCACGTGATCGCACAAACAGACGTTTCATGCCATACTTCACGTGCTTCAACTTTTAGGCTTACTAGATTATTCCAATGCGTAAAATTCAGCATTTAAGCATGGCACCACACCGATCACCATTTATATGCCAAAAAAACATTAATTTCTACTAGAAAATCATAGTTAATTAACTTAACCATAGTTAACTAACTCAATCATGGTTAACTAACACAACCATAGTTAACTAACTCAACCATGGTTAATTAACCCAACCATAGTTAACTAACTTAACCATGGTTAACTAACCCAATCATGGTTAACTAACCCAATCATGATTAACTAAATTAACCATAGTTAGCTAATCTAACCCTAAGTGCAATTAATAACCTAATCAATTATTAGGGAGTTAACTCACAGTTTAACAGCAGCAGCGACTACGGCGGCGACGATGCTAAGGCAGTGGATATGTCTCGGCGATGGCACGTAGATGGAAAAATGGGTATGGACGGCGGCTAGGGAGGCGAGGGCGCGGCTTGGTAATGGCAACGACAACGATCCTCACGGTGGCAAGGGCATGGCTTGAGCTTGGTACGACGGTGGACAGCGGCAAGGTGGGTAGTGGTGAGTGAAAGAAAGAGAGGAAAATGAGAAGAACAAGAGAGAGAGGGAAAGAAAGGAAGAAGTGAGAGTTTGAGTTGTCTTGCCTTGTTTCTTCTTCACTTAAGTTGCATTATTATGCCTCATTAATGTAACCCCAAAAATCTATCCAACTTAGCTTATAATTCAAGACAATAATTGAAGGAAAGAAGGAAAGAAAGAGAGAAAGAGAGAGGGGGGATTCAGCCACATAGGGAGAGAGAGAGAGGAAGAGAAGACATCATTGTCCACTTTAATTCTTTTGTCTTGCATCCATAAATTCATCCCTCAAAGTCCAATTTTCTAGAAGGGGCAAAAGGGTCATTTCCACCCTAGCACCATTCATACGGGCTTGCACTATTCACGTGGGCTTGGCACTATTCACATGGCTTGGGCTTGAATTTAAATGGGCCTAATGGGCTTGATATCCAATGGGTTCTTCATTTTGGGCCAAAAATGGGCTTTCGGGGGCAAAACGGTCATTTCCTATTATAGGGCCTCTCGGTGGCCGAATTTAATAAAAAATAGGTCCCTCGGTTCATGCCAAGTCTGTAACGTCTCTTTGGTTCTCAATTTTCGGCTTATCATCTCTTATCCGAAAATTTAGGGTTTACCGATAAATTTTGATATATCGATAATGCAACGTCCAAAACCATTAATCGGTTTAGAATTCATGGTAACAATCCATCGAATTCGATCTTAGTACATTGATCGAAATTTGAGATATCACAGCTCGGGTATATTGAAGTCGAGCTTAAGATGCTAACGCCCAAGATTGGGTCCCTAACGCCTGAGCCTGGGTCCCTTGTGGCCAAGCTCCAGTCCATCAAGGCCAAGGTTGCAAATCGTGGCGCCCATGCTCGAGTCTTTTGATGCTAGGTTTAGGATACTGGCACTCACGCTCAGGTCCATCGAGGTCAAGCTCGAGATTTTAGTGCTGGTGCTTGGGTTCTCGACACTACCCCCTAATCCATCGAGGTTGGGCCCAAGTATAATAAGGCTGAGCCTAGGACCCTAATGCCCATGCCCGAGTCCTTGATGCCTACACATGAGTCCATTGGAGTCAAGCTTAAGAACCAAGGGCGTCGGCTTAGGTCCTCGGTGCCTTGGCTCGGGTACATCGAGGCTGAGTTTGGGACCTTGGCGTCTAGACTTAGGGGAACTCAACACCTGTGCCCAGGCTTGGGACCTCTACGCATATGCCTGAGTCCATCGATGCTGGGCCCGAGGCCTCAGTTCCGATGCATAAGTTCATGCCCGGCATGCAGGGCTTTTGGTCCATAGAGGTCGGGCTCATGACACTGGCGCTCATGCTTGAATCACTCGAGGATTAGCCAAGGTTAATCAAAGGTGGGCCTTAGCCCCGGCCCCAGTCCCTATGCCCGGGTCCATGGTGCTTAGGACCAAGTCCCTGGCACCCGCGCCAAGGCACGGGCAATAGTGCTCGTGTCGAGACTTGGTTGCCAGGGACCCGTGCTTGGCTTCGATAGACATGGGCGCAACAGCTGAAGACCTAAGCCCAGCCATGAAGGACGCAAGCCTTGCCTTGATAGATCCAGGAGCAAGCGCCGAGGTCTTAGCCCAACCTCAATGGACCAAGGTGTGGGTGCTGGGGCCCAGCTTTGATGGACTTACGTTTGGGGGTCGTGGTCTGGGGTTCGGCCTCAATGGGCCCGACATGGGCGTCGGAGTTCGTGGCTGGCTTCGATGGACCCGGGTGCAGGTTCCGAGCAATAGCACCAGGGTCCCAGGCTCGACCTCGATGGACCTGACAAGAGTGTTAGGGACCCCAAGCCCGACCTCTATGGATGTGGGGATCCTGAGCCCCAGTTTTGATGAACCTAGGTTCAGGTGCTAGGGATTTGGTCCTGGACACTAGGATTTGAGGCCAAGCCTCTATAGACCCGGGCATGGGTTGGGGGGGGGGGAGGGGAGAGAGGCACCAGCACCAGTGTCCCACTCTCGATGTTCCTGGGCCCCGGTGCATTCACACTAGGGTACGAGGTTTGGCCTCGATAGATCTAGGCTCGGCCTCTGTGGACCAAGGCCAAGGCACCAGGGAGTTGGGCATGGGCACTGGGGTACCGGGCTTGGATCCTATTGCCTATGCTTGATTCACGGGTTGCCCATACAAAAGTTGCTATCGCTTGAATAGTTCATTAAAGTTCAAAAACTTTGTAGCTATGGGTATCCAAAGTTTTGACGAGCATTTCATCTTTGTTAAATGTAAACGTATTCTTTTTACAACCATCCTCCAAAAAAATCAAAGAGAGCAAAAATTCAAGAGAATATATATATATAAAAAAAACACGAGAAAGAGCCATGACACAAAAAACTAGTGCCATATAAAAGTAAAGGCAAGTGTATGAGACAAAAATCTCTCTTGAAGGATGGCTTTTGCTTTTGCTTTTGTTGATTCTGGGCCATTGATATAGATAACCTTTTCAAAATTCGAAAGTTTCGAAGTTCTTCAAGCAAACTCAATATGATTTGTGTACAACATCGGGGATTATGCCAAGAGCCATAGCTGCGTCACGGGTGTGAGCTTTTTGAGCCTTATTAATCCTCATAGGATCCACCCTTCATTTATAGAACCTTAACCTAGCCAACAGTACATCCCTATAGAAATCAATTTTATCTAAGGAAATTCGTTTGATAATCTGATCTACAAAGCAGGTGCATTAGGAATCACAAGAAGATAAATGGTAAGATAATCAACAACGTGTTTTATTTGAACCTACTCAATTCTTCCCGTAGTGCCCTTATTTCAAATAAGGGCCCGAAGTGGACTTTGTTTCAAATAAGGGCTTGAAGTGCATTCATTTTTTCAAATAAGG
>BCNH02000001.1:12354916-12380816 GCA_001662345.2 Metrosideros polymorpha var. glaberrima
TGGAAAATAGAAGCAACAATGGGAGCCAAGGATCCAACAAGAGAAGCCACTAATAGAAACAAGAAGCCAAACAAACGGCTAGGGAAAGAGAAGGAGACGCAGCTCCGGCTTAGTCAAAAATCGAAGGGGAGATGCCCCAAGAACCTTGTGATCTACGTTTTCTCGATGTATCTTGGACATGAGAGAAAGTGAAGGCCTTGTCCTTAACAACCTTTTCAAGATGTTTCCTAAGTGCAGGCACATATAGGTTCTGAAGCCGGAAGAGAATATTGTTTTTTTCTATCGATATCAAATGACATAAGGCTCCAAAAGAGAATCGAGCAATGATCTTGTGGAATTGTTGACCCTGAAGATGCTGCATGGCCCACTTTAGATTTTCTTGCCATCCTCGGTCTTGCCACGGCAGGTTGCACCTAGCAACCCAGAAGAGGGCAAAGGCTTTTGTGGAGCCACAGCCAAAGAATAAGTGGTCAATCGAGTTGGGCCGATGTCTACAGAAAGCATAAGAACCTTCCTGAATTCTCCGACAGTTTAGCAGAAAGACTTGAGTTGGTAGTCTGTTAAGTGTGGTTAGCCAAAGATGAAACGAGTATCTAGGGGCCAAGCAATGGTCCCAGATAAATGAGTGCCAAGGCACCTCTAGCCTTCTATTTCGGAATAGGTTCCATGACGTGGTTATAGAGAAAGTACTTGAGGAGTGGCCATTCCATAAGAATCGGTCTTGATCTTCAAGTTGAAGGGTCGGCATAGGCAAGGACCAAGACGCTAGAGCAACAGAAACTGAAGAAGGGCAAAAGGAGCTAGTAAGGAACTCCATAACCGTAGCCTTACGAGGAATGCCCGAGCGATAGATATCTCCAAAAACCAAAAATCATCTTCAATAATAACTTGAACCTCTATCCTTGGCCGTCGAATTGTAGGGGTGTTGGGTAGAACTTGGAACCTAACAACTTGCTCAGTGGGAACCTGTCGGTTACAGGTTCCAAGATATACAAGATAGGTTTCAGATTCAAAAAATTGGGAACCTACTTCAACAGATAGGTTTCTAAAACCTGTAACAGTTTTTTTTTCTTGGTCTATATTTTCACGCGATCCTGCGTTATTCATGGAATCCGATGACGAGTGTATAATCTAGAATCACTAGTATAAGCTTCCATTTTTGACAATATTAATGACTGAAACTTTTACTTTGTTAATATTTCATGTTTTTCATGTATTTAAATGTAAGTTGTGGTCAATGGACTGTAGCAGCAAGTGATGGCCGTTAAAAATGATAATTCACTACAATAGGTCAATTAAAAATTCAAGCGAAACTTGAGCAGACCTTAGAACCTGTAGGTTCCAAGTTCCAACTCAAGAACATATAATAAGGTAGATTCCAGATTTCAAGGTATGCATGATAGGTTATAGGTTCCAAAAAATAAGAAACCTATTCCGATTAGTAGGTTTCATATTCTAAGTAAAACATGTACGGAACTTGAAATCACTTACCCATATCGCATTGGGGAGTGTTTGGGTCAAGACCCCTTGATAAGACTAGGGACATGACATTCCTCAATCTCGAAACTTGATAGTCGAACTAACTTCCCTACCAAATTGAATGGCCTTAAGACTCTTGATACTTGAACCTGTTTTATTTGTCATAAAAAAGAAAATAACTTGAGCTTTTTTTTTGTTGACAAATATGAAAAAACAATTCCTAGCTCATTTTCTAAATACAGCCAACAAATGAATCGATTCATTTCTTGAAAATACTTTTTTTTTAAAAACATTACTTACAAAATCAAAATTTCAGCAAAATAAAAGGACCTTGATCTATACATGTAAATACCGTTATGTATTAATGTTCGTCAATTTCAAATCATGAATAATGTTTATTTTTTTGTCGTAATATTCCATTACAATAATATTTTTTTCTGAAAAATTGAATTAGTCATTTGATTATGTCAAAACATAGACAATAATTACCAAGAAAACTTAAACTAAAAAGAGAAACTTAAGAAAATAAACGTGGCTGCACACCATCTACTGTTCTTGATACCATCTTGGCTTATAAAAGGCAAATTGCTAACTTAGGGAAAGCCAGCTAAGTCGTCAATCTTTCTGCCTACTCAGTCGGATTGTGTATCATTTTTCTATGTGGAATAAAGTACATCAACAAAGTGTTCCATAGGCAGTCTTTTTATTGATATTTGTACATTTATTTATAAACTCTCATGTTATGGAAGGTTTTAAAAGACCATCTTAATAGATACAACTTTTCTTTCTGAAAGAAGAATAAAAAAGCCTGCATCTTTTTCTTGGTGTATATCTGAAATTCTACAAACTTCATTAACTTCTGAAAATGGAAAAATTGTAAAAAAATAAATGTCATAAACCTATTATACTTTTGTTAATTCAATCATCAACCTTTTAAGTTTATCAATTGAGTTCTAAATATTTTGCATTTATGCCAATTTAGTCATTTTGGCCGGTCGGCGCTGATGTGAACAATTTTAATAATATTTTAATATTTTTTGATTTTTTGATTTTTTATTCTTTGATATTCTCTTTCTTTTTTGGTTTTCTTCCCCCTGTGGCCAGCGAGCTCCAGCAATGGTTGTCGGAGCTTGCTAGCCACACAACCAAGGTTGTAAAGCCCTTGTCGGAGCTCACTAGCCAAAGGGGGAAGAAAACCCAAAAAGAAAGAGAAAAAATAAAAAAAACAATTAGAAAAATATTGAAATATTATTAAAATTGTCCATGTCAGCGCCGGCAACGTCATATCAGTGTTAGCCGGCCAAAAGGACTAAATTGACACAAATGCAAAAGATTTAGGATTCAATTGACAAACTTAAAATGTTTATGACTGAATTGACAAAAGTGCAAAAGGTTTATGACTTTTATGATAAATTTTCCTCTGAAAATGTCTTGCTAAGTTTAATATCAATACATAGATATGAAATATCAGTATCGGTTGGTTAAAATCATAATATAAGTTGTTTAAGAATTGCATCTACTTTGGGCCCCCAAGATTTTTTTTCTTTTCTATTAGTCCCTGGCTACTCTTTTATGTTCTCTACATGATAAATCTTTGTTGTCTCGTGTACTCTTATAACTTAGAAGTCATTTGTAGTTTTATATCTAATTAACGTTTAAGCTTTAGTATAGACTCACAAGGTGCCTTTATAAAGGTACAACCAAGATGTAACATGGGCATGGGCATGGGCTTTGACACAACAAGAGCATGATCACGGGTGTAGTGCGCAACACGGATGGACCGACACGACCCACCATATTAATGGGATGGGCCGTGTACAACACACTTGAGTGCCCACATGATACTGTGCGAGAGTCAGCGCAACGCTATCCCAATGCCAACATCAATGGTACAGTCATCAAAGCCTTTTTAAAAAGGCTGAAATCGAATTAACAACTAATTAATTTTCATGATATTTTAGCTCACACGTCGGTTTTTTGTTTCAATAATGAATATGTCGAGAGCTCTTTGTCACCTAGACATTTTTTCAATGCCATATTTATTTAATTGATTTTTCTCCCTGTAGTACTTTTTGCTTTTAATGTTCTTTTACTGTACCTTCTTTCCCAATTCATAAGCCCATGATGACATAAATATCTTCTAAATATACGCAGGGAAATTCCTTTATCTTGACATCGCTAAAGACTATTTCCCAAGTTTAATAAGCCCACGATGGTATAGAATATCTTCCTTGCAGAGAAATTCCTTCATATGAATATGATAAAAGGCTAAGCCTCAAACATTTCTTACTTATCCACGTGCCCATCGAGCCTACCTCAATGTCCAATATTATTTCACAAAAACAAAGGAATTACCATTTTCTTTAGCGAATATCTTAATTTATCTGAAAATGAGAACACTAAATCTATTAAAGTACCTCACATCGTTAGTACATGAGGTATCAATAAACATATTATTCATGTATCTCCATCCATCTATTAGATTAAGCCTTTTGGATTGTACAATCCTATATGGTATTAGAGCCAAATCACCTCCAATTTATTTTGCTTGTGGGGCTCCCATTCATCAATTCCACATGCCGTCCTAAATCCGATTACACATGAGAGGGCGTGTCAAAGTATTCCACATCGCTTGTCTATAGTGCTTTAATGTACCCAATATTCACGTAGTCTCCCTTTACCTATCAATTTAAGTTTTTAAGTTAGACTTTCATAATAAGACTCATGGACCACACAATATACTCGCTGCCGAAAGGAGAGCTTAACGATGACGTGAAATGTCGGTTTGGTACTATTTCTTGTCAACAATCATGCACATTTGGTGGGGGATGTACATTTAATCTTGGAAAAGGGGTGATAAAAGAGAGTTTGCAAGGTTTTCAGTGGTCACATGATCGATAACCCCATCACTTTCAGTGGGCATATGGTGGATTGTCGGCATTAGTTAGCGTTAGGTAAAACTTCACATCCTCAACTTGAAAAGGCACATTTTTCTTTGGCTAGCCATGGCATTACATCATCATGGTGGCTTCGCTTTCTTCAGCTTGCTGCAAAAGCTTGCTATAGCAAAAGGCCAAAGGCACCCAACCCTGCCCATATGGAACAAGGGTCCACAAAACCGTATTTCATGCACATTACACATTATATTATAAAGTTATGGTTCATGTATTGGTTCATCCAGTAAAATGTGGGTATATCGATATTCGTTTCATCGTTTTGCGGTTTCGATGGGCGAATTCCCATTGGGACCAATGTTGGGTCCATCATAAAGATGAAATATTTCCTAAGGTAATTCCATCTAATGATAGATAAAAACTCGAATTGGTTTAGGGGCTTTAAAAGTTCGATTAAGCACTGTTCTTAAACGATTTTGATCGACTCTATTGAGGGATGTCCTAACGGAACAACATGGGATTCAAGAGCTTGGCACTGAAACAGTGGCTCTGAGTGAATACTTCTCATCCACTAGGAAGCCGAACAGCAACGGAAAATGCTATTTTTCATAAGAAAAATGGAAAATGTCGACATGTGAAGGAGGGGGTCCCATTGATGAGGATGGTCCCAACCCAATATGATTCCTTCCATTAGGGTTTGACACTGACAGATATTATTACTTGTTGTGACAGAATGATTTAGGGGTTACTCAAATTGGCCAACCCAATTAAGCTTTACCTTACGCTATGATGGAACTTAACTTGGTAGTCATTATCATTCAGTTTTTACCTTAGTTGAAGGAAGAACATCAACGTGTTGCAAAGTTAGGGAAAAACAATCTGCAGAACATGAACACAGAGGAACAAAATCACCATGGCTTGATAGTTCTCATGACAGTTTGAGATAACGATGATTCAGTTCGCCTTGAGATTCATCGGGCTTGATCAGGAAAATAATCTTGTTTTTCTCTAAATGAAAACGGAATATGTATTCGACTCATCTTTCCGTGTAAAGATTTTCAGCACTCATGAGAATGAAACGTCTGCCGGTAGAACAAACACCATGACGGAAATCCATTCCAAAGGGACTGTCATTCAGAATTCAGTTGAAAGAGCATACACAAGTTACCTTAGCAATTCAACAGATCAGTATTGATTCTGATAATTTCTTTTCCCTGTTTGCGGCTACGACAAAACAAGAACCTCATAGCCGCTTTCTTCAGCTCTTAGCTTGTTGACAGATATAAATAACACAGCTATAAAAACAAGAAGTAATTCATGCACGAGTAGGTACCGGAACACAGACGCTCTCAGGGGTCGGGACGATCGTTGACCTACAGAGACGCCGCTGGCACTGCCAACAGTGATTAACGGCAATAGCATTGGTGGGTCTTCCAGCAACGGCAACACGGTGCTGGGCGTTTCTCCATAGAAGAAATCCACTGGACCAAGGCTAAGATGGCTACTGGAACAGCCAAGAGTGCCCAATTGATCTTGATCTCAAGAACTTCAAAGAGCGAGTCGAACGACAATAATTTCGATAAGGCGATGAAGAGCAAGACCAAGGCCAAGAAAAAGAGAACTGGGTATGGCAAAGGTCCTCGAGGTCTGCATTTGTGGTAGTGATAGTGAACCATTTAGAATCTTTCTGGTTCTCGATGAGAATACACAGGGTGGACGATTACGAAGGTCAAGTGACAGGGCACATCGAGCATAAATACAAGCTCTCTCTCTCTCTCTCTCTCTCTCTCTCTCTCTCTCTCTCTCTTTCTAGGATCTTAAACAAGCATGTTGGGCTATGACACTAAGGGTGTGAATGACAATCATTCCGTTCTAGAAATCAATCTTAAACAAGCATGTTGGGCTATGACACTAAAGGTGTGAATGACAATCATTCCGTTCTAGAAATCAATTTTTGGTCAGAAATAGATTTTTCTATTTCTGATTTCCAGACGAGTTTCTAAGTAAGAAAACGCGTTTGATAATGACACAAAATTTATGTTCCCGGAATAAAAATTTGTTTGATAATAACATAAGATTTATGTTTCTCTGACGGTGATGGGTGACAACGGGCGACGGGCAGATGGCAGCGGACAGATGGACGATGGACGTCGGTTGTTCATAGGCGGATGGTGGTGGACGTCGGCCGTTCGCAAGCGGATGGTGGTGGATGTCGGCCGTTCACAAGCAGATGGTAGTGGACGTTGGATTGGTGATCGGCAGACGGCGACCGATGGCAGATGGTGGCAGTCGGCAGTGGGGGCGACGGACGGATGGTTGTGGAGGTTGGATCGGTGACCAGTAGCGGACGGTGGGAGCTGGCGACAGGCATCGGCTATTCGTGGGCGGCAAGCGGATGGTGGTGGATGTCGAATCGGTAGATGGCGGTGGGTGACCAGCAGCGAACAGTGGCGGGGGCAGTGGATGTTGGTCGTTAGCAGGTGGCAAGCGGTGGACGTCGAACCGACGAGCCAACGACGGCGGACGGTGGTAGGTGGCGGATGTCGAAAGATGGTGGCGGGCGACCGACGCCAGATATCAATGGACGTCAGACCGATGAAGGTCAATCGACAGCGAAGGGGGCATTGGGGAGCAGATGGTGGCTAGCGAGGAGCAGATGGTGGTGGACATCAGACCGACGATTAGAGGCGGACGACAGTCGATGAGGAGTGGATGGCAGTGGACATCGGTCCGGCGGTGGCGGGGCTATTGGATGAAGGGCAGCGGTAGCCGACAGCGGGTGTCAGACGGCAGTGTACGTCGGCCAGCAGCGGGCGAGTGACAATAGGCGATAGCGGAGGGGAGGGAGTAGGCGGGGAGCCGAGAGAGAGAGGAGAGTGAAAAAAAAATTCTATTTCCATTCTAGAAATAGAGAAGTACAAAATTTTTACTTCTGATATCTAGTCCATTTCTATTTTTGAAACAGAAATTCATTCTAGAAATTGAAAAATAAAAATGCGTTACTAAACGGATTTCTGTTTCAAATTTATTTTTGAAACAGAAATTTTGTTCCAAAATGATTGTCACCCGCGCCCTAAAACGCCTTTCTACCTAATAGTCTCCACAGAAGATCTATTAAACAAGAGGCTCCAAGTATGAATCAGCCACCTGTAAAGATGAGAACCATTTGATAAGTCGCTGCAAAATACAAACTGTCTGTGTGGAGGATAATGATGCAAGACAGCATATAACTAGAGCCTCTCGTTTTTGCTTCCTTGCATCTTACGATTTAAGTCCAAATAAGGTCGAACGTTACGCTCCGATGCCGGCAAATTGTTCTAATCAGAGGATCCTCCTTAATTGCGTTTTTGAGAAATATACAAGATGAAGACTATGGTGGGTTAATCCAAGCGAGATCAGACTTTATCTCGACTAGAAAAAAAGACGAAAATCATGAATAAGCAGAGTTTAAATTATACTCGTCATCATTGCTTCTGTAGGAGTGTACAACTTCTATTTCGAAAAATATAAAACAGAGGCAAAAATGGAAAAAAATTACGGAAAGAAATTACAAATGTTACAATTTTAGTGAGATCATTTACACTAGATTGGAGAGTACTCGAAATCGCATGGTCCAGCCATTAACAAATCTAACTCCACTAGAAGCCTGAAACTCTATAAGATTCGAATGTACATGAATCGCCTACATGCCTATAATCCAATCTCCTCATAAAACTGGTTCCTGCCAGGGTGTCAAATTGTCTTCCCTCATCAAAGTTTTCTAGCAGCTTCAAGTAAGTATGAGAAAAGGTCATCTTTCGCGTTCAATAGCTCTTCCGCATCTTGGCGATACACAACAACGCATATGATGAATCGATGATACTCCAGCGATGTGATTTACGTGTCGCAACAAAGCAAAGCAAATGACTGTAATCATTCCTGTCTTCACAGCACCTCTTCATAGTCCTCATAACATAATCATATTTTGCAAATTCATGTCCCCTGCCAAAGGCGGCAGCAACAATACCCACCAAAATGTCGTCATTGTAGAAAAACTGAAAAAGATGGTTTAATCCGACAGACCGATCCAAAGGGAGTAGAGTCACATCAAATTTTTCCTTCGTACTGAAAGTACACTTTGCAGTCATGCTGCAGAGATGCCGAAGTGTTTCTGCAAGGACCTCTGCATATAGAAGGAGATTGCAACATATGAAACTTGAAAAAGAAAATGTTGTCCATTGAAGTTTACAGCCAGGTCAGCTTACAAAAGCATACCTCCAAATACTGTATGAAGAAATTGAAGATCATCTACTGAGCAAGCATCAATTAAAGCATACACCCCAGGTCTCAGAGCTTCATCTATTTCTCTGTGATAGAGCAAAAAAGTACAACCATTCTGTTGGTATCAAAACACATACCAATAGTAACTAGGCTCACTTAATCAAGCTTAAAGCGAAACACCAAAGGAAGGCACCTTCTGAATCCAGCCTTCAGGGGACCGCATTCCCAACATGTATTTATGTAACTGGACAGGAACTTAAAACAATGACGTCCATATACATTCTGCTGCCTTAACTGTAAAAGGATGAAAACACTAAAACATAAGAAAACTAAACAGAAGACGTACCATATGAAAATCATGGCTTGGACATTGATACTTCCAAGGCATACATCAATCATCATTTTAGGCATAGAGAGTTAAAACTGAGATTCCGATATCTTCCGTTAAGTGCCAACTAAAGACAACCCTTCTGTTTTGAGACTTGGATACAGACAATTGTAAAATAAAGCAATCCGATGATTGGTCAATTGACGAATGCATTCTTGCACTGGCTTATTAGCTTATTGCTAGGAAAAGCATGAATATCCAACTACCTCTCATCCTCCTACGACTAGACCAAATTTGGATCCTAAAGTCACATAGTTATGTGAATTTCCCAGCATTTTGTAGGTTAGATACCCATTTTCAAGAAACTAGCTCCTTCAATGCTAATGCATGAAGACTTGACACAAACATTATAAATCTCTCCCCAGCACTAAGGTCCATGAGGTCATTGCAATTGGTTCAAATGAACCACTCTGCTTGAAGAAATTGTCATATAGAGGTAAATGAAGAGGAACTCATCAATGAGATAATGAGCAATTGAATTTTGAACCCACAACAAGGAAAAAAAATGTTCTCCAACAAAAGAAAACCAAACTTCTCATTTTCGATGGGAAATCAATAAGCATATAGTTAGAGGGACTCAAAAGAGTGGTGAGAATATGTCATTGAGATTATGAGTGATCGAGCACAAAAAAGAAAGAATAATGTAACAAATACTTCAATGATGACATTTTCCATAACATCCCCACATGCATCTAGTAAAGAACTCTCAGCCAAGTTGGTCTGCATCCCCACATTGTCATTGCCAGCATTATAAAGACCACAGAGCAACTTGCGCACAAGAATATGCATTCCATGAACATAAAGCACAACTAAGCAATTGCAGCGTATCAATACCACACAAAGAAAACAGTTTTAATACAAAGTCACCTCTTCATAAATCCTTCGAAGGGAACATGCACATCTGACCCCTTCTTGTACATCCCATGAAAGATAGCCTCGCCTGACCACCAGGTCCATGTTTGCAGTCTCCAAACAATTGAGAAGAACAGAAGTGGAATCTTGAAGCAAAGCAATGTATCTTTCGCATTCACTAGAAAATACACAATATAGAGCATGTTTTCAGCAAAGAAATGGTTCGATGTTGGAAGAAAGGGCGATGGAAGAGGACAACAATATCTCCAAAGACTTAATTTCAGTGTGAACATATGATCTCTCTGCATGCATGCTTTGTCTGTGTGTGTGTGTGTGTGTGAGAGAGAGAGAGAGAGAGAGAGAGAGAGAGAGAGAGTTTATAGAAGTGAGAAGAGGTACACTGCTGTTGAAAAAGAACTGAAGTAACCACATGCTGTTATTTTGAAAACAACCTTTCTCAAGTTCTCGTTTCTTGTCCCTCACTCCACAACACCTCTAGGGGGCGTGCCCCCAACTCCACCCTTTTTTCCCAATGGATTACACTGACTATTTTGCCACCTAAATTAACTAATAAGTTTCTTGACCAACTTTTTACTGAGAACATGACTGAAGAATTTGCGAAGCATAACATACCTTTTGTGATGCTTAAGAACAGTACACAGCAATTGACAACAGGTGGCATATAGCTTCACTGAAAATGGCCATTCAATAGCAAGATTCTCCGAAGAAAATAAAGAACCGGAAGAAATCAGATCTTTCAGTTGAAACTGACAGAAGATCTGGAATAGTGCTGCAGGAATTAGTAACATCTAGGCAACATGCCAAAGATCCATTTGAAAGAGAGCATATCTTCCTGAAACCCTAATCAGTACCTCAATGCACATAAGAGTGACTGATCCTGGGTCAGGATCACCGAACCCCTTGCCAGGTGAACTGTCATAGAAAATTAGTGGACTTCGCACATGCAGAATTATATTGAACAAACCAGCCATAAAGCTCTGAATGTGTCTCCTGACCACACTCAAACGTTTCCGACCTACAGAAGGAATTCAAGGGTTGAGGCTTACATTAATCTAAATGTAAAGATACACTGTTGCCACCTGATACAGATGTATGTATAATTACATGGAGGCATGGCTAATTTTTCTGTTTTTTGTTTTTTAATGACACTTCTGGACATATACAGCAAAGTATAGATTATTGGACCACTGACTCATTCAATCTGTGTATTTCTAGCCATCATAGATTGTTGAAACAGGAAAAGAGAAACGGAAAAAATAATTATTTAAAATCACCCAGCAATAGATTATGACATTGATTTAATATTATTCACTCCCATTATATTCCTGATAGATTTTCTTTCCATTTCATACAAATCATTTTGTATAAACAACCATAGATCATCAAATTCTTCCTTTCCTCAATAAACAAAGGCAAAGCGAGTTATCAAGTTATTAAAATCTAATACTTGGTCTATCAACAGAAAGTGAATATTACTTAAGCAACAATTCAGGAGAGTTTATTCCTATATTTATTACTCATTGAAAAAATCTTTTAAAGTGCCCGAGAATACATAACTTGTTCCCCTCAACCACACCTTAAACATATGTACACATTATCACCTGAAACATTTTCTAGGTGCATATCCAACAAGTCAATGCCAGCTGCAACAACAGGTGAGACAGTCCCTCCTAGCCTTCCAAAAGTAATGCCATACTTAGCCGTGAAGCATTCCTGCACTCCAACTGATGCTCTCTCTATTGCTTGGACAGCGGATAAGAGATGCAACTCTGCAGCCTTCTTAATGTAGATGGTAAATGAAGTTCTCAACCTTGCTTTGATGTCATCCAGGCAACACTCCAGAGGGAAATCTTTTGATCCATTTAGTCTCACATGACCAGGAATTGCCTTGGTGCTTGACTCAGTCTCATGAGTCATTAAAGTATATCTTTTCCCATGTAACACAATGCATTTACTTAGAACCACCAACTGCAATTCTATCAGTCTGGCATACATATTTCTGGATAATGTGGGATTAATGTAGGGAAAATGACTGCCTGAGCAGAAATGCCGCTTCAGGATTATCACCTTTAAGCAACTGCTGTAAGAAAGGCTTATTTAAATATTGCAGGTCAAACAAATTAACTTCATTTGAAATGCTCGCAACACAATCCTCACCTTCCACGTGTGACAACTGAGGGCCAACATCAGTAACCACTGACTGATTAGTAAAGCCAGATGACTCTAAGAAGGCTGTCACAACGTTCTTCTGTTCACTGTGGCTGGATATATTAGGGACAGGTGAAGAGTCACTATGTGATGAACCATCAGTTCCCAATATGTCCTGACTGTAGTTCGACATTGTAATACTTGCCTCATGACCTAAATATCCCAGCTGCTGATCATTCTGAGCAACCACAATCTGCAGAAAGATACTAACGACATCTGTAAATACGTCGATAAAGAGGCCGAGCTTGCAAAGAGGTTCATGCTTCCAATGAGATAATATAACTTTATGAGCCCGATCTTTTGCATCAATGTGGTCAATAGCAGATGCTAAACTCCAAAAGAAACCACTCAGGCAAGATATAATGGTAGATAATTTAGTCATATCTGAGGAGTTCTGACCAAAATTTGCTTTTTTATCATGAAAAGAGTCTTCTAGAGAACCAAATAAGCTTTGTGTCTCTTCTTTCATACTCTGTGCAACAAGGCAGATGCTTTTCCAAGCTTCAGAATGTTTAGAAGAATCCCAACATGAACCTGGTTCAACTAAATTTGTCTCCCCCAGGCCAATGTCAGAACCTTCTTGCTCTTTACAGTGCCACTTAGACTTTACAATCGGGGAAAGTATTCGACAAAAGTAATACTTGCTAAACATTAGGAATATATATGATGTGTGGTCCATTAAAGACAGATTCACTTTGCCAGAACTATATTCTCCCCATTCATCTTGAAGCCCACTCACAACAACTACTGACTTGAAAAGCCATACAAGAGAAAATAATCCTTCAGATATAAGGGCTCACAGTGGATGTTCAGTTATTTCTATATTATTTCTGAAAGATGCTTCAACTAAATGTTTTAAAGCCTTTCAACAATATAAGAACAACTTGAAGTGCTTATTATGCTTAGATGAGAATGAGACACCTTGAAAGTCCAGTAAGCTGCTAGCTGCAAGTCTGAGAAAGAAAGGAACCAGATAATCCTCAAAGAAAAGCTAAAGAGAAAACTAAAAAACAAAATAACAAGCTCTTTTTTTGGAGCAAAAATAATAACAAGCACTTGATCTGTTCAGAAAATTAACTTATTTAAGCAAGAAAAGGCAAGACTGCAACTTTTAAAGGGGGAAATCTATCACTAACTTAACTCTCAAAGCTTATGATTTGTTTTGAGATACCACTGTACAACAAAACATGTCGCATCATATGAACACTTTTCAACAAGAAGCATAGCATTATAGGCCTAAACTACAAATTTCCCTGGATGCATCTTCAATGGTTTCTCCCATCACATTTATGTCTGACTCATGTCAAGAATGCTCAAAGAGAGGCATTTTGGCAGAGTAGAAAATGGGCGACAAGTGAAACTAAGAGGATTATAGCTGCAATTGTCTCTGATTTGTTGTGAATGCCAATTCTTTTCTTCTTCTCTTTTTGGCCAACAAATGCCATGTCATTATTCTACAGCAGATATACGTACACAGGTTTAAGTGGGCAAAAGTATATGTTTCAGGGCTTCTACTCTCAAAACTTGTGATTATTGAAAGAACTGAATCAGAACTTGTATGCATGCCGTTTGAAAAGAAGACAAAGAACAACAGACTCATCATTTGAGAATTGTATTCAGCAACTAATATAGGCCAAACAAAGCTAAGATATAAATAAATAAAAACCAACAGAAAGAGAAAGGGACAGAACAGACTCTCAAAACTTGTGATTATTGAAAGAACTGAATCAGAACTTGTATGCATGCCGTTTGAAAAGAAGACAAAGAACAACAGACTCATCATTTGAGAATTGTATTCAGCAACTAATATAGGCCAAACAAAGCTACGATATAAATAAATAAAAACCAACAGAAAGAGAAAGGGACAGAACAGACTCTCAAAACTTGTGATTATTGAAAGAACTCAATCAGAACTTGTATGCATGCCATTTGAAAAGAAGACAAAGAACAACAGACTCATCATTTGAGAAATGTATTCAGCAACTAATATAGGCCAAACAAAGCTACAATATAAATAAATAAAAACCAACAGAAAGAGAAAGGGACAGAGGAAGATATCAATCATCCAAAATTTTCTCCAGGCACTCTTCAGTTTTCCATTAAAGTTCTCACATAATGTGACTGCACGGAGGGATTGCCTCAAAAGTTTCAAAACTCTTGACATCCATCAACGTTGTTAAAAAAAATTTTAAGCCAACAATAATTCTCAGCTAGAAGTTGTGCTGAACAACTGATAGATTGACAGAAACCAAATTTACCTTTCAATGCTAATAATGTGAGTTGCATAACACTTGAATGATCTCGAACTTAAGTAGTCTTTTGGCATCCGACTAAAAAGATTAAGCAAATCCACGCAAGCAGCAAAACTCATGCTTTGAGATGTTCTTATTTCAGTGCAATCATCAATAGGCTCTTTATTGAATGAGGGAGCAGTCCACTTCAAATGATAGGTGTCGCTTTTGCTGCCTGAATCGACCGATAATGACTTCTGAAGTTCCATTAGATAATGAGGCCAATTAGGTGATGAGCGGAGATCAACTTTCCCAGATGAAGCACTGTGAAATAATGACCCTGCTAACTTCTCCATCACACGACAAAGCCTTGATGCCAAGTGCCTATGGACAAACTAATGCAGAAGGCGATTAAAATCCCTAGACAATCATTGATACCAACACATAATAAAGATAAGTATAGGAGTGTAAATAGTGGAGAAAAGGACATCATGGCAAACAAAGATACAAGAAAACACAAGGAGAAAATCCTCTCTTCGACATGCTTTTGCAATTGAACATAAAATGAGTATTATATCATAGGAAGACCATGGGCAATTTCTTACTCTATGCTCATGAAAAGTAGAGTCATGTAGAACTTCATATGAGATTTGGTGCATCGACTTGTAGAGCATCTCATTGGGAGTTTTGCGCTCAAAAGGACTTTCAGTTATAGCAGGAAGAGAAGATTGGATTAAGGAGTAGAGGAACATCTTCACATTCTTTTTAGAAGCATGAATACACCAGATATCTATGCTCTGGCATATGATCCACCAAATTGCAGTGAGCAATGTTTCTTCATTTATTGAGCCTAGACCAAAATCCCACTGATTACTTACATACAGAGACTGTGCACATGTATCAGGGCTTGCCTCAAAATAAGTGGAGAATAATGGATCATTCACCAGAGAAGTCAGGTATCTCATTACAAAATCAGCAAGGCCTTGTGCTTTTTGCCTCAAGTTTACAACATACTCTTCCCACTTTTGACATTTTCCGCACAGAGTTGAACGGTCGGCAATGTCAAGGGAAATGCTACACAGCATTTCCTTCTTGATCTGTAGTACATACCCGGCAGATTTTATCTGCCTATTCAAATCAGCCAGTCTCTGAAGTGCCATGGCATACAATAGTAAACCAGACAACAGCAATCTGCAACACTATTTTGAAGATAAATATCGGATACAGATTGAATAACTGTCAGAACAGAAGCTGAAGGTTTGACAACCCATGAAAAATAGCCATCATCTGGCAAATCATCCCTCTCAGTCCAATCTTTTCCAGAATATGATGTAAATGAATCGCCCATAAAAGCTGACATCTTTATTGACGAATTTGGGGGCATAAGGCTTATTGCTTGCCTGTATAGGCTTTGACATGACAAGTACAATCAAAAGAAGAACACAAAAGCCCAATGGCTGGACAAGTCAAACTTCATTGACATAATTTTATTAATCAATTTCTTATAAAAAATGCTTCCTGATAATGACAATAGGAGCTCACTTAAGCTTCCTGACTGTGGTTCAACCAAACTACTCAAGCTAGGACGTATTAATGCCATCAAGTTGTTTATAGAAGATCCAACTGCCACAGTGTTGCTGGTTGTCACAGTGATGGAATATAGTAAACAACTGTATATATCAAACAAACCTTTGCCCAACAACTCACAGTGCAGGTTGAAGCTAATTATAGCACATCTTCGTAAATTCCTGCAGCCAGATCCTTCTCCAACATTTTTGGAGCAACAATGTTTCATCCATATCAGAGATTCTGATATATCTTCTCCCAACTGCTGAATGCATCCACTTAATTGCCCTTCTGGTATGGATGAAATAGCTTTATGAACAGCCACCTTAAATTGTTGCGAGCACAGTAAAGTCCCCACTGATTTAACATGTGCCTCATATGAGGCACGAGTGCCAACAACCATTTTAGGATTGATCTCACCACCGACCTCCCAATTTGCTAAGAGTCTCGCAGCTTTACTAAGAGAAAAAATAACATTGCTCACCTGCATCACGCAAAGGATATCAAATAAAGAACAACAAGCCAAATATTATACAGATCCAAACAACAATGAGACACAAAACAAGCACTTTTCCTGACAGTTGAGCACAGGTTCATATGAACAAGATTAATGCAGACATTAAACAGATGTTTCAAGCCTTTGATTATTATGATTTACAAACCTGGCGAAGTTCACTGAAGAGACTGACAAGCTGGCATCCTAGGTCGACTATCTTGCCTATTAATGAATTTCCGTCAGATGAATCATTTACAGAAAGCCCCGTAGCCAAGTGTACAAGCAACAAATGCCACAAACTTTCTAGGTCTTCCCCAATAACCTCGTATTCTATGTCTAGAAGACAACCTATAGCACCAACCAGCTCCTTGACCACAGAAGAAAATAGTCCCTTATGCATTCCGATATCCGCATGGTCCTTGGACTACCGAAGTGCGTTAAAATTAGCTGATAGTGAGATCATTGTATGGTAAACTTCCTTAAGAAAACCCAAAAAAAACTCCTCCAGAGATGTCCTCGGTCTTAACATAGACCTTTTCATCGATAATGCTGTGAAGTATCCAATTTACAGAACCGAGTATGTATTGAACATTCAGCAAGTCTTCCACTTCCATTTTCTCCTGAAGATAGCAATTAAGCTTGATCAATAGAGGCTCCATAATCTGCACAAAAAAATCAAACAGCGATTTGCGTGCTTCTGGGCTCAGATTAACCAAACTATAATCTCTCTCAGAATTTATATCACTAGCCATGGATAGCAGTTTAGATCTGTGACCAAATAAACCATGTTCTGGTTGTTTTGAACATTCACCAACTGATGGTGCACTACTCCCTTCTAATGGCACAGAAACTCCCCTGAGTTTTCTTACTTGCTTAACAAGCAAATGAAACAGTCTACTCATGTCTTTCAACGCCAACACCTTCTTTGCAGTCATAATTTTTTCCAGTTCCTCAAATAAATGTCTATGGTAACTCATGATAATGATCTTGAGTCTTTTGACTTTCCTTCATTGGCAGTGAGATACTAGTCAGAGCTATGCAAAGTCAATAAGCCCTCAACATGAATTGAATGGAACACCCCATTCGACAAAACTTCATCAACTGACCTCAAAAGGTTGCTAGTGAGACGATTCTGTTGCCTCGTAGATGACTGAACAATTGCAAGAGTGGCTCATGAAGTTTATGTACAAAGTCACTAAAACCACTTTTCCGAGTTGGGTGAATCCTCGAAAATTTGGCAAATGGACCAAGTACAAAGCAGGAGAACTGCAGAACCAAAACACCTGCTTTCCCGCTGTCAAGATTCTCTGTAAAAATTCTGTTGACAAGCTCAATCACCGTATGAACAGTTGAAATCCATAGCTCCAAGCTTTCATTTGACGTGACATTGTGGGAAGCATATAACAAAGAAACACAATCAACCATAAGATTAAACAACTCAAACCGTTCATCTGTTAGGAAGGACTCTTCTGCATGCATGGGTGAATCATTGAGCCTGAATAGCACATGCCTTGCAATAAACTGGATAGGTTGCAAAGCTTTTGGGAAAAATTTAGAGGAATATGCAATCTAGATGACTTCTCCAGGCAGAACTTGAAAATCTCCCAGCATCTCACGTCTAAACGTGCCTTAACTACATCATGCTGTTCTCCATCAACTTTGACTTTCTTTCCTGAATCCAATCGATAAGAAAGACGATCACACAGGACAGTTTCACAGTATCACAATCTTGTTCAGGCCCATTACACTCTTCTTCGCTTCTCGTTCTGACATAATCTAGAGCAATCTCCACTTTCCTGCATTGAATATTTACCATCAAGCTAAAATACTCAATGGTTGTTGCGATTATTTAGACAATTTCTGGAGTTTGCGAAAATTCAACAATTTTTACAGAAGGCTCGTGCAAGATAGTTACTCATTTCTTACTGTTTTCCTTCTCAACACCTGTTCCTAAATCTTCAAAATTGAAAAGGCGGCGGATTGATTCCCAGATTAAGTTCAAAGAACAAAAGAAATTCTCGGAAATCTTCGTTGTCATCGATAGTAAACATTCCGATCACTAGAGAAACCCGTCATAAATAAGCATCTCCACGACTAGGTTCATAGTAAGCACATTGTCTCCGCTCTTCTTCCTCATAATAATAGCAAACTAAACATTGCTGGAACATGGGAACCACCTCGCATGATTCGTCCTCCAATTGCTTCGACCGGGACAAGAACTTTCGATGGATTTTCACTCCGCAGTCGCTTTAGAGAGAGGGAGAGAGAGACTAACTTTCCAACGTCGATGTCCTTGTTCCGCAACGACAGAATCAACTGCAGGTTCCGCCAGGGACGATCCTTCTGCACCATCGGAATGGCTACTTCGACTTGCGCGGATCCTTCGACTTCATCCGTGGAATCAACACGGCGCGACTTGCTAGGTCTCGACGAACTCTCTTCCGCGTGCTCGAGTCTCCTCTTCTTCTTGCCTCGCGAGTGTTTAGCTCCCGACTTCGCTTCTTCCGCCATTGTCGACGTCACTCTAGCCCAAGAGATTGCAGAGAGAGGAAGAAAGAGGAGGGGGTTTAGGAGGACGGAGGAGTAACTGCTTCCTTTCTCTTCATGTTCAACCCTCTGGGAGAAAAATGAACTTCAAAGAAATCGTATTTGTTGCTTTCGCTTCAATGGCAAGTTAATGTGTATTTTGACTATTGAATAGGATATTTCCCAATTTTATCGACTTTCTGTTGCTTAATGAGATAACATGAGTGTCGGTTATTCGATTATCTTATCAGTTATCCAATTATCAGTAAAAGGACATTAAAAGTACCAAAACTTGCGTACAGCCCTTATTTTAGTACGAAAATTTTTCGCTAGCTCATTTAAGTACCAAAATCAGATAAAAACGATCACTTAAGTGTCAAATCGAATAAATTACGGCAAAAATTGATTACGTAGCATGTTAATTAATTTTCATGTTAATCAATTTTTAAAAAAAATTAAGTCCACATGGACTTTTGGACTTAAAAAAACCCTTAAAAATTTTAAAAATTTAAATTTAAGCTTAAAAAAATAGAGAGATGGAGAACACCAATAGTTTTTTTAAATGCTGATTGGACCTCTGGCTAGTCACGTCAATTCAAAATATTAATAAAAAAAAAGTCACATAGGATTTCCAGCTAAGCTTGTCAGAGTTGGCATTTAAGTGATTGTTTTTCAAAAAAGTTGGCACTTAAGGGCGCGCATGACAAAATTTCTATTCCATAAGTCAATTTATGTTCTAGAAATTAATTTCTGAGCAGAGAAACGCATTTGATAACGACACAAAAATTCTATTCCCAAAACAAAAATTTGTTTGATAACAACATAAAATTTATATTTCTCTAACGGCATCGGACGACGATGGACTATGAAGATCGATGGGCGACAGACGGTGGTGGCAACCAAAGGTGGTGGCCAACAAACGGTGACGACGACCGGCGACAGAAGGCGGGTGGCGGGCGATGGACAACGACAATAGGCGACAGTAGTCGGCAGACCGGCGGGCGGCGACAGGCAGGCAAGCAGCGGTGGGTGGTGATTAGTGGCAGTCAACAGGCGGCGAGCGACGGTGGTCGAAGGGTGGGTGGCGAATGGCTAGCGGCGACCAGTGGCGGGCAGCGATGGTGAGGGGCAAGCAGGCAACATTGGCGATCGTTGGGCGATGACGGCGGGGAGTCAAGAGAGAGAAGAGAGTAAGTCGTGAAAAGAGAGAGGAAAGAGAACAAAATTTATTTCTATTTCAAAAATCAAGAAGTTGAAATTTTTGACTTCTGGAACAAAATTTTGTTCTAGAAATAGAAAAATGAAATTACGTTACCAAATAGATTTCTGTTTCAGAAATCATTCTGAAACAGAAATTGTAAAATAGAAATGTTGTTATGCACAATCTAAGTGATTCGAAAAAAAATTTTGACACTAAAGTGAGCGTTGTACATAAATTTTGGCACTTATACTGTCCCTTTGCCTCCAATTATCCTAGTGCGTATCGGGATGACTATTATTAAAAAACAAACGTGGAAATAATATTACCGTGAAGATATGAAACAATTTTAAATTGAAATTCTATTTTCGTTTTAAGTGAGCTTTATATTATCTAATCGCAATTATTAGATAAAAATTGCAAATATTTTGTTTCGTGATTTAGATGGAGACAGTCTTCCTTTTGTGCGGTCATTGTCAACCTCTATTTTTAAAAGATCACATGTGGTGGGTTGTCGTTCATTGATTAAGCTATGTTCAAGTTACCCATGGTACTATCTTAACCGCCAATAGCTAAAAGGTTAACTCTATAAATAGCTAATTTGAACCGAGGCACCAACAGTTTGTCACGTCTAAGAGAAGAAAAAACAATGGCCTGCCAATTGCCTGCCCAAAATTCGAGACATGGATTGTTGGTAGTTTGGTTGGTAAACAAATTGTGAGGTGTCTTGTCCCACATTAAAAAGATGCGAGTGCTCACGTGGACAAAATTTGGCATTAATAACTGATCATTATGTTTTATTTATTAAATTCGAAATTATAATTATAAAATAACCATTGTATTCCATTTAAACAATGTGATTGTGCACAAAGGAGTTATGGTAATTTTTTTTATTAGTATTTAATTTCGAATTTTTATTTTCTGCCTAAATGTTATTAAGTGATGTTATATCCTTGGAAAGATTGTGTCTGTTTGGACATAACTTGTTAATGGCTCTGGACAGCTCTGGAATTGGTTTAAGGAAATATGCCCAAGGAATCAAAGAAACAATTCTTGCGTACACCCAATCTAAGAAAAATGGCATAAGATACCAATAAGGGTCTAAGGCTCAAAGAGACAAAATAACCACCAGGGAGGTCGAGATAGAGGTAAAAGTCGTGGAAACCGCGGAGGTTGCAGAGGCCAAGGTGGTAAACCTATTAATCAGGTCATGTGGAATGGGAAACTTATGGAATTCAAAGACTGAATGATCCCATTGCAACAGATATTTCCATGCCCGACTAAGTGGCTTGAAGACAAGGAAGTTTATTCTAATGAGGACGCAAGCTTATTCAACTTCTTTAAGGAAGATTGTGATCGTGTTCATGTCATTATCACCGACTTAGAGGATGTACTTCCACTAGAGTAGGAGGGCCACTTTTCTCTCCCTCTCTGCACTTTACTTTCATGTGTTTAGATTTGTTGCAATTTTAATTCAGTTGTTGCAAATTCAATTTAGTTGTCATGTGTTCAATTAATTTGTTTTAAGATGTAAAAAATATATAACATTAGATCTCCAGCTATTGTTCCTTCATTAATTCAAAAAAAAGTTTTGGCACTAAAGTAAACGTCATACACAAATTTTGGCACTTATATTGTCCTTTTGCCTCCAATTATCCTAGTGTGTATCGGGATGACTATTATTTATAAAAAAAAAACGGCAAATAATATTACCATGAAGATATGAAACAATTTAAAATTGAAATTCTATTTTCGTTTTAAGTGAGCTTTATATTATCTAATCGCAATTATTAGATAAAAATTGCAAATATTTTGTTTCGTGATTTAGATGGAGACAGTCTTCCTTTTGTGCGTTTATTGTCAACCTCTATTTTTAAAAGATAACATGTGGTGGGTTGTCCTTGATTGATTAAGCTATGTTCAAGTTACATATGGTATTATCTTAACCGCCAATAGCTAAAATGTTAATTCTATAAAAAGCTAATTTGAACCGAGGCACCAACAGTTTATCATGTCTAAGAGAAGAAATATCCTGCCCAAAATTCGATATGTAGATTGCTGGTAGTTTGTTTGATTACGAGGTGTTTTGTCCCACATTAAAAAGATGTGAGTAAACACATGAAAGAGATTTGGCACTAATAAATGATCATTATGTTTTATTTATTAAATTTGACATTATAATTATAAAATAACCATTGTGTCCTATTGAAATAATGTGTTCATAAAGAAGTTACGGTTACTTTTTGTTATTATCTAATTTCGATTTATGAATCGCTTTTACAACCTTCGAAAAATTGTGTCTGTTTGGACATAACTTCTTCATATTTAAAATGTTGTGTTTGTTCAACACAAACACACCCTTCTTTCCAATTGTTTCTTTTTTAGGGTTGTTGAAAAAATACTAGAATTGCTATCAAATATTTTCAACTATGACTTTGTTATATCCTGGAGGATTTTTGCCAGTAACCATCACCAACATTGTGGGGCAAATAATTCCTTAAAGAAAGTGTTATCACGCCTCATAATCTGATTCCATTCCATCTTTCTTCCCATTCTGAATTTTTCCCATCAATTTTAAGGAATTATTTCGGCAAAAATAGAGTCAGAATCAATGAAAGCTATGAATCAAGATATGGTGAAATTGGATTGGCTTGATGGCATGAAAGAGGCGAGAGAGTGACTGCCCAAAATTTCAGAGTCACTTACTCCTGCAATCGTCATCGAAGGACAATACATTGAAGCGATCATTGCGGTGGACGGCTTCTCGATTCTTTGCAATTCTTGTCGTGTGATTGCATTTGATCTTGTTGCTCTGGAGAATTTTTTGGTTTTGTTTAAAAGTCAAGGCCTTTTTCCGTCGGCTCCAGCTCAACAGACGTGAGGTATTCCGGAGGGCACAAGAAAATGAAATTATCTAAGGATGGAAACGATCTCTAAGAATAATTGTAGCCCATATTGTATTATTAATGGTTTAATAATTATGTAAATGCTAAAAATGTATTGGCTATGAAAAGTTGCAATTTTTATAAATATAGCACATGAATAGTTATAAAGATAAAGTTGCCACTTTTATGAAGATAGAATTTTTATGTTCTTTGATGGAAGACGCTTATTGAAGCATCTATTGATAGCTTATAAAAAGAGTCTGGTCCTCTCTCCATCCATACGAATAGCAAAAGGTTATATTCTATCCTCGAAGAAAGACGTTAAGAAATGTGGGTTAAGGGAGAGAAATCAGATTTCATCGTTTCTCTTATTTATACAACAATTGAAGCTCGGGGTTATTGCTTTCTAAAGGTTATTGCTATGGATAAAGGTATGCCTTAATCCCTCTTATCATGAAAATCATGAAGATCTAAGATCCTTTTGATTATGAATTTCTGCATAACTAATGTATTTTATAACTTACAATTAGTATCAAGCATGGTTTAGGATCTCATGATTTTTTCGATTATTAAAATATATATGGTTTGGTCAATGTTCTCCCAATAATGCTCGTTGTAGATATATATACATCAAATTGATTAATTCAAGTACTTGCTTAATGAAATCGCACATAAATTATTGTTTGGGTTGGGTGCTCTTGGTATGTATATATTCTTATGTTTCTCAGCACATTAATTGTTTTGCTATATGTATTCTTATATTTATATATGAATTGACTTATATTCTTAAGGCATCATGATGTATAATGTGATTCTCATACCTTTATGACGATTTTATCACGAAAGTAATTAAATATTAACGTTTAGAGAAAATCAAATTATGAAACAATTATTGTGTTTTAAAATTTAAAAATTCAATTATGAATGGTTTGTTAGTCACCAAGTGGTTGAACATTAAGGTCTCTTGAATTTTTGAAATTGTATAATGTTTTATAAAATTACCCATGATTAATTGATTCTATGACTGAAATTGACATGTTATCCTTATTGGCACCATGGATATACTGAAGTTCATTTATTATAAGAACTTAGGGATTCGCCCCAAGGTTAATCCATTTCTTATAATTTATGAATGTAATAGTTGGTAATTAACGTCTCTTGTTAGATTTGTTTTTATATCCAAAGATAGAAAATAAATTTTTAATGAGATATATTTATAATTATCAAATAAATTTTATTTTAATAAAAGTTTTTAATTATCTTGTAGGATCACCTAAAGGAGAACTATGATGTACATGTATTGATTAATTTGAATCAAATTATGTGATATTTTCAAAACACTAATGTATGAGTGTTGGTTGGCATATTTGCAGTATCTGTACATGTTTCTTTTCATTCGCATGCTTCGTCTGTTCTTTTATTCAATGGAATGAATTTCTCTATTGGTGTGAACTAGTCCAGTTTCACTTAGTTATCTAGGATCATGATTTAACACTTTAAATTAAAGAACTGACTGCTATTACTGATGAGGATAGCGATAATGAAAAGTCTTCCCATAAAGTTTGGGAAAGATCAAACAGATTAAGCCTAATGTTTACGCGAATGACAGTTGCAAACAACTTATAGACCACTCTTTTCAAAACTGACAGTACTAAGGAATTTGTGAAATTTGTGGAAAAACGTTTTCAAACTGCTAATAAAATAACTTGCTAATACATTGATGAACACTTTGACCACAACAAAATATGATGGTTCACGTGCATCCTAACTTTGTGTACACCATTTTCTATATAAGAGTCACGGACTCCATTGCTACGCCGATACCAAGTTCGTCCCAACCATGGAGTCTTCATCACATTACGCTTTTCTTCCTCTAATTTTCCTCCTCCTCCTCACTCTCAAACTCTTCTCTTCATGGTTGAAGCAACCCAATAACCTCCCCCCAAGTCCGCCTTCCATCCCCGTCCTCGGCCACCTCCACCTCACAAAACTCCCCCTCCACCAAACATTCCACTCCCTCTCCCAATCCTACGACCGTCTTCTCCCTCCGCTTTCGTTCCCGCCAAGTCGTTGTCGTCTCGTCAGCGGAAGCCGCCAAAGAATGGTGTACTAAAAATGATGTCACGCTTGCCAACCGTCCCTCTAGCGTCGCCAGCAAGCACCTTGGGTACGACAGCACCATTCTCGTCTTCACCGCATACGGCGACCACTGGTGCAATCTCCGCCGTATTTGCACCCTCGAGATCTTTTCCTCCGCTCGTCTCACCTCCTTTTTGCCCATTCGAAGGGATGAAATCAAGAGACTCTGGCTTAATCTAGACAAAAGAACCTCATCATCTCGCGACACCATCACAAAGGTGGAGCTAAAATCAATGTTGTCGGAGACGACATTCAACATCCTTACGAGGATGTTGACTGGGAAGAGGTATTATCTGGAAGATGTGACCAATGCTGAGGAGGCAAAGTCGGTTCGTGAGATGATGTCTAAACTTATGAAATATGTTGACGGTGTGTATCCAGGGGATTTCTCGAGTGTTTTGAGGTTGGTTTTCAGGGATTATGAGAAGAATGTGTATAGTTTGGGCAAGAGATTGGACCAATTCTTCCAAAATCTCTGTCTAGACATAAGGCGTATCATCCATCGTGTCTTATAAAGTACATAATTGATTATTTCAAGTTTATGCTAAATCTTACAACTGACGTTGGTACATTTGAGTTTGCATTTGAAAAAGATAGCATAATTCCACAACCAAAATATCTTCTTACACAATAATAATAAAAAATTGGACATCGAATTTACGTGATTTGATCAGTAGGACTTGGACCATGGGGAGAGCATCACAGATTTTCACTATAGATTAAACAATACCATGGATAGTTCAACCATAATAACTTA
>BCNH02000001.1:12381040-12439252 GCA_001662345.2 Metrosideros polymorpha var. glaberrima
AATTTAAAAGATGACTTTCACAGTATAAGGTTTTCTTATCTGTGAACTTAGAAAGTTTCATTATCCTACTTATATAAATCGTGGAAACACATCTGAGATGCACGAGAACAATTTCAGACATCCTTAGCCATCATAAGAGGTTTATGTTGTACGGAAGAACACCCTAACTAGATGCGATGAAAGTAGAAAACAAGAATAATCTCGAACACAGAGATTTATGTGGTTAAGCAAAAATCCACTTCCGTCCACGGGAGAGAGAGAGAGAGACAATTTCTTATTGAGCGTATTTTGATACAAGGTACAATGCTGAATAAATAGATTTTCAGATCCCCACTTTCCTAATCCTAATAGGAAAGAAATTCCACCTAAAGATCTTATCAGTTTTGAAAACCAACTAATAAATCTTTAGTGATTATCTCCCAAATATTACGAATATCATGACATATCCCGGTTACATTGAAACGGGACTATTTCCCATGAAATCCCATGTAGATAGATCCAAAAATAGGAAAGCCTTCATAAACTTCTCGATCGACTTTTCCAAGTCTCTAATCAATCAAAAACTTCGTGGAATTCAAGACAACATCAACAAATCTCCACCTTTGGCTTGAATAAACCACAAGCCTCCACTTGAACCAAGAAAACGAATATATCTTTCTCTCCACCGTACCTTTGCAAAGGTATGCCTGCACCTAGACCGGTGCGGCCTCCATCATCTTCAATGATGAGTGAGAGAAATCAAGTCCCTGCAAAACTTGAACTTCTCTATAGTAACCGTCTTCGTGAGCATATCCGCGGGATTATCTTTAGTATGGATTTTCTTCAAAGCAATGCTACCATTCTCTACAAATTCTCGAATCTTGTGGTACCAAACTTCAATGTGTTTCGTTCTAGAATGAAACACTTGATTCTTCACGAGACATATTGCGCTTTGGCTATCACAATATAGTGTAGCACTATCCTGCTTTAAACCCAGCTCCGTGACCAAACCTGTCAGCCATATTCCCTCCTTCACAACCTTCGGTGCTGCCATATACTTAGCTTCGGTTGTAGACAATGCTATAGTAGACTGAAGCATTGCCCTCCATGAAATAGCTCCACCTCCAAGAGTAAAGACGTATCCTGTGATGGACCTTCACTTGTCCAAATCACTAGCAAAGTCCGAATCAACATAACCTACTAAATCGATCGATTCTCCTTTTGAACTGAACATCAAACCCATTCCGGTAGTTCTAGCCAAATAACGAAAGATCCACTTAACAACTTCCTAATGCTCCTTATCCGAATTGCTCATGTATCAGCTGACGAGACTCACTGCATGAGCCAAATTCAGTCTGCTACAAACCATAGCATACATGAGGCTCACTATTGCGCTGGCATAGGGTACTTGAGACATCTTTACAACCTCCTCATGTGAACTAGGGCATTGTTTCTCATATACTATGAAGTGATTTGCTAATGGTGTACAAACCGGTTTAGCTTTTCCCATGTTGAACCGCTCTAAGACCTTCTCAACATACTTCTTCTGATTTACCCAAAGCTTACTTGCACGTCTGTCTTGAAAGATTTCCATGCCATGGATCCTCTTTGCAGCACCAAGATCCTTCATTTCAAACTCGTTGCTTAACTGAGATTTTAAGGAAATGATGTCTCTCATTTTCTTGCAGTAATCAACATATCATCAACATAGAGCATCAACAGAATAAGTGACTTATCATCCAAAAGTCTGTAGTAGACACAAGAATCATGCACACTCCTCATGTAGCCAATACGAAACATAAAAGAATCAAACCTTTTATTCCATTGCCTGGGAGATTGCTTCAAACCGTAAAGTGATCTCTTGAGCAAACAAACGTTATTCTCTTTCCCTTCCACCTTGAAACCTTTGGGTTGCTCCATGTAAATTTTCTCCTCCAAGTCACCATGAAGGAATGCCGTCTTCACATTTAGCTGCTCGAGCTCCAAGTCATACATGGCCACCATAGCTAGTAAAACATGAATTGACGTGTGTTTTACAACCGGGGAAAATATCTCATTGTAATCGATCCCCATCTTCTGTGCATGGCCCTTAGCAACAAGTCAAGCCTTCTATCTCTCTTGCTCTTTCTCCGTTACTGTTTCCTTTCTTCGAAGAACCCATTTGCAGCCAATGACTTTCCAATCCTTTGGCTTCTTCACAAGTTCCCACGTCTCATTCTTTTGTAACGACTCCATCTCCTCCATCATCGCGGTCATCCACTTTTCTTTGTGATCACTTTTCAAAACTTCATGATAGGAGCTTGGATCACCGGAGCCTAGGGTAAGAGCATAAGCAACCATGTCCTCAAAACCGTACCTCTCCGATGCTTTGAGAGTGCGCCTTCCTCGACCCGTCACAATGGTACGAGGAACTTCTACCGTTTCTATAACTTTCGGAGCTTCATCGGATGACTTGCCATTCTCTGCAGATTTTTGGGTTTCAAGCTCCACCTTATCGATAGATTTATCACTCTCCTCTTCAGTAGCTGCGTGTGGCACACAGCTTGACTTCAACATTGCAGATTCATCGAACACAACATCCCTGCTCATTAGAACTTTCTTCTCACTTGGATCCCATAATTTGTAACCTTTCACTCCTTTCTCGTAACCGAGAAATATGCATTGTTTTGACTTTGGATATAACTTTGAACGCTTCGAACTCTACACATGTACAAAAGCAAGACAAATGAATGTTCTTAAATTAGAATAATCGACATTTTTACCAATCCATACCTCTTTGGGAATTTTGCATTCAATTGCAGTTGATGGAGACCAATTCACAAGATAACATGCCATGCAAACAGCTTCTGCCCAAAACTCCTTGCTCAGTCCTGCATGTAGCCTTATGCTCCGAGCTCTCTCTAATAAGGTACAATTCATTCTTTTCGCTACACCATTTTGTTGGGGTGTATTCGGAACTATGAAGTGACGTCTAATCCCTTCATTCTTGCTAAACTCCATGAAATGTGTCGATTTGTACTCTCCTCCATTGTCCGATCTCAAGTATTTAAGTTTCTTCCCCGTTGAAGTCTCAACTTCCGCTTTCCATTCTTTGAACTTGTCAAAGACCTCATTTTTGTGTCGCATGAAGTAAACCCAAACTTTTCGAGAGAAATCGTCAATGAATGTCATGAAGTATTCCTTCCCGCCTTTTGACTTTATCGATGAAGGACCCCATACATCCGTGAGTACATACTCGAGCACACCCTTGCTCGTATGAGTTACAACCTTGAACCGTACTCTGCATTATTTTCCAAACACACAAAATTTGCAAAAATCTAATTTGCATGTTTTCATACCTTGGAGTGCATTCCTCTTGTGAAGCTCCATCAATCCTCTTTCCCCAATATGCCCGAGACGCATATGCCATAGATAGGTGTTATCTATCTCCATGCTAGCATCCGTGGACATGGATGCTCCACCTTGCACTGTGGTTCCTATAAGTCGATATAGGTTCCCGTACCTCTGTCCCTTTAGAACAACCAGAGCTCCCTTTATCACCTTCAAGACTCCACCTTGAGCCGAGTACTTGCATCCATTGGATTCAAGTGCACCAAATGAAATTAGATTCTTCCTTAGACCCGGTACATGACGTACATTTGCTAGGGTTCTGATCATGCCATCAAACATCCTGATTTTCATGGTTCCAACTCCTACCGTCTTGCACGAAGTGTCATTCCCCATGAGAACTGAACCACCATCATATGCCTTGTACTCATCGAAGGCTTCTCGATGAGGACACATATGCCAAGTGCATCAAGAGTCCAAGATCCACGAATCTTCAAAGGTGTCCTTCCTCGACGATATGGACAAGACGTCCCCATCATTGGTCTTAGCGCTGTCAGCTACACTTGCTTCATCTGAGCTTTTCTTCTTTTTCTCATTCTTATTTGGACAGAATCTCTTGGTATGCCCTTCCTCATTACACCTGTAGCATCTTCCTTTGAACTTTCCCTTGGATTTTGATCGACCTCTACGACTCGATCCTCGATCCATTGATCTTCCTCTTCCTTGACTACTTTTCTCCTTCCCAAAGAGTCCCTCTCCTGAAGATTTTGAACTACTTGCCTTTTTCCAGGTGTTGTTTGAAATTAGGGCAGTAGTCACCTCTCCAATCTCCAGGGTTATCTTGCCATAAAGGAGCGTAGTAACCAAGTGGTCAAACGAATCTGGCAACGACGCCAATAGTAGAAGCGCTATGTCTTCATCCTTGAACTTTACCTCCAAGCTTGTAAGTTCACTGATCATCTGATTGAACACGTTGAGGTGTTCCAACAAATCTCCTCCTTCACTTATCTGAAGCGAATACAATCTCTTCTTCAAGAACAACTTGTTCGTAAGGGATTTCGACATGTAGATGCTTTCGAGTTTGAGCCATACCTCCGGAGCATATTTGGTTTCTGATACGTATTGAAGGGCCTCGTCCGATAGGTTCAATTGGATCATGCTGCATGCACTCTCCTCCATGTCGGCCTAGTCATCATCAGTGATGGTGGCTGGCTTGTTCGAACATCCCAGAAGAACCTTTGATAAACCCTATCGAATCAACAGATCCTTCATCCTTCTCTGCCATAGTGTAAAATTATTTTTCCTAGTGAATCGTTCGATATCGAATCGAACGGTTGAACCTTTTCCAGCCATCTAGTCAGAAGTCGCAGTACAGGAATGGAGAACCTGGATTGCTATGATATCAATTGTTGTACGGAAGAACACCCTAACTAGATGCGATGAAAGTAGAAAACAAGAATAATCTCGAACACAGAGATTTACGTGGTTCAGCAAAAATCCACCTACGTCCACGAGAGAGAGAGAGAGAGAGATAATTTTTTATTGAGCGTGTTATGATACAAGGTACAATGTTGAATAAATAGATCCTCAGATCCCCACTTTCCTAATCCCAATAGGAAATGAATTCCACCTAAAGATCTTATCAGTTTTGAAAACCAACTAATAAATCTTTAGTGATTATCCCACAAATATCATGAATATCATGACATATCCCGGTTACATTGAATCAGGACTATTTCCCAAGAAATCCCATGTAGATAGATCCAAAATTAGGAAAGCCTTCATAAACTTCTCGATCGACTTTTCCAAGTCTCTAATCGATCAAAAACTTCATGGAATTTAAGACAACACCAACAGTTTACTCATTATATTGTCGGGAAAGAAAAAGATAAAGAAAAAGTAGTACGAAACATTTTTATATCACCAATTGTTAGAGAGCAAAATAAATATGTAAAAAGTCAAGATTATGATAGCATTATGTGCAGTTTATGTTGCGCTTTAACCAGCATATAATTATAAGATTTATGAAATACACTAAATTGTTAAACGAAAAACAGCCCCATCTCTCCACACCCCCCGATGAACGGGCTGGAGGAGCACACGACCCTTTTAAACATTTTTGCATCTTCAGAAATCCTAATATTTTTTTAAAAATATAGAATGGTGGGGTACGTAGATGATAAATTTCATTCAAATCATAGTATGATATAGTCAATGACGCTCATATTCAATTATTTGATTGTTCAACGTGGTAATTTGACAATTTAGTATCTTGAATGCTGAATCTGTTATCTCTTGATAGCAAGTACTCACTACTAACACTGAAAAAAATTAGAAACTAGCCAGTATATTCATCAAGAATAATAGTTTTCTTGAGAACATATATACATATATATTCCAAGTTGATTCAGAATGATGATTAAACATCTATTTAAAATAGACAAATTCTTAATATCATCAACTAAGGGTGCAAATGACAAAATTTCTATTCTAGAAATCAATTTCTGGAAAGAAATAGATTTTTGTATCTCTATTCCAAAAATCAAATTTTGAGTAGAGAAACGTGTTTGATAATGACACAAAATTTTTGTTTTCAGAATAGAAGTTCATTTGATAACAGTATAAAATTTTTATTTCCCTTATGGCACTAGCGATAGGAGGCGGTAGCAACGGACGATGGACAGCGGCAAACAGGCGAGGGCGGGTAGCGAGTGGACGGCAAGGGCGAGCCGCGGACGGCGAGTGAAGGGTAGCGAAGGGGAGGGAGGAGGAGGGGAGGTGGGAGAGAGAGAGGAGAGTGAGTCGTGAAGAAAGAAAGGAGAGAGGAAAAGAAGAGTTTTTAACTTATTATTTCTATTTCAGAAAAAAAAAAAATTACGTTATCAAACGAATTTTTGTTCCAAACCTATTTCTGAAATGCCCTGAGTCATACTTTACATAACTGTCATCAGAGAGATATTGATGGATGAATGTTCGATGTTTTGCAAAAGTGGAGGTTTCCCTGTTCCCAAGTTAGTAAAGAGAGCTTGACCAAAACAAAACAAAAGAAAAAGTTAGTAAAGAGAGCACGGAGTTTGTGAGTAAAAACAAACAAATGACGTTAAAGTGGGAAAACACATCTTGCTAAATTTAAAAGATTTCATAGATCTATTGTATTGTCATTCATCTTTTTTCCTTTAAGTTAAACATACAATTATTATTCATCTTAAGTGATTAATATGGGGTTTAACGAAAAATTTTAGCAAAAAATTGAGATTGATATAATTGATGCATTTATTTTCTATAAACTAGTCAAATAGCACAAGCGTACTACGCGTGATAAAGAAAAGGCTTTAAGTGTATAGAGAGAATATCTAAAGAAAAGGGTTTTAAATTATGATATTGCCCATTGTATAGTAGCATGTTTTGTATATTCTTCTTAAAAAGTATGACCTTTCATGGAATTTCTAGATCAAAGTTCAAGCTTAAAACGACTCATTTGGTTTGCTTAAGCAAAGATTATAGTTTTCAAGGCCAAAGGACAGTAGAAGTGCCAAAACTTGTGTATAATGCTTACTTTAGTGTTAAAACTTTATTTTAGATATCTTAAATGCCAACTTTTTTGAAAAATAATCACTTAAGTGCCAACTCCAATTTGAAGTCGACGTGGAGCCATTGGAGGTCTAGTCAGCATTTTAAAAAAATGAAAAAAAAAACAAAAAAAACTGATTTTCTTCTTTAAATTTTATTGCTAGAGTAAAAAACAAAAAAAAAAACAAAAATTTTATTTAAAAACAAAACTGATTTTTTTTTTTTTAAAAAAGGAAGGGCAAGGCAGCGGTGGTGGGCGGTGCGGCCGCCAAATCACCAACCCTGGGCGAGGGTGGATAGCCATGTGGACTTATTAGTTTCGACATTAAAGTGAGTGCCGTACATAAATTTTGGCACTTCTGATGTCCTTTTGCCTAGCTTTCAATATTGATCATGTCATAAGTTGAACAACTACTTATCGAAAGTGGAGCATTGATAGTGCAAATTGATGGGCTTATATAACGAATTTGTGTTCACTTAAACATGAGTTTATGAGTTTGAGAATTAATTAAATGTAATCCTTACTAGGTTATATAACGCGTACACTAGTGGGATCACACAACTAAGAATAAAGATAAAAGAGGACACTTCTCCATCGATGTAAAAACAAGATAACAATTAAAACGTCGAAAAGTGTTTTGCCATATAAAGCACGCTTTTTAGAATAGCAATATTAAAGATCTCTCTATCTATTAACTCACTCAAAATGAAAGTTTAGTATATATCGAAATAAGAAGAAAATGGTTATTAGCCAACGAAAAACATAAAATTTTCAACTTCCTTGAAAACAATAATCTCATCGTACGAAAATTTGATTTCCTTCTTGAAGTAAAAAAAAATTCTGTCCTATTACTCACACATATAAGCGAATATACATATAAAATTGATTGGCATTTAAGAGATTCAAAAAAAATTTTGGCACTTAAGTGATCATTTTTCAAAAAAGTTGGTACTTAAGGGCGCGCATGACAAAATTTATGTTCCTCTAGAAATTGATTTTTCTATTTTTGTTTAAAAAATCAATTTCTGAGTAAAGAAACGCGTTTGATAACGACACAAAATTTCTATTCTCGAAATAGAAATTCATTTGATAACAACATAAATTTATATATCCTTGATAGCACTGGATGGCGATGGATGGCTGCGATCGACGGGCGATAAACGATAGTGGCAACCAGAGGTGGTGGCTGGTGACGGTGATTAGCGGTGGAAAGTAGTGAGGGCAGTGGCGATCGGTATGTGGTGGCGGCGAAAGGCAGGCGACTGATGGCGGTCAACGGGCGACAGTTGGCGTCGATGGACTGCCAACGGCGACTAGTGATGGGTGGTGGATGGTGGCGATAAGCAGGCAGTAGCAGTTGGCGACAGTGGGTGGCGAGCAGTGAAGGCAGTGGCAGCAGTGGGTGGCAAATGGTAACCGGTAGCCGTCGGCAGACAACAGGCAATGGCGATCGGCGAGTGAGCGGCTGATGGTTGGTGGCGACCGGTGGTAGGCGACAGGGGGGCAGGCAGGCAACATTGGCGATCGACGGACAGCGACGACAGGAAGCCGGGAGAGAGAGGAGAGCGAGTCGTGAAAAAAAAAAAGAGGAGAGAGAAAATTTCTGATTTTTGTTCTAGAAATCAAGAAGTTGAAAATTTTAACTTCTTATTTCTGTTTCATAATTATTTCTAGAACAAAAATTTGTTCCGAAAATAGAAAAATGAAATTGCTTTACCAAACGGATTTCTATTTCAAATCTGTTCCAGAATGGTTTTTGGAATAAAAATTGTAAAACAGAAATGTTGTGATGCACAACCTAAGTGATTCGAAAAAAATTTTGGCACTAAAGTGAGCGCCGTACACAAATTTTGACACTTCTGGTATACTTTTGCCCATTTCTCTTCTATTAATGCTTAGATTATCACTCCATAATCAACTCTTCCATTTTGACAATTTGATGATGATGTCTTTTTGTTCTATATTCTTCTATAGGTCTTGCTTATGGCAGGCAGCGACACTTCAAATAGAACCATGGAAAGGGCAAGGTCTCTATTACTGAAACATCCGCATTCTTTAAAAAAAGCTGCTGAGGAGTTGGATTGTGTAATTGGCCAAGAACGCTTGATAGATGAGACGGACATTGCAAAACTTCCTTATCTCCAAAACATTGCATCAGAAACTCTACGTTTAGAACTGCCAGCACCACTTCTGATTCCAAACATGTCATCAGAGAATTGCACCGTAGGCGGTTATCATGCACCTCGTCAGTCCATAGTATTCATCAATGCATGGACTATTCATAGGGACCCGAAGTTGTGGGACGACCCGACAAGTTTTAAACCCGAAAGATTTGTAAATGTAGGTGATGGACAATGCAAGTTCTTGCCATTTGGGGTCGGGAGGCGAGCCTGTCCTGGAGAGTACATGGCCCAACGAATGATCAATTTAGCTTTGGGATCGTTCATCCAGTGTTTTGAATGGAAAAGAGTAAGTGAAGAAGGAATAAATATGCCTAAGGTGGTGCCATTGGAAGCCTTGTGCAAAGCCCGTGAAATCATGGCGAGGATTGCTGAGAATTGAGAGAGAGCCCAGATATCCCTACTAGTCCTCGGGTTGCGGTTGCAGAACTTTGAGTCCTGAATCGTTCAACAATAAGTAATAATAATCAATTGTTACGAACTTCAAAAGTGCAAAACTTCCGTTGTGGCGTACAGACTTGTATGATGATGCTTAAAGTCAAAAGACAAATTTCGATCTCTGCTGATCTAAATGATACCCTTTCTTTTGTTTCGTCTAGAATGTGACTGTTTACGGCTACAGAAATGTGAATTTAGCCACATCTTAGTAAGTTCCCTACATTTCGTCCTACCAAGTTATCATGCTTTCGGTCGAAAATTCTGAAGAAACTTTCGAAACTAAATCATTCTTAATAAAGATGGAAGTATGTAAATTGACATCAGCCTGCCCATGTCGGCATTCAGTCTTGGCCCACAATTGGCCACGCCTAATGAACATAAGATGTCTGCAAGAAAAGTTTGGTGTATTAAACTCGATGATTTGTTGGATGGAAACGGCCCCGACGCGTGGGGGCGACTCTCAATTAAACGGTGGTTGTGGTGGTTTGGAGAGCAAGAACAGTTTGGTGGAACACTTGCTGTCGTTGCAGGAGTCACAACCAGACTATTACACAGACCAGATTATTAAGCACGCATGGTAACACTTCTGGAATAAAATTTCTGCTCCAGAAGCACTTCTGGAGTAGAAATCCGTTTGTTAATGCAATTTCAGTTTTTTACTTTTGGAGCATTGTTTCTCTTTTGGAGAAGAAATACGTTTAATAAAACAACTTCTTTATTCTACTCCAGAAGTTGTTTTTGCCCAAAAAAAAAGAAGTAATTTTTTTTACTTCTCTACTTCTGGAGCACTTTTTTTTGCTACCAATTGAGCATTTGTGCTAATTCAGTCTATTTAGCCAACCGACATTAACGTAGCGCACCAGCCGACCAAAATAATAATAGATATTTTTGAAAAAAAATTAATTTTTGTTTTTTGCTTCTTGCTTAGAAGTGTGGCCGACGAGCTGCTGGCGAGGGTCACGACCCCTGCCTAGAAATGTGAGGCTAGCCTCACCCATGGCCAGCGAGTCGCGAGCGAGGCCATGGCGAGGCTCGCGATGGGTTGCGATGCGTCGCCGAAGCTCACGATGGGTCGTCGGACTAGCAATGGATCACAAGGTTAGCCTCACTCATGACTTGCCAGCCACGGGCGGAGCTAGACACAGCCTCACCTGGGCAAGGCCATGACGAGGCTAGCCTCGCCCACCCTCGGTGGCCACACTTCTTACTGTGTAGTGAGCAAGAAGGAAGGAAAAAAAATAAATCGAAAAATTTGAAAAAAAATTAAAAAATTCTAAAAATATTAAAATATTATTATTTCTTCTCCAGAGGTAAAAAAATTTCTTCTGTTTTATCATATGCATTTCTCATCCAGAAATATACTTCTAAAGCAGAAATAGAAAAATCAACTTCTAATCAAAAGTTAATTTTTAGAGCATAAATATTGCCATGCGCGCCCTAAAGGGCTTATGCCGGTACATAAAAGCTCTTTCTATCTGATCCTTCTCAGTTGGTTTTATCATCAAGATGACACATATTATAGGTCAGGTTTCGTGTTACACGTACGGATCAATTTGGTAGAGATTTCTTCAGACTGTGGTAATTAGATTGGACAAGATGATGCATATTATAGGTCAGGTTTCGTGTTACACGTACAGATCAATTTAGTAGAGAGTTCTTGAGACTATGGTAATTAGATTGGACACTCTCATGAACGTAGTTAAGCCTGTTGATAGTCAACTAATTAAGTTCTTGAACTGGAAGCTTTGTACTGAGTTGGTCGTTGACTTCCCTCTAGTTATGCTTATCAACAGAAATTTTACGAGACCATTTGTCACAAAATTACTTAAGTGCACAAACCTAAGTCTGTTTTTGTCGTCATCGTGTGCTAATACATCCATGTTTAGATCATCCACCCGAGTTCACAATTAGCAACCCGATTCATGGAGTCCAGCAGAGTAATTTCTTGAACCCATCAGGTAGGCTTTTAAGCAATGAATAAACAGATCGTGATAATAGTTCATCTTACATGCTAGAAGTTTGATGTCTAAAGGTGAGATTATTAGGTGATTCGAACGTCTTTCTCTCTCTTTCACTTTTATCTAAACGAAAATCCCGTCGGATGAGTTTATCTCCTTGAAAATCGACACGTGAGGCTCTCTACTCTACGGCCTTTTTATATTGACCTCAGACGCCCGCGCGAATCTGGATAAGGATTTTTACTAACTCCAATAATTCACGTCACTGTGTCCAGGGTCGTAGTCTGTATCTGGATAAGGATATTCACGTTAGGAAAGTCCATCCTAGATGAGGTGGTATAAAAGATGATCTTGGCCGTACCAGACATTCAATGGCCTGTGACCTCTGCTCCATTTCCCAATTAGGTCAGGATAATCAGAAACAACCTTGGCTTACTTGGGAGGGCAACTTTTGCGCTATGACTAGATAAGCTTATACGTGGCTCCATACAAATTAAGTTCATGACACTTAAATTTTAGCAATTCCATTGAGTCATTTATTGAGGAAAATTAGAGATCAAATCGATCCCTAAACAAAAATATTAATATTGCATTTAGGCATTTTAAACCATGTTAATAATAAATTTCATTTAATTTGGCACGTTGTTGGATTGCATTTGAATTGACCTATCAAATTAATAGACTTGAATTCAGGAAGGAGAGAGGCTATAATGAATTTCGGCCAACCCATACTTCAATCTACCGTGGCTGAATTTCACGTTTTGTCAGTAAAGCATGCAATCAAATGTTAAATTATGTCTCAAATTTAAGCCGTTACGAAAACCTACCTAATTAGATAAGAAAGAATCCAAAAGAATCTCTTTTAATGGCAAATAGATATATATATACACACATGTGGAGAATTTCTTTTATTTGGGTGGATATATATATATATATATATATCCACGGTCAAATCTTCTGTGGACTGCACGAAGAAGATAAAAGTCGCACTACCGTAAGAGAGTTTTTGCTTGGCCGTGGGCAAAAGCTTGAATACACGTAGACTTGTGCTGTGAATTATACATTCAATAAGTTATTTATTTGTAAACACTTTGAGTTAGGATATAATTTAGATGGGGCAATCACTCGAGCATATGAACGATTGTGACTTTAATTCTCCGATTATAGTAGATTAGAGGGTGAATGGTAACCATTTTGCTCCAGAAGTAAATTTCTGGAGCATAAATGGGTTTGATAAAAAAAAGAAAAAAAATTTGCTTCTAGAAGAGAAATAATAATATTTTAATATTTTTTTAGAATTTTGTAATTAATNNTTAAAATATTAAAAATATTAAAAAATTATTATTTTGGCTGGCCGGTGCGCTACGTCACGTTAGCGCACGGCTGGCCAAATAAACTGAATTGGTACAAATGCAGAAGGTTTAGGACTCAATTGGCAAAAAAAAAAACTTATTCTCGAGGAGAGAAGTAAAAAAAATTTACTTCTTTTTATATGCTCAAAACTCATTCTGAAAGAGAAAATGAGTTCTTGAGTGAAAAAAAAAAGTTATTTTAACAAATGCATTTTTGCTCTAAAAGTGAAAAAGTGCCATAGAAGTAAAATATTGAAATTGCATTAACAAACGCATTTTTATTCAAGAATGATTACCATTCATCCTCTTATTTACTACTAACTTTTCCCATTGATATAGATATTCACATTGGGACCGAACTATGTAAACTTTTGGTGTCATTTATTGATCCTAGTTTATTTCTTCGATGATTTCGTATTGACTTAAATTGTAAGATTCGATATTTTCAGCATTAATATTACAACAATTGATATCAGTTCTTGAGATCAAATTTTCTGGATTTTGATTTGAGGTTTTTGCTTGTTTGATTATTATCTGAAAATTCTGTTGTTGCAATTATGTTTGCAATGAAAGTAGAAATTGAGAAGTTTAATGGGAGGAACAACCTTGAATTATGGAGCGTTAAGATGCATGTGCTATTGACAACCCAAGGTGTGGCCAATGCATTGGATGAAAAAGATGAGTTGTCAATTTCAATGAAAGAGGCTAATAAGGTAGAGTTAGTGGAGAAAGCAAAGAGTTTAATTCTGTTGAATTTATCGAATAAGGTATTAATAGAGGTGGTTGAGGAGAAAGATGATGCAGTGATTGTGGGCAAAACTACGAGCCCTCTATGTAATGAAGGGTTTAAACAATCGCTTATACATGTTGAAGACGATGTTTCAATTTATATACACTAAAGGTATGTCTATCAAATCCCACCTAGATGAGTTTAATAAACTCATGATGGATTTGAAGAACATCGGTGAAATCTTAGATGGTGAAGAACAAGGATAACGCCGACTTCTTTACTAGAGTTATGGGAGCACTTTACTGATTCACTGCTACAAGGATGTACTACGATTACCTCGAAAGAGGTAAAGTCCACTTTCTTCTCTAAGGAGTGGCAAAGAAAGTTGCGAGATAACAGTCTAGCACAGCATGTAGCGTGGGGACTAGTGATTCGAGTTAGAGATCAACATTGAAGGTCTAGTAGTAGCAAAGGTAAAAGCAGATCGAAATCACGCCATAGAAAGTCCAAAGGATGCATGAAGTGCTTTGAGTGTCACTAGAAAGGGCATATCAAGAGAGATTATTCGAAGCTGAAAAACAAAAGTGATAGGCAAAATGCCACAAGTAGTGTGGCGAACATTGCCGAGGAGAGCACCAGTGATGCAAACAATGTCTTATGTGTAACTACTAATTTGTCAAGAGACGAATGGATGCTAGATTTGAGGTGTTCTTATCATATGACGCCTCATAGTAACTGATTTACTACTTACCAGGTTGCAGACAATGGTAGAGTTCTAATGGGGAATAACACAGCCTACAAGGTCATGGGGATAAGGACAGTTCAAATTCGGATGCACGATGGGATAGTGCGCACACTAAGAGACGTGAAGCATGTATCGGAGCTTGACACTCGACGATATCAGGTGTAAGTACACCGCTCAAGGTGGAGTGCTTTGAAGAAAAAAAAAAACCTTAATCGCCACCCTTCTTCATGCTCGACGGTGGAGATTGGCTGTGACAAGTGAGGGCCTATAGTCATGGATGGAGAAGCGACAAGGGTGAGAAGGGAGTAGGAATCGAAGAAGAAGGAGCGGCACCGTTCAGAAAGGTGGAGATGACCTGTGAGACGAGCGGCAAGCTGGTGGAAGGACCAGGTGGAGCGGTAGATGTTGGCTTCGAGGCCGTGCTGCGAGGAAAGGGAGTGGAGCTAGGAGGAGCGCAGGCGGCGGAGGCGAGGGTGGGGCGTCGAGCCGCGTCAAGAAGTGGTCCCTCAGGACGTCCTTGTGGATGGTGGCAATCATCGCCCCGATTAAGGACAGTGATGGCTCGACAGAGGAAGCTTCAGTATTCATTTCTTTAAGGGTTGTATGATTTTCACAAACCGTGGAGGTTTTGTGGGTGGAGCTGAGACTTTATATAGCATTCAAGATAAAATCGAACTATCCTCTCGATTCCCAAAATGCCCTCCTCTTTATCAATCCACCTGTTCCACTGGATCACCCAGGAATCGGACCGAATTGAACAGTCCGATTTGGTATGGTTCAAGGACTAGGTGGTCTAAATCCCGATTCTAGAAATTGGGAACCAATCCCTTTGGTTCGGTTTTTAGTTCCTGGGTGGGAACCAAGCCACCTAGGAACTGATCACCTCTACTCGTGGTCGCTGACCTCATTGACTAGAGGTTATAAAAAAAATAAAGAAAAGAAAAGAAAAGAAGAAAAATAAAAAAAAACTAATAAATAAATAAATATTATTAAAAATTATTCACGTCAGTGCCGGCCTATCACTTAAAATAGCCAGCGTTCACGTGTTTTCCAGTCGAAATTGGCCAGATGAACTCAATTGGCAAAATATAAAAATGTTTAGAACTCAATTGACATAATTAAAAATTTGATGATTGAATTGATTAAAGTACAATATATTTAAGACTTTTTGGATAATTTTCCTATTAAACCTTGTATAAAGTTCTCCTTAGGTTAAAAAATACCCAATAAATAGGGCTCTTATTTGCAATTTTCTTCAAGGTAATCATTATCCACTCTCTTTGAGTTGTGAATTTTCTCTAGATTTGTTGGAGTTACTAACTTGGTTCTTGTTCTCTTGAAGGAAATACCAACCAAGTTTCGACGAATTACAAGCGTGTATGGATTGAAGAAGGAGGCACAACATTCAGGTTAGGGTTTTAAGCCCTCCTTAAATGAAAGTAGCGTCATAGTACAAGATTGAGGCCAGAATATTAAATAAAACAATCATCAGACCATTAAGGTTCTGTTTTTTTGTAAAAAAATCAATAATTTAGAAACATTTTCCTAAATATAATCGCTTGTATTACTTAAAATAATTCATCAATGAACTATGTTTTTAATATCGATAATAATTTAAAGTTAAACATTTTTGTGGATAATGAAAATATTTTTCGCTCTTTTATTTTTACAAACCATACAAGCAATCATTTTTAGGAAAATGTTTTTCAAATCATTTATTTTTTCATGAAATAAATGGAGCCTAAATAAAAAAAATCGTTACTCCACTGTCTTTAAAATAGGTTTTCATTAATGAAAGGCCATCATAATGCCTTAATTAGTCTTCCGAAGATACAAATTTTTATTTTATTTTATTGCTTTACTCTACTGAAATAAACATAGGAGATTTTCTAATTTCTCTAGGTGATTATGATGTCTGTTTTAAATCATGCATGTCATGACTTACCAAATATATTTTCAAACTCATAATTCTTTTCCTCAAAAATATTTTTTCTAGATTTCAAAATCAATATTATATTTGGCCAAAAGGACAAAATACCCCATCTAAGTAGGCCAAGTAATAAATAAAATTTCATATAGTAGATTGTTACATGCATACACATCACTTATTAGAACTCATGCATACTTCCACGTCATTAATTGTGTTTTCAAAGCAGAAAAACACATGCCACCCGAAATCATGCAGGAAAGTAAAATGATGAAGGAATTTCCTTTCCCTGATTATGACCGGTTTCTCGCATGTGTACCCGGATGTCCAATGAGACTAGTTGTTTTTCTAAATCGATTGGGGAAGAAACTATATCTTGTTTTGAAAAAATTCCAAGTCTTCAAAAAAGAAAAAATATTCGAAACCCTTTTCCATTGCACACCTAACTAACGGTAGGGGTGTTCATGGTCCGGGTAGGCGGTTCCCACCCTAGAACCGGGAACCACCCACTAAGGACCGGTTCCGAAAAATTGAAATCGGAAACCGCCCGTTGATTCCATGGACCACCCGAAAACCGGACCGCCGGTCCGGTCCGGTTCCCGGGTGGGTCCATGCAACTGATCCTTTGTAGATTACATCTTTGTCGACAAGTGCAACCGTGATAAAAAAAAAAAACTATCTATGGAATAGTACGCTTGAAAGTGCTAAACTTCCTAACAAAAGCACCAAAAATGCGACACTGTAAAAAGTAATAAATAAAACCATTTCACCATAACAAAATAGATAGTAAAGCAAATGAAGACGAAGTAAAGAAACTCAGATCAGCAGATTCTAGGCTTGAAGGAGGAGAGCCGGGCGAGACTGGGTCAAGGTGACGAATCAATCCACCGTTTGACGAATCAAGCTAGAGAAGGTTGTCCTTGCAAAGAAAATCAATGCAATTTAATTGCACGGCATTGGAAGCAAATGACGAATGCGAATTTAGAGTGAGCCGAAAGCCCTAACCAGTGGAGAAGAGACGAAGGAAAGGGAAAACGAAAACCTTAACCTTTGCGTGACGAGCCAAAAGTCCTCTACCCCTTTGGTTCAGCCTTTGTCTCGGTGAGCGACGAGTCAGAGGGGACCAAGAGCGAGAGTTAAGACGAGAGTGAGAGTCAAGAGAGGTAGACGAGACGATAGAGAATGTTTTCTGTCAGGTGTAAAGACTGAAGAAGGAGGGTTTTACTTTTTAAAAAATATATTATTATTAATATTATATATTATATAGCGGTTCGGTCCGGATGGATGGGTGGGCGGTTCCGCACCTAGAATCGGGAGCCGGACCAATACCCAACGGTTCCAAGAAATTGGAATCGGAAATCTGACCGCTTCCTTAAGAACCGCCGGTTCTTGGGCGGTTCGGTCCGATTTTTGGGCAGGCAGGCGGTTCTCGGTTTTTTTGCACATCCCTAACTAACGGGACCCCCTTTCTTAATCAGCAAAATGAATATTTTTTCTTTATTTTTCTTACACTTTGTCACCATCGCCGCCATTCAGCCACTGTTGCCCGTTCTCTGTCTCTGTCGTTTAACTCTGATGAAAGTTGTGATACCACCATTTTCAGAGATCATACGACCTTCGATCAAAGGCAGTAACCTCATATCAAAGACCACGACCACAAATCCGAGTTCGAAACACCAGATCTGTCGTAAGCGCATTAAATTTGAGTGCCTCGTAGAGAGAGAGGTTTTTCTGGTTCTAACCCCTGTAGTGGTGAGTTTGGAAAGTGCAGAAGCGGCGACGACGGCTGAGTCGGTGGTTGCCAAGTTTAGTGATGGTGGCGGCGGCTGCCGAGTTTTGATGGTGGTAGTCTTCGAGCTTAGCCATGGTGGATGACGGTGGTGAGAGTGGAAGTGCTTTCTTCCCCTGATAAAATAAAATTTTGGGTGTTTGAGAAGAGAAAGGAGTTTGACCTGGAACTATCTAGACCAGCTGATTGGACCACTCAAACGCGCACCTGGACCTTAAATCTGGACGAAATAATGTTATAAATCAAATAAGGGGATTTGGTACGTTCGGACCAACTGATCGGCATATATTTTTACATTTTTAATCATTTTAGAAAAACAATAAATTATTTGAACTTAGTTTTAAGAAAAAAAAATTAGATTGCCAAAACAATGCTTACTATTCTATTAACAATCACATATTGAAAAATTTTAGCTCAGATAAACTCCATTTTGGCCATGAGTTTGGATTTTGTGGAATCGCAAAATAAGTTATTCATATGAAAACAATGATATTTATTTATACATAGATCTTACTTACAATTATCCAAATTCCCGGGTGGCATTTTTCTTACATTTTGTTTGATAGAGATGATTAAAAAGAAGATATCAATTTTGTATATATTAATCATGTATCTCTACCTCTTTCGTTATCACCCGTTAGAAGATCTCTTAAGCTGGTTGTTTGAATTTTTTTATCGAATAAAAAGGTCAGATAGGATATAGGTTGGATTGAATAAATATATATATTTTTAGATCATATGTGATATTTGGCAAATTTATGGATATCCAAGCTGGATTAAATGTCAATCATTTAGATGGATTGAATGTCAACATAATTGCTCTCCTCACCGACAAATCTCACCTCACTCTCCTCGCTGTCCTTCACTTCCTCCTCCTCTTCGCCCATGCCGAATTGAACATCAACTATTTAGATCTCCAAGCCCTCGTAGACATCCAAGCTACTTAAGCATCACCATCATGCAAAATCTTCAACAACCACTAGTCCCTTCTCCATCTTCATCACTGGCTTGAAAATTTTAGCAACCAGTAGTCCAGTTCTCCTCCACGGCCGAGGTACAGTTGAGGTTGGCCATGGAGGAGCTCCTCCATGGCCAAGGTCTAGTCGAGCTTGTCCCCACGATGAGCCTCATCGGTGATGATGAAACTTTGCTCTTTAAGAGGCTATGGGTAGCGACCATGGGTGGGCAGAGGGGACAAAGAAGAGAAATGAGTGAGAGGCTGTGGGTATCCCATTTGCCTTTGTCTCACCCTCAACATGGGATTATTTTATCTTGGTGATATCCTTGTTATATTCGACCTTATCATGTCTTGGTCAATAGCCCAAATAAGATGTCTTTTATTGCAGCTACCAAATGTAGCCTTAGTTAATAAAACTTGCTTATAGGATATATTCAAGGGAAATTACCAAATTAGTCCTAAACCTAATGTATGAATGTTATTTTAGTTCTAAACTTTTCAATTTTTCTAATGTATTCTAAACCATCGAGCAAAATTTCGGTATAGTTCTTTCGACCAATTGCTTCCAGAAATTGCTAATGTCAAAGTCCATGTAGGATGTCATTTCAAGTAAAGTTGCCCACGTCAGCATGCCATGTAGGACGGTTAACAACGACTGCATCAACAATTTTCATCAACGATAGGTCGAAAGGGTTACATTGAAATTTTACTCAAAGGTTTAGAACTAAATTGGCAAAATTAAAAAGTTTATGACTGAATTAGTATCCATACAATATGATTATGACTAATTTAGTAGTTCTCTCAGTGCGAACGGGACCTATTACATTTTCCACTAAGAACATATTAAGTCATTCTTTTTGTAGGATTTGATTGAAAAAAATACTAATCCGGTGCACATACGATAAAAACATCAGTGGAAAGAGTCCCACTAGATGCTTTTCCTAGCCCCAACAGCCTTCAATCATGCAATGGGTCTCATGATCATCAGATTCATCCTATCACATGATCGAGTGTCTTCTGTAATTTGTTGGTTTATGAAATGGGCCAAGGGAAGACTAATAAATGTGGGCAACCCTTTCCCATTCATGTCACTGCAAATTTATGATATGGGAGAGTTTATTTTGGTCTATGCAATTGCTTTGAGATTTGAGAGCAAAAGGAGAGCACAGTGAAAAAAATTTGTAACCTTTCATAGAAGTAAATCAATCGATTGTATTTAAATATAACATAAAAATCAATCAAATGCATTAAGACGTGCGCGTTATTTTGGACAAAGAAAAGAAATCTCCATTGCAAAGTTTTCCATTTTCTCTTTCGCCTCCAAAGATGCTCGAGAGGATCTCGAGCTCTTCAAGGTTCTCGAGTGTGAATTAGGATCCTCTCGAGCTCTTCAAGGTTCTCGAGTGTGAATTAGGTTTGAAAAGCCTGGCATAATGACCCGCTTTTGACTAATGATATCCGGAGCCTACACTCTTCATTTGTCGCCAAAGCAGCCAAGAAGAAGGCTAGGGCGGCGTTTATTTGAGCTTCATTTTTCCAAATTACTTCTTGTGTCACAAAAAATTTCATATTAGTACGTTCGGGTCACATTTACAATAAATAAGTTTTCGTGCCATACAAAGTCCCAACTTACCCAAATCTTAGATTGGGAAATCTATTAATTTTGCCGTAAGAGCTCCCTCAAGTTTGGAAAATTTGCTCAAATCAATAATTTTTTGTGAGTAGAAAATCAATTTGAGATAAATGTGGCACTAGTTTATCAATTGGAGATTTTTTGGTGACACGAAAAGTTATTTAAAACAAATGTGGCACAGATCCGTGTATTAGATTTTTTTTTCTTTAACATGAAAATTAGTATGATAAAAGCAAGTTTGCGATTATTTTTTACTATAAACACTTAGAAAAATTCTAAATAATGGCATAAAGTGCCATTATTATTTCAAAAAATGACCTAGCCAAGGGCATTTTCGTTATTTACTCTCTTTTTTCTTTTTTCCCATTTCATTTTTATTTTCTTTATTGTGGCCGGCGAGGGTCTGGTGACCCTGCCAACTACTAGGCGAGGGCTTGGCAACTCTCGCCGACCACTAGGCGAGGGCCTGGGCAAGGGTTGCGATCCTCGTCGGCCCTCGCCCAGTGGCTAGCTGGGTCGTCGGACTTTCACTGGCCACAACAACAAAAAAAAGAAAAAAGAAAGAGTAAATGATAAAAAGTCATTGGTCAGGTCATTATTTAAAATAATAAGGACATTTCACGTCATTATCTAAAATAAGATTCACTTTATTTATTCGTTTTAAGAAAATGATACCGCTTCGTGGCTTTTATTTGGATTTTTTTTTCCTAAACACTCTAAAACGTGAACAGTCAAGTTGAAGTTGTGGGTCCCGATGTTGTGGTTGTATTCATGTGATTGATTGTTCGTACGCTCCATTATCTTCAGATCAGGAGCAAAGAAGAGGCGGATCCCACGCGCTTTTCTCGATAAAAAGAGATGCTCCTTCTCGACAGCGCAGCATAATAACGTTCAGAACCGTCCCGCTTCTGCCACGTCTTGAATGACAAAGGCACTTCGCTGCCACGCTCAATTATTTCTAATTTCTAATTTCTAATTTCCTCGAAGTATTTAATTTTCTTCCGACCAAAAAAAAAAAGAAAAACATTTAATTTTCTTCCCTTTTTTTACTTAAATGACTTCGAAAGTTCACTCCGCATCTAGATCTAACTTCGTCACTCCACTCCACTCCACTCCACTCGGAACCCTCGTGCCCAGAGAGCCGCCTCTTCATCTGCATTTGTAGAATGTAGGTTCCTTCAAGGTTCAAACCGATGACTGTTTGATTCGCCGTGCATGTGTTGGGCCTGGTGGGAGGCAATGGCGAGAAGGATTCCGAGGAGGGTCTGGCTAGGGTTCCAAAAATCGATGGGTCTCCTCGTGGGTGGGAATCACACCTCCTCCAGGTTTTGCACCCGCTAAATTTCGATCTCTCAAGTTGCTCTTGGCTTCAATCTCTCTCTCTCTCTCTCTCTCTCTCTCTCTCTCTGTCTCTGTGTTAGAATCTTTCACGAGTTAATCATCCGAGACTTGATCGGAAAGATCTCGACTTTGCACGAATCTGCTCTGCGCTTGAACTGATTGAATCCCGGATAAACGATGGGCTACAAGGCATTGAAATACCAGATGCTTCATGGGTATATCGCGAGGCGCGTGCTTCTCCGCACGCTTATGATAGCCTCGGCTATTTCTCTATTCCCTTTGCTGCATGTGTTGTCCGGTGGGAATCCGGCATTTTTCGCTCCGGCGAATGCTGATAATTGCGCTGCCGACTCGGGTAACTTGGGCCAATTCGTGCTTTCCGGCGCGTATTTTATTCCCAACTGGATGCTGGTACAAATATGGGGTTCTTTCGAATCCGTTGAGTGCAAAGAGGATGTGAATTTGACTGTTAATGTCGTTGGAGAGCTAATGAGCAAGCACTTGTTGGATTATAGCGCAAAGGCTCTCTGTGCCGGAGAAGGATCGTCTGCCTGTGTTTATGCATTGCACGAATTGGGATTCTCCCATGCTTGCGGGGTGTACGGACACCCCTTCTTTTCTCTGAAACAAAAGCATATGGTTTACGAGCTGAGCTATGACGATAATTCCTTCGACTTCGTATTCTCCAGGGACCTTGATAAGGTGTCGGTCCCTGCATTGCTCGTGCTCGAGATTGAGCGCGTGCTTAAGCCCGGCGGAATTGGGGCTATGCTTGCCAGTGTTAGCGGTTCCAACCCGAACAGCCTCATTAGGTCGGCAATGCCGGTTTCTTCACTTCTGAAAGCTTCCAGCGTCGTTCACGTGGGTTTCATGAATGATTTCAGTCTTGGTGTGATGAATGACTTCACTCTGGTGGTTTTCAAGAAGAGGGTTGAAAATGTGGGTTTCTTTGGGCAATATAGACTTCCGGACAACTGCCCATCAATTGTTAAGAGCAAACCCTTTATCCATCTTATGGAGCCTCTTGTAGAGGAAAAGCCAATGGAATTAGAGCCAAAAGATACCTATTTACCAAAATTCGTAGATGTTTCTTTAGCGAAGCGAATGGCCTATATTGTTATTGGAGCAGGGGAGCATCTGAATTCTGTTCATGTGAATTGGTTCCTGCCATCTTATCCAGTGGACATCCGAGCGTTTAACATATATTTTGTTGACCACAACACTTCAGTACTTTCATCTTATGTCAAGAAGCCAGGTATTAACTTTGTTTATCTGCCGGGGCTGGTGGGAAACAAGGGCACAGCTAATAATCTTGGACATGATCCTGAGTTTGATCCTTATCTGGGAAGTGAAGGGTTCAACATTCTTGCTTGGTTCAAGGAAACAGTGAAGCAAGCAGACTTCGTGGTTATGAAGATGAATACAGGGGAGTTAGAACTAAAATTCCTGTTTGAGTTATTCGAGAGCGGAGCCATATGCTCGGTCAACGAGCTCTTCCTCCATTGCTCGGACACTTTGCAAGGCATTGGAGAAATGAAGGGGGGATGCATGGATCTGTTCAAGGGCCTTAGAAGCACAGGTGTGTTTGTCCATCAATGGTGGGGAAATTAGACTCTATTCCACGTATCGTTTTTAGGTTGTGTCCTTTGATTTGTGCGTCTCTCTGGTGCTTGCTACGTAGTTACTGAAGCATCGCACCTCCCTTGCACGGATGAGTCCCATAGATGGAGTTCACTTATCATGGGAGATGAATGCCCTGCAAGGGGAGTACTGAATAATTGTCATGTGTCTATGGAAGCTGTGCTTTCCGGTGTGGTTCGAATTTCTGAGTCGTCGTCCAGTACTTTCGTCATGTGTCTTCGGAAGCTCCGCTTTCCGGTTCGTTTCGAATTTCTGAGTCGTGGTCTAGTCCTTTCTGCTTTGATGTGTGGGGAAAATGTATGTTGCTTCTTGGTTGTGCTCTAGCACCACGACATGAGCAACCATTTCTACTCCATGTTATGAATAAGAACCTCGTCATTATAATACTCTCTCATCCCTTTGCATTAAGCATGTCTGCTTGAAATTAATTGATACCATGAGCTGCGGGTGTTATGCCCCACGATTTCTCTCATCTGAACTATTCGGACGACAGCGTGACTCGAATCTTGAATTGGCAGAACTGCTTGTTCATGCTGTTAAATCATGCTAATCAATGGGGTATTCCATGTTGATAAGAACCGTTTTAGGCTCAACGGTTTGTGGGAAATAGAAGTTTCCGTCGGCCGGTGAGAAGTCACGAGGAGGAGGGACCTCAGATACTCAAGACAATGTGAAATCGTGACCATGTGGTCCTATGGTGGAAAGACCGTTGGGGGTCTCTGTCTGTCTTGAATGATCAACATCGCAACTGGTTTCAGACACAAGATTCAATGATATGGCAAGTACTGGGAAGCCTGTCTGGTGATTTTTCTCATATGTCAATCAATAATTGATGACTGGAAACCCCGGAGATGGTGCCACCCGAAGAAGACGAGAAACGTAACACGTCCAAAAGAAGGCTCCGACAAAATCACCGACACAAAGGGAATGGCGAAAAATAGAAAAAGAAAAAAAAAACTTCATAATTCCTCACGTTTCATCCCTTTTTGAAGTTATTGAAATCGTAGAGAAATAAAACGAGTAAGAAAACAAAATGAATCACTATAACTTAGAACATCAGTCTACATCTAGAATTAGCAGAAAATAAGGTTATATCTTCAGTTGCTTGTTCTATATTGCCTGCACATGGAAGTGGAGATCTTCAACGCTAGTTTCACTTTTATCCCTAAACGAAAAAATTAACGAAAAAGTCGAAAAAATTACCAAAAAAGTTTATAAATTTATTGCACTTTTATCAATTGAGTCATAAACATTTCTATATTTTGTCAATTGAGTCCATCTAGCTAATTTTAGTTGGAAATCGGTAATGTGGACATTGGCCGTCCTGCAATGCACGGTCGCACCCTATCATGAACAATTTTTAATCATATTTTAATAAATTTTTATTGATTGATTGATTTATTCTTTTCTTTTTCTTGTTCTTAAAACTCTGGCTAGTGATCTCGCTAGCCGACCATCGTTGGCCACAAGGGAGGGGCCAATGACCCTCGCTGGCCACAGGTGAGGGCACAGGGCTCTTTTGCCCAAATACAAGAGAGGGCCGACACCCTCGCCTATTGGCCGGCAAGGGCGTCGCGACCCTCGACAGCCACGAGCAAGGGCCTATGCACCCTCGCCAAGATCCAGGTGAGGGCGTTGGGCCCTCGCCTAGCCGTGACAGTCTCATGGGCCATAGGAGAGGACATTGTGGCCCTCACCTAGACCAGGAAAGGGCGCCACAGCCCTTGCTTGTGGCCAACGAGGACCACAATGCCCTTGCCCATACCAGGTGAGGGTAGAGACCCCTGCTGACCCATACTCGGGGAAAAAGGAAGGAAAGAAAAGAAAAGAAAATTTAAAAAATTATTGAAAATTGTCCATGTCAATGTTGGCTATGCCATGTAGGACGGTCAACATCTACTTTAGCGATTTCTGGCCAAAATTAGTCAGATAGATTCGATTAAAAAAAGGTGAAGATGTTTAGGACTGAATTAACAAAAGTGCAATATGTTTATACTATTTTGGACAAATTTCTGTAATAAAGCTCTAAACCTATTGTATTTGTGCCAATTTAGTCATAAACCCTTCAATTTAGTCAATTCAGTTCTAATTTTTAATAATTTGCCAACTCAGTCTTAAACATTTCAATTATGCCAATTGAATCCTAAATTTTTGAGAATTTGCCAATTTAGCTCTAAAGCTTCTAACAGATTATCAATGTAGTCTTTTCAACTAATTTTGATCGAAAATCTTTGACGTGGCAATCCAGTCACCATCGCCCATCCTACCTAGCACGGTCGGTACTGACTTTGGACAATTTTCTATTTTGTTTTTAAAAAAATTCAAAATTTTCTATTGATTTTTTATTCTTTTCTTTTATTCCTTTTTTTTCTTCACAGAGGTCGGCGGAGGTGGGCTAGGGGGTGAGGGCGTCATGGCCTTGCCCAGGCCCTTGTTGTGGCCGATAAGGGCTCGTGATGCCCTCATCGCCGGCCACTGTGAAGAAAAAAGAAAAGAATAAAACGAAAAAAAATCAATAAAGTTAATAAAGCTAATAAAAAAAGTGGATTTTTTTAAATTAAAAAAATTCCACGTCAGTGCAATCCACGCCACGTAGGACGGCCACACTAAGGGGACCACCACATTAGTGATTTGTGATCAAAATTAGCCGGAAGGACTAAATTGACAAATTGTCAAAAAGTTTAGCACTAAATTTGGCAAATACTCAAAATGTTTTGGACTAAATTGTCACAATTAAAAGGTTTATGAATGAATTAATAAATTGTTAAAAGGTTTAGGATTGAATTGGCCAAATAAAAAATTTTAAGATTGATTTGGCACAATTACACTGGATTTAGGATTATTTTTTTTTTAATTCTTCTTCCTAAGTTACTCCTAAACACTATCTGTTTCGTCTGATGTTTTCGCCCGGAAGTTGAACTTGAAGGCTAATACTCGTGGGGGAGCCACTTTGCTTCCGTATTTTTTGGAGTCAAACCCAACAGCACGGACCCATATGCTACGGTAATTATTAAATGTGTGTGGGACGTAGGGTTATTACAATCGCTGGAAATTATTTAGTCGTCTACTATCTTTGGACTACCCAACCATAAAATATAAAATAAAAAAAAAATAGAAAACGTGAAGAAGCCTTAGAGAACGATAAAATAAATAAAGTAGTGAGAAATTTTTTATAAACTTAAAATAGGAATATATTAGGTAGACTCATCAAGATTTACTCCATAGATCATGTGTGTTATTTGTTTTTTATCGGGCCAAATGTAGTTTATGTATGCCTTATTCTGTGATATCCCGAAATTTAGACTTTATGAATTAATTGACGGACGATTATCGATTCAAATTGGAAAAAGTGTACAATCGGATTTTCTGACGTTTTCACACTATCAAGGCAATGAATTAGAATTCGATGGATGTTATATCATGAATTCAAATCCGATGAAAAGTTTTGGACGTTTCGTTTTCGATAATTCAAAATTTATCGGTAAACCCTAAATTTTTACAGAAGAGTCGGTAAGCCGAAAATTAAGGAACGAAAAGACGTTTCGAGCTTAGCATAAATCAACGGGCCTACTTTCTATTATTTTCGGATTTAAAAAAAGCTTATAAGGGGAAATGACCATTTTGCCCTCGAAAGCCCATTTTAGGCCCAATTAAAGAGCCCATTGGATTTTTGACCTATTAGGCCCATCAAATTCAAGCCCAAGCCACGTGAATAGTGTCAAGCCACGTGAATAGTGTAGTCCATGAATAGTATCGAATGAATAGTGCTAAGGGTGGAAATTACCCTTTTGCTCTTCTTGAAAGTGAAATATTTTGAAGATGGCTTTATGGACTTAAGACAAAGCTAATTAAAGTTTTTTGTCTTGCTTTCTTCATGCTTCCCCCCTTGGTCAAACCATCCCCCTTGCCCTTTCCTTTTTTTTTTTTTTTTTTTTTTTTCCTTGTCTCATTTATTGGCCTTGAAATTGTCTTGAAAGTTAAGAAGACAAAGGAGATATTTTGAAGACTTGCATTGATTATGAGAGGCAATAATGCACTCTTGGATAAGATGAAGCAAGACCAATCTCACTCTCTCTTTCTCTCTTTCACTCTCTCTCTTTCCTCTCAAAATTCGTAGCTCCCTCCTCTCTCTCCCATTTTCACCCTTTTTCCTTCTTGTTTCACACCCTCACCTTGCCGTTGTGCTACCCAAGACGTACCTTGAAGCTGTGCCCTTGCCGCCGACGTTTCGCCGTCATCGCCAAGCCGTGCTGCCGCGCCGAGCCCATACCAAACCGCCGTCCGCACGCTGCGCCGCACCGAGTCGAGCCGCCGTTAATACCCATTTTTTGTCTACGTGCCGTCGCCGAGCCACCACCACCATCGTCTTTGTGTTGTCGTCGCCGCCGACGCTGTAGTCACTGCAGCCGTTAAACGATGAGTTAACTCCATAACCCTTGAATAGGTTATTAATTGCACTTAGGGTTCATTTAAGGTGCAATTAGACTTTTAACCATGATTGGATTAAGTTAACCTTGGTTAGGTTAGTTGACCTTGGTTAGGTTAATTAACCATAGTTGGGTTAGTTAACCATAGTTGGGTTAGTTAATCATGGTTAGGTTAATTAACCATGGTTGAGTTAAAATTTTCTATATATGTTTGGTAAGTTTTTAAGATGAAAATTGCCTTGGAAAAATAAGAGAATATGCTTTGTGAGTTTATAGTAGAAAAGAATGTATTTGGCATGAAAATGAGAATTGTTGTGGTGCCGCGTTAAAATGCTGAGTGTTATGTTTTGGAACAAAGTATTTGATTTGAAAAGTGAGGCATATGGAGTTTGGCATGAAAAGCACATTCGTGTGATTATTTATTGCATTTTTCGTGTGAAAATGGCAATGAGCATGACATATGGCATGAGTACGTATCGTGAGTGCATTGAGAAAAAGAAAAGAAGAAATGAAATTTGAATGCCTATATGCTTGTGTGATCACAAAAGTCTACGGACCCCCAATGGTGATTGGGGATGATGCCCGTGTGATTGAAGTCCTAGCATGGCAGGATCGGGTTCCAGTAATGCTAGGACGGTGAAGATCTATCGGATGCTTAACTGGGTCGGATGACGGATTGCGGTAGAGGCTAGATCGATTCTCCTTTGGGAATGCTATCTACTTATGGGGAGGGGATGTTGCCGCGCCTAATGATTTTTGGGACGATGTCCGGTCATGCCGAAAGTACCTTGCGTGGAGAAATCAATGTGTCTTGGTAGTGTCTTGCTCAGACTGATCCGTGTGTCTTGGCAGGGGCCTTGCACGGTCTGATTTGTGGGTCTTAGCGGGAGTCTTGCGTGGACTAATCTGTGGGTTTTGACATAAAATTGGAATACGCCTAGATGCATTATGCATGAGGGATAGTGCTGCGTGTTCTGCTTGATTTGGCTGATGCATTATTTTTAGAGTGCTATTATAACTGATAATATGCAGGGCGTGTGCATATGCCAATGCAAGGTAAGAATGCCCATGAATTATCTATTGATTGGTAAAAGTCACCAAACTTGATATAAATTGTTTAGAGCGAGAGTCGTTCGCTATTGATCTGCCATCGACATCGAGTTGCATGTTTAGGGTATGCTCTGAGTGAATCAGCACTCTATGCGAGGCTTAGGTTGTTATCTTACTGAGATTTTTATCTCATTAGTTGTTGTTAACCATTTTTCAGACCGTTAGTATGAATTCAAAGGCAGTACGGTTCGGGGTTCCCACGGATCAGAGCCTCGAGATTAAGTTGTATGGGATCCCATGGACGTGGCCGTTCCAGATGGCGCTGTCGAGGATCCAGAGTCTGATACGGATGATGATCCGGAGGAGTACCTCAATTAGGCCAGACTTGGAAGGGTTGACCTCTTTTTGACGTAACCTTGTAGCGTAGCGGAGATAGGTTAACCCAACTCTCGGTCTCTTTTTGTTGGTTGTGTAAGAAAAGGCCCGTAAGTAAGGGCTTGTAATTATAGACTTCCTAGGGTTAACATGTTCATAATAAAAAGGCGTGTTTTTGTAATGCTGTTTGTTATGCTGTTTTTTCTTTCTATCCCTACTATCGGGTGTTGTTATTTGTTTCCGCATGCGCAATTCAAAAGATAAAATAAATGAATCGCCGACGCGTCATAGGACGTCGCATTTATTAACCCAAAGGATGAGTGTATCCGGATGGTCGCGTGCCCAAGGGCTCGGGATGTGACATGTTCGAAGAGAATTAATGTAGATACTACAAAATCTGTCTAAACTATACCCGTGTAACAAAGGAGGAAAAAGGAATAGACTGTTGTACAGTCGGGTAATTAAGTATTGATGCTACATATTATAATTCACATGCGTTCCATAATATTATATTTATAGGTCGTGTTGACACGTAAATTTTGACTATCATATTTAATCATTTATCGCATAAGAAAATTAGGAATTGAGCCCAACCCCTGAACAAAAATATTATTAACATAATTCGCATATACAATGTAGGCACTAGAAGCATTTTTATTTAATAATAGTATGTGCATATTAGTTGAGTTTAAGTCGGTACTCATAAACTAGTTTGAATTAGGCCCAAGGTGCTGCATGGGTTTGAGGAGTGAGGCCTACTTTTATTTGAATTCACAAGGATAAGCTCAGAGTTCATAAAAAACGGCCAAGCCCATCAATTTTCTTATTGTGGCCGAAAATATTTCATGTGCTAGGATGTTTTAAAACTAAGAAAAAGAGTCCTTGAACAAATTTGGAAAGCAATGATGAATATTTTATACAATTTCGGCCATATTTTTGCTTAATTCAATATAGGAAAGTGGAAGATTTGTTTTTCTTACAAGAGAGCCCTAGAACTAGGGTTTATATAAGCATCTTATTCGGTCAACAAAAACTAAAAATGAAACATTATATTTCGAGTAGCATTGACGTGGCCATTTTTAATAATTTTTTTAATTTTTTTTTCAAACTTTTAATTTTTAAATTTTTTTCTCTCTTTCTTTTATTTGTATCTCCTCCTTCCTTCTACCTCTAGTTGTGGATCGACAATCGGCTGGAGGTGAGGTCGGGCAAAGCTCGCCTCCGCCAACCACTAGGGAGGACGAGCCTTGCCTGCCCTTGGTGAGGCTTGACCTTGCATTGCTAGGCAAGGTCAGCCTTGCCATGGTTGGGCGAGGCGGTGAGGGCGAGGTGGAGCCTCGCCTAGCGACGGCGAGGTCGAGCCTCGCCCTTGCCCTCACCCTCTTGGCCTTGCCCAACAATGATGAGATCAAGCCTCATTAAGGGTGGGCGAGGCTCACCAATGGCTGGTAGGGACGAGCTTTGCCCGACTTCGTCGGTCTCGCCTTTGGCCAGTCGTCGATCGGCAACCAGCTGAAGGTAGAAGGAGGGAGGAAAGAAAAATTAAAAATATAAAATTTTGAAAAATTATTAAAATATTATTAAAAAAAATGTCCGCGTTAGTGTTGGTTGTGCCACGTTAGTGTTGGCTGACCAAATGGACTGAATTGGCACAATTGCAATAGGTTTAGGATTTTTTTGTAATTTTCCCTTCATGCATTGCATATAGTAATTTGCATCTAAAATTATTCAAGAATATTATCTCTGCATCATAATTTAATTATTGCACATCTTATATAGATATTGATGATTCTTGACTGATATTGCATAATTTCAATAAATATTGATGCATAATAATAATACTTGAAGTTATTCACTAATATTGTGCTTCCATCATATTGTTTATGCTTTCATCAGATTTTCGCACTTTTATCAGATATTCAGGCACGTTGCATATTTCAGTTATAGGCCTAATTCCCTAAAATAAAATCCAACTTCTGGTCTGTCTCAATTCTACCCTAAACGTTTTTTTTATCTTATAAAAAAACCCCAATTTTAGATATTGTCCCAATTCTACCATAAATTTTTTGTGTCTCATATAAACACTTACTTTTACGTGAGTCCCAAATCTTCCCCCATTAACCATCCATCCAAAATTTTTCTTGGCAACCGAATGATGGAAAACTTCCGAGCGTGACTTGTTCAAGCATCCCAAGCCAAGTTTATTGAGCGTTAGTTCTCCAACAGTGAGAGGTGGAAGACTCTCGAACACGAGAGATTGAAAATTGAGTGCAAAATCGATGATTCCCAAGCGAGATTGAATGAATGCTCTGTTAAGAGTAAGAGCAATTGAAGAAATCCAACCCTAATTACTCTAGTTTTTACTCAAATATCAAATCCAATAAGAAGTTGTTTGGGCTGGCATAGAAATTTATCTCTAAAAGATGTCTTCTTGAATATGAAATTTGGAAAAAAAACCTAGAGCAATGACGTAGAAATGCCATATCACTAAGGGCGATTTTAGATAGAGGTTAACAGAGATAGATATGGGACTTCAGTAAAAATTTGTGATTTTTTATGAGAAAAAAAAGTTCAGGGTAGAATCCGGTTTGAACCAAAAGTTGGAGGGTTTTTTATGAGACGAAAAATAGTTTAAGATAGATATGGTACTGAAGCTAAAATTGGGGGGTTTTTAGGGTATTAGGCCTTCAATTTTATTCATATATGCATGTTTCCTAATTTATAATTTCCTATAGATAATGCATTAGAAATCATGTAGTAATTTAGGAAAGGCAAAAACCACCAAATATGTTAAATTGTGCTTACTGTGACACATATATCCTTTTTTATGATACCAAAAATCCCAAACTAAAAATGCCAATCTGTGCGACACATTTATCCTTTGTCAAAATTCTATCAATGAAAATCGTTAAAAATCTACTTACATGAACACTAGAAAGCAAATATTGTTGATATAATGCCCACGTGATTTAAGTGAAATGAAAATGACATTGTTTTGGCTAAAAAATCATCTAATAGAATCATGATGAAGGGTAAATGTGTACATAAGTACAAAATTTGAGTTTTTTGTTATAATAAAAAGTTTAGGGTAAATATATTACAGTAGGCATAATTTGAAGTTTTTAATGTCACAAAAAAAGTTCATGATAATGTAGTCAATAAACATAATTTGAAATTTTTTGTGGCTTTTTCCCATTTGGGAAATCATGGATTTTAGTGAGCATATGACTAGGATTTAATACAAGTTATTTCCTAGTTAATTTAGATTATCATGTAGATTTGGTCAGTTTCCTTTTTCTAATTCATAAAGAAAATTCCAAAAGTATTTAATTGTAGAATCTAAGTTTAGTAAGTCACATGTAAATTGCATTTAATTGTAGAATAAATTCATTATTAGTTCTACAATGTTCACGTTGCATGTTGCATGTCTTTTAGTAAGTCACATGTCTTTAGGAATTAATTTTGTTCATCATCTCAATAGAATGCATTTAGGATTAATGCATGTTTAATTCCATTGCATATAGTCTAATGTTGCTTATGCATGTCATGTAGTAATTTAATTCATGCATGGCATTTGTGAATTCAATTTATATGTGCATCTAAGTTTAGTCCATCTAGATTTCTAGGGGTTTATTCTGTATTTGCTATGTTAATTCAACAAAATAAAACAAAAAATTACTTCAGGCTGCATACTAATTAGTTTTGCATCCTACCGATAAATAGTTCATGCATAATAATGCATTTTGGCATATACATGTCATTACACACTTGCCTTTTGAGTCATAGATAGCAGAAACCTTGTTGCGATGGACATAATGAGGCTTTGATTTTGCTTGCTTAATGCATCTAGGTTCTTCACATTTTCACAATTTATTAATCGCTTTGATTATTGAGTAATATGTACCCGTCTGATCACATCTCGCATGTTAGCATGATTAGTTCAATGGACCAGTTCAACCACCACATGCATGCGACTAAACACTATCATGGTCACCATGCCACCACCTTTGCTGCGAGTTTTATCCGCCGAGCTTCTACTCTCTCTCTCTCCGGAGGTCGACGACCATTTTCCAGTGAGATGCGCAATGGAAATGGAGACCATAGTCGGCGAAGGGGGATGACGATTGTGGGGCGCGCGCATACACTCTCTCTCGCACCCTCTACACTTATTTTTGAGGTTTTTTTTTCCCTTTTTCTTTATTAAATTTGCGTTTTAAGATTTTGAAATTATTCTCCTCTTTTTATTCTTTCTAAAACTTTAACATCAAAAGATTATCATAAGCAGCCGGCCCCATCAACCTAATTAAGCCTATGTGATGGTACGACTTGAATTCATACATCGTAGAAATTGAATGTCTCGATTGAATAATTGAAACTTTGACGATCCAAATGCACACGTGCCACTGAATGGCCAAAAACTGAATGTTTCGTACAAATTGTCTTATTTCGTCTCTTCACTCAATGAATATGATTTTAACAACACATTTCAACAGGGAAAAGTCCTAAAAAAGTCGTTAATCTATTGCATTTGTACCAATTGAGTTCTAAACCTTTCAATTGGGCCAATTTAATCCTAAACCTTTTTGTATTGATGTTAGTTCAGTCATCTGAACAATTTAGGCAAAAAATCGCTAATGTAAATGCCGGATGTGTTACTTGGCATGGCTAGTGCTTACATTGATATTTTTTTATAATTTTTTTGAAAATTTTTTCTTTCTTTATCTTTCCCTTCTCTTACTATCAATAACCGATCACTGGCTTCGCTTGGGCGAGAGCGAGCGCCAGCGAGGCCAACCCTCGCCCAGACCAGGTTGGCCTTGCTGAGCCTCGCTCTTGCCCAGGCGAGGCCCATCAAAGCCAACCCTCGCCTAGGCGATAGCGAGGCCTAGCGAGGGTCGACCTCGCAAAATTTAGCTAGGGGGGCTTTGTCGGCGCTCACCCTTGCCCAGGCGCAACCCGGCGAGGGCAACCCTTGCCAGCCATGGCCTATGGCCGGTGGCTAGTAACCAGCCACCAACAAAAAGAAAAGGGAAATAAAAAATTATAAAAGTTATAAAAATATATAAAAAAAATTCATGTCAATCCTAATCGTGCCACGTAGGAGTAGGACGGCCAGAGTCCACGTCGGCAATTTCCGACCTAAATTGGCCGGATAGACTGAATTGATACCAGTGTGAAAAGGTTTAGGGTTAAATTGACTCAATTAAAAAGTTTATGATTGGTACCAATGCAATAAATTTAGGATTTTTTTTTTTGGGTACTTTTCCCCATTTCTTTCCATGTACTACGTTCAATTCGGAGAACATTAAGGAGAAATTTTGCTTCCGAGTAAAAAAGAAAATGAGAACCAATAAGCCGAAGGTAAGAGCATTTTACGAGGGTATTAATCATTTGGAATCCTCAGAAGCCTCTCCACACACCGCTTGTTCTAGACCGAAGTGAGCAAAACCGAAAAAAAAAACTACTTAGGTCTTAGAAAAATATAATCTAGAAGTGCCGAAGTCGCAGCAACATTTTAGAAAGGCCCAGAAAATCTTCATGAAAGAATAGACTAGATAACTTGAAGAGGACAAGCATCTTAAAAGAGAGAACTAGCCATGCAACGGTCTGGATCAACTATTGACCCAAAGAATGGGCATGCAATAAACTTTTCTTCCTCCCTTTTCTAAGGTCCTAATCATGAATTCTCAAGGAATAATTATTTTCCATGAGGTTGGGTCATATTATTTAGGGGAATTTGATGAAGTCTTAAAATCTTTTTCAAGCAAACTGCCGTCGGGCTTTTATGTCGTGTGACGAGAGCAATAATCTCGGAATTTAGAACATTTGAATATTCTGTCAAACTTTCAAACTATAATCGATTTGGACGTTACAAAGAATTGACGATGATCTTATAACTTTTTCTTTTGTTTCTTCAACTATAATCGATTTCCACACTCGTAATTTAGGTCAAATCTCAGCCTGACGTATCGAACAACATACCCTCCATCAATTAACTTAATTATTAACGAATAGTTTAATACGTTGTGTACTTGATGAGATAAGTTGGGTAGTGAGCTAAATGAATAAAGAACAAGTTGTTCGAGCACTTGAACAATTCAACATATGCAAGAAGACACATGAAAATACTAAATTTGCCAGTTTTGACACATTCTTACCACCAAACCAGGTTCTCTCTCTCTCTCTCTCTCTACTTTATAATACCTTGACATGGTCTTAATGAATTCTTGTGGTTAGGGAGGTTTCTTCAATGATTGAAGTTCACGACATAAGCTGTCATAACGTAGCTTTTTGTTTACTCTACTGTGGAACATCTGGGAAAAGTCCAGTTGACCTGGTGAGGTACTCAAGAAAGATCAATTCCTCACTCCACACGTACACAAGCCTGTCGAAATTTCCCAAGGCCTTAGAACGATTAGGGTTTCAGATGAAAGTTCTTCCCAATAGTTCGTTGCTGGGTTAGAAGGATTAGGGTTTTAGGAGCAATTGTATTCCTACATAAAGCTTGGAATTCGAGATCCAAATGATTAAATAGGCAAGAAAATGTAGCAAATCCGAAGGAGGTCCTATAGATGCATCCGGTGTGAAAGGCGCGTCGTTCTTAATGTTATGGTGCCGGTCGAGAACCCTCTTGTTATTTTTCAATTGAATTACATGAAGCAATTAACACGTATATAATTTCGGTATCGATACAAGAAACCCAGTCAAATCTGGAATTAGTCAAATATACGTGTCACGGACCCACCTGCATTAATCTTTAATATGCCAATTAAATTAATTTTTTTCCTTTTTAATATATAGAATATAATGTACTTATCGAAATTCATTCTGCTAAGTGCTAACGGTCTGCTGATGCAACACTAGCGTCAATAATATGTGGAACATCGTCCAAACCCTAAACTGCCCATAGTCAGCGTGCCAAATTATTGTTCCGCTATGACAAAAAACAAATGATTAACACCATGAATAACCTCAAATTGATCTACTTATGACAACTACCCTCCATTAGTTTCCATTAAATTTTACAGTTAAATTTTTTAGTTAAATGACATATGGCAGTTGACGGGTGTACCATTTTGAGGTTTTTACCCTCTGTTTGTCACATGTATATTAGTTTAGGATTTTTTATAGTATTAACTCAATTTAACGAAAAGTAACGGAATATAAATTAATCACATGTATATCAGTTTGAGTTGTGATAAAAAAAAAATTTGTTTAAGAAAAATTTGTCATAGGTATATTAGTTTGAGATTTTTCATGGCAAAAAATTAGCTTGAGGTAAATTTGTTTCAAGTGTACCAATTTAGGATTATTTGGGGTATTAACAAACAAAAAAAAGAGAGCCTATTTCCACGTCATGCCAAATTTCTAGGTTCGGCAATGGGTTTCCAAACTTCTAAAGTAAGCGCTCCTTCTCTACTTTATCACTTCGATCTTGCAAAACACACACCAAAACCACTCGCGGTAATACCGAAAGGACAACATTGCCCCGGGTAGAAAATGTTTAGCATTCGATTGCATTTTCTTCTTTCAAATGTTTACGATTTGCTTGGAGTCAACATTGAAGAGTTTTGGTGTAATTTTCGGTACTATCTTATGAAATGCGACCGTTAGATTTCCTTGTTAGAGATCCATCACAAGTTTTAAATAAATTGTTCTACATGCAAACTTGAGTTGGTTTACTATACATGGTGCAGGATGATGTGCTCATTATAAGTACTATGGTGAGTTTGGGGTGGGTTGCAGGTATTCAATTACTTGAGTGAGTCAGATTTGGAATTTTGTGCAAATAAACTGATGGTTATGAGACAAATTTGAGGAATAATCCATATTTATTGATATAGATTTGTGATGAAACTATACTACTTCCACCTTACGTAAATGTACTCAAGCAACTCAAGAGTACGGTACGCCAGCGAAGATTATTTATATATGTTGGGTGCACATCACATAATTTCAATTCCTCCAAACAAACATGTTGAAGTGCATGTGTAAGTTGTGTTAGACATTTTCGCATTAAAGATTTGGTATGGAATAGAACAGTTAATTTGTTTTGATTGGCCCAAGTGACTTAAAGTTTTTCGATGAATGTGTATCTAATTTAATACGTTGATGGGCTCAAAGTTGAGCTTTCTCTTGGTGACCTCTTTATGTGAAAGAATCCGCTTTTGCAGCATGTTGCATCAAGAGGTGTCGGAGTAATTGGTTTGTTGGTGACAGACTCCCAATGCTTATCAGCATTTGTTGAAAACTTCAAGGAACGAATTTCATTAGTCATGGCAATTTTCGGGTGAAATTACCAACATGGTTCGTTCCAATAACAGGCTACTGTTGTGGTGCAGCAACGAAGTCTCGGCTACTGCGATGGTGGTCTTTGCAACTCCATTATGCAAGAATGTGGAAACTCAAGTTGTCAATTACCAAAAAAAGTCTTAAACAAATTATACTTGTGCTAATTCAATCCCAAACCTTTTAAATGAGAGGAAAGACATCAAAAGTGCAAAAACAATGTGTACAATGTTCACTTTAATACCAAAGGTTTCAAAACGATCATTTAAATGCCAACTTCGATATGCTTGACTAGAAATTTGACGTGGTCTTTTTTAATTAATATCTTGAGTCAATATGGCTCGTCGAAGGTCCAATAAGCATTAAAAAAGCGAAAAGTTAGAAATAAAATAAAATTTTAAAAATACAAAATACAAACTTAATTAGATTAAAAAAAGATATAAAAAAACTCATGACTGGTTGTAGCCAAGCCCTTGCCAGCGGCCGATGCCATAGTCGCTGGGAAGGGCCGTTGGCGAAGGTCGCCTAGGCCTTCCCGAAGCCCACCCTCAAAATTTAAATCTGATGGGGCTTCGAGAAGGCTCAGACAACCTTTGCCGGCCCTTCTTGGTAATGTGGCACTAGCCACCGGCGAGGGCTTGGCCACAACTAGCTAGCTGAGTTTGTTCTTTTCTTGCTTGATTTTTTTGTTTTAAAGTTTAACTTTTTTAATATTTTGATTTTGTTTCTTTTTATGTTTAGAAGTCCACGTGAACTGAAATTTTTAATAAATATGCAACGTAACATTAAAATTTTAATTATAAATGCCATGTAATCAATTTGGCCAAAATTTCTCCGATTTGGCACTTAAGAGCATGCATGACAAAATTGTTGGAACAAAATTTCTGTTCTAGAAATAAGTTTAAAACAAGCTCGGAATAGAAATCCGTTTGATAACGCGATTTCATTTTTCTATTTTCGTGAACAAATTTCTATTTTAGAAATAGGTTTGAAATAGAAATTGGAAGTTAAAATTTTTTACTTCTCTATTTTTTGAATAGAAATCATAGGTTAAAAATTATTCTCTCTATTCACGACTCACTCTCCTCTCTTTTTTGGCTCCCTGCCTCCTCCCTCTCCTTCATCGGTCATCGCTCATTGTTGTTGTCCGCTCGCCACCTCCCACCCGCTGCTGCTGTTGCCCACTACCATCATCGTCCGCTCACTGCCCATCTGCTGCCATCGCTTGCCATCAATGCTGTGAGGCAAATAGAAATTTTATCTTGTTATTAAACAAATTTTTGTTTCGGGAATACAAATTTTGTTCATTATCAAATGCATTTCTTTACTCATAAATTGATTTTTTAAACAAACATAGAAATCTGGAACATAAATTTTGTCATTTGCACCCTAAATGATTGTTTTTGCTTTGATTTGGCACTTAAATGATCATTTTGAAACTTTTAGTACCAAAGTAAGCATCGTACACAACTTTTGGCATTTCTAATGTTCTTCTCCCTTTTAAAAGTTCCAATTGAGTCCTAAACATTTTTATATTTTTTCAATTGAGTTCATATGTCTAATTTTGACCATAAATCGCTGACATAGACATCAGTTGTCGTACGTGGCATGACTAGCACTGACATGGACATTTTTCATTATATTTCAATAATCTTTTGAAATTTTTATAGTTTCTTTTTCTTTTCTTCATTGTACTTTTTTTGGGGGGTTGAAGGCTAGTGACCCTCACCAGGGCCGCGACGCCCTCGCAATGGCCAATGAGAGCTAGTCACAGCGAGGGTATTAGCCCTCCCTCAGAACTAGCAAGAGCCGCGACACCCTTGTTGTGGCTGGTGAAGGCCTAGGTAAGGGCGTGTGACCCCTCGCCAAATTTGGGTCAGGAGAGGGCACCGCAATGCTTAGAGCCGGTGAGGGTTGGCCTGCAACCCTTACCGACTCTTAGCCAAAAAAAAGTAAAGAGAAAAAAATTATTAAATTATTATTTAAAAATTATCCACATCATCGTCGGTCGTGCTATATAGGATAATCAGCGTCCATGTCAGCGATTTTCGGTCAAAATTGGCCGAATGGACTCAATTGGAAAACATGAAAAGTTTTAGGATTGAATTAGCACAAATAAAAAGTTTAAGACTGAATTGTCACAAGTGCAATAGGTTTAAAACTTTTTTGTTAATGGGTTAATACTACAAAAAATCCAAAATTGGTACACTTGTGACAAATTGATCCCAAACTAATTTTTTGACCACAAAAAAAAGCTAAATTGGTATACCTGCAACAGATTTAATCAAAACTAATTTTTCAACCACAAAAAACTCCAAATTGGTTTAAACTTTTGGAAAGTAGTTGACATGTCCTAGTTAACTTATGAGTCGTTAGTTTAAATTTTTGAGCGATGGTGTGTCCAGCAGGATAGGTTGATGACTTGAACTCTTTCTTGATTTCTCTGAATAACAATATCAAACTTTTGCCCTTACCCAAAATTTTTTTTTTTTATCAAACTTTTGCTGTTCAGGACATCAAATGAAATGACCCACTAAAGTTGGCCTTTGCCATATGAGAATACAAAGGGCAAGCGTGGCTATTGAACTCACACTACCATCATGCCAAAGTTTATACGGGGTTTTAAATGGGAATAAGTATTAACATACCTAATGTCGGTGAGCTCGTTCCATCACAACTCGTATATAATATGGGTCCCATTAGAGACCACACTATGTAATCCTGAGATGAGGTGGGCTCGCATGCTGCGAGTGCGGATAAGAACTTCCCTTTAAATAGGAAGGAGTGGAGCCACGGCGGCTTGCAATGCATGACAAAAAGATGAGGAATAAGAGACTGTGAATGCTTTTCGTAGCCTCGTGGGAAGTTAGCTTTCGTCCTACAGGGAGGATGCGGATAGGGTATACTGTTTTGACTCTGAACTGGCAACATGGCAAGTTGATGTACTTTATCATTTCTTTTTCCCATCGAAAGTAGCGACTTCACATATCATATATTGCGAAGGTATGTTTTCCAATGGAGAGGAATCAAAGATCGAAACGCTTTCCTTGATGTTCAAACGTTTGGATGTTCACATTATCTCCTGCCCTATTGCACTCCAAACAAAAAAGCTTCCTTTCCATGAAGGAACTGAGCAGCTTCCCTAAAGAATACTTTCTTATAGTTGATTCCCTTCAACAGTGTCAGTCGCCACAAATTTCTCACGTTTTCGTGACTTTTTAATTATTATTATTTTTTTTTTGTAGCTCGCTCGATCCTTTGACTGAAAGATTACGGGCTCTTTCGCGGCAGTTACCAGCTTCTTCTTCTTCTTGATGTCTAGATTAAAAGACTGACAATCTTTTGCCATTCAATCTAATTCGGCGATCATCATTGTCCGACCCTAATATGAAGAGACGCATTTCGCTCTTTCTTGAGAGCGACACGAGGTGCGACCGGTAGGTAAATCTTGGGGCACGGTGAGACCACGGTCGAAAGAGAGAGCGAGCTGAGCCACGCCATGCCACGCCATGCCACGCCACGCCACGCCACGCCACCCGGGTTCAACCTCAACCGCAAGGAAAATCATTCATTGACCAACGTGTGGTGGACACGTGTCCATGTCGAGGGGACGCAGTCGAAGTCGTCAAATCCCCCAAAAGATTTGTCAACTCCTAGGAACGACGAGGGCATTCGTCGTGTCCGGCGTACCAAAGTTGCCGAGGCTTTTTATTGCTCCAACCTGTTTTTGTCCTGCCTAAAGAAGACCCACTTCTTCTTCTTCCTCCTCCTTCCCTTTCTTGTCTCTCTATTCCAATTCTTTTCCAGGAGAAACTCATAGTTCATCAGTTATGAAGCTCCAGGTTTTATTTTCAAGCTGCTTTTCAGCGTCCAACGCTGTCGTCGATGGAAGCATGGATGGTGCGTTGGTTTCGATAGATCTTGTTGTCTAAGTAACCGACTTGATTTCGTGTTTTTCAGGAAATAACGAACTGTCTTTTTGACCTTCTTGCTTCTTCTGATCAGGAATAGATGGGTTGACTCCTCCGAGTTTCCGAGTGTTCTCTTACAAGGAAATGAAGGCCGCCACCAAGGGATTTCACCCTTCAAACAAGATCGGAGAAGGCGGCTTCGGATCTGTGTTCAAGGTACTAATTTTGCTCTTTCCCGTCGAGAACTCCAAAAGGATATGCACAAAATTAGTTGCAGCGAGATTAGATTTTATGGTTGGTAACATGGCAATGTTGATCGATATCGGACTATTGTGCAGGGCCGGCTTCAGGACGGCACCACTGTGGCGATAAAAGTGCTCTCTGTCGAGCTCGAGTCGATGCGAGGCGAGCGGGAGTTCATCTCGGAGATCACGGCTCTCTCTAACATCAAACATGAAAATCTGGTCAGCCTTCGAGGATGTTGCATCGAAGGAGCTGATCGGTTCTTGGTGTATGATTACATGGAAAATAACAGCGTTGCACACACCATACAAGGTAAATTTATACTTTATAGTAATACCACCCCTTTATATTTGATTGAACTACGAATGAATTATTTCTTCGAGGCAGGGTTGTAAATGTTTTTGTGGGCGTTTGGCAGGTGAAGATCAGAAGAGGATGAGATTCAATTGGGAGGCGAGGCGGAAAATCATGCTCGGGATAGCCTGTGGGCTCGCGTATCTGCATGAAGAGGTGGAGCCTCACGTTGTGCACAGAGATGTCAAGGGGAGCAATATACTTCTGGATCGGGATTTCACTCCAAAAGTTTCCGACTTCGGTCTGTCTAAGATTCTCAGAGGGAATATTACCCACATTAGCACTCGCGTCGCCGGGACATTGTAAGTTGAAGAACTTAGATTGCTATCTACTCTTTAGTCAAATTCACCTTCAACTATATTATTCTCCAAACGTTAACACAAACTACTATTATCTCCTGACGAAATTTCTGATTGAATGTGAATTGCAGAGGTTATCTTGCTCCTGAATATGCCATCAGTGGCCACTTGACAAGGAAATCGGATGTCTATAGCTTCGGGGTGTTGCTGCTGGAGATAATCAGTGGTCGACCGGTCTTGGCCTTCGACTTGGAGTTCGGAGAACAGCACCTTGTTCAAAAGGTAGCAATCCTACACCCTGGTCTTTCTCTGCCTCCTTCAGGTTCTTGGATTTGGACAAAAGGAACATGTATACACCATTAAATATTTTCATCAGTGGGCAGAATAAGCCACTACCATCTTAGATAAACAGTGAAAACCATACTCTCGCAAGATATACACGACCAGTCTATGCGTAGTTCTGTGATTCCCAAAATTTACTGGATCAATCACAGAGCGAACCGGCCTCGTGATTTTTCATGTGCCATCAAATTGAATCCCATGAGATCCCTATAAGATATTAAAGCCATTCAAAATTATATCTGCTTTTTGCCCATTAACTCATCCGGTTTAATCCCTGAAAATCTGCTGTTGTTTTTCCTTTAAAAAGTCAAAATGTTCGGCGAACAGGCTGAGTTTGAAACCAACAAGTGGAACTGAGAAGGAATCTCACGTTTTAATATTTGGGCAGGCATGGGAAGCGCACACGGAAGATGAGTTGCAGAAAATAGTGGACCCGGTTTTGGGTGTGAACCGGGTTCAGGAGGCCGTCAGATTTCTCAAGGTGGGCCTACTCTGCGTGCAGGAAGCGGCGAGGACCCGGCCCAGAATGTCAATGGCGGTTAAGATGCTGACCGGCGAGGTCGACATCGATGATGTCAAGATCACCAACCCAGGCCACATCACAGACCTCACGGACATTCACATCGGTTGCACCAAGTCCTCGATGCAGAGCGATTTCTCGAAGGATTCGGATTCCTCCGGGACCTCTATGACCCCCAAAAAGGATAGCGTTTTGAGTAGTATTTAGGTTGTGTTAGGATGTTGTCAATGTTTGGATAAGGATGTCCGAGGATTTGTCTTAGGAAAATCATTCGAAATCTAGGATCTAGTGAAAAAGAAAAGAAAAAACTGCAAAAAGAGAATTTGGAAATACATGAGTGTGTAAATAGGAGGTGATTGGATGTCCCCAGGAGAAAATGTATTTGAAGGAAGTGAAATCATTGAATTATTATCTTTTTTTTTCTTTATTTTTGTTGACATTGGAGACTTTTGGTGATTTCTATATTGACAGTAATAGTTGGTCAATGCTCATAAATCACCATGTACATATTCTTGAACGGCGTGAACTATTGGTACGCAGTTTCGTATCTTATTTTTTTCTTTTTCTTTTTATAATGACAGTTTTGTATCTTTTATTTACTACAATATGGACAAATTTCAGTCTCTTGCGTACGAGGTGAAAAGATTTTTTCTTAGATTTTCTTGAGAGCGGTCGGTTGTCTGGTTAGCGAGGGGGAGAGAGAGAGGGATTAGTTGTAGGAAAGCAATGGTAACATACTTTATTCATTCTCTTTAGAATATTGACACGTAAGGAGTGATCTAATTCAACACATCTCCTTCTTTATGTAATAAAAAAAACCTTTTTTTCTTTGCCTTTTTTTGAATTTGTAAAAGCATAATGTGAGTAAAATTCATAAGGTAAGGTGATAGGCAAAGATAAATGAGATATATAGATGGTTTGGTGGGCCTACCTATATCTAGGGAAGAATAGACAATATCACTGGGAAAATGACACAAAATCCTCTCAAATTTTTGGGGTGATACATATTTGCTCATAAAATTTCCAACCGTTGCATGTTACTCCCATGTACTTTAATTTTATTTTAATCGTTGAAATTCCATTACATTTCCTGTTAACATGTGACTTTTAAGAGGTATAAGTGTATTCTCATCTCAGTTTTATTGACTATTGATTGCTGTACAAAAATGAAAATAACGAAAACGGAATTATATAAATTAATTAAAATATCAATATAAAAATATATATCATTAATATTTCAGGAATGAGAAACACAATTAAGTAAAAAGCAAAAGAGGCCTCAATTAAAGAAATGTCGAATTACAGAAATTGGACATTCATCATGTTCTTTTAAATGAAATTAATGTGAAAAATTTATTGATCAATAAAATTTATTTAAAATACCACATTAATTCCACTTAGTCAGTTCATTTACTGTGTTGAGGGCATCATTTCCTCATATAATTATTTTAGATATTTTGATCATCAATCAATTTTTACATTAGTTAAAATTTTAAATATACATAACCAAGTTTTATAATTTTTTAAGTAAAGCAATTTCCCTTTTTATTCAATTTGTGTTTATTAATTTTCTTAAAATATACTTTTAGTTCGATTGTAATAGTATATTCATCAAATTTTAACAATTTTTTCGTTTAATATTATTGTAAGTATTCAATTCTTTTATTAGTAGTATTTCAAATTTTCAGGTTTTTCTTTATTTTTTCAGCATTTAACAAATAATGATAAAAAGAGATATTTTCTTTGAAAAAAGAGATGAAAACATACTGTTACCCCTTAAGGTCATGTGCAATAATGCTAAGGGAAAAAAAGAAGGGAAAATAACACAAATAGTCCCTATACTTTGATCGAATATTTAATTTCATCTCTGAACTTTCAATTTGACACAAATAATCCCTGAACTATTGGTAAATGTTTAATATAGTCCCTAGACTTTTTGAAAATTTTCATTTTAGTCCTTCCGTTAGTTAAAGTTAACGGAATATGCTTTTTGCCCCTTAAGTAAAAAAAAAAGACGTGGATTATCCATACAAGTTATCTATATAAAATTAAGAGAAAAAAATCCACATGGAAATTGCCATTTAAACAAATCAACTGGGGTCACCAACCAAGAAAGAAAAACAGTCTCTGTTTCTACGATCAACTCTCCCAATCTCCTGCTGGTCCCAAGTCCCGAGGTCGAGGAACGACCAGATCCTGTAGTTGTGGAAGGAGGGAATGAAGATGGTGATGGCGCAGTAGGCGCCAAAGATGCACATCTAGGTCCTCTTGTCCAAATGGTCGTTGATGTAGTATATGTTGCTATGAACACAACAAGCGCGGGGTGGAAAAAAAATGAATCAAACGAAATCTGGGAAAACAACCATTTTCCTTCGGTCTTTTTCACCCTCTTTTGAAGGGTGGTGGTAGTATGAGTCAAGAGAACAAGAAGATCGATCGAGCCACCATCGCCGGCCCTTCTAGTATATGACGCATGCCATGTGTTTGACAAATTGTAGAGCTGAGTCACAAGCAATCCAACGGGGCGAGGTGAGATCAATTACCGCAGAGGCCTCGTCATCGCTGAGTGAGGGCTAGGTCAACCTCTTGTAGCCATGGTGAGGCTAACCTCAGTGGCCTCGTCGGCCGTTGCCGGTCCTTCCTCTAGCTTGCCTGCCAAAGGAAAGGGATTATGGAAAAATAAAATGGAAAATTGAAAAACAAAAGAAAAAAATTAAAAAATTAAAATTATTATTAGAATAAGGTCTACATGGCTTGCATTTAAAAAAAATGCCACGTTATTGAAAATTCTTGCCAAAAAAGGACATGTTAGCATTTTTGCCGAAAAATCTCGCCTTTGGCACTTAAGTGATCATTTCTTATCCGATTTTGGCACTTAAATGTACCTTTTAGAAATTGTAGCACTAAAGTGTCCACCCATGCCAAATTGTGGCACTTGTAGTGTACTTTAGCCTTATAATCTCTATTAGGAGTAATTATCAAGATTTTTTTTCAGCGCATATATGTGGATTTAGGGTTCAAGACTCGAGCTTGCACCAAACGGTGACTCTATCTTGTCACATAGAAGAAGTTACTCTGTGCTCGGAGTGTTGTCTCAGGTGTAATGCTTCCAATGAAGACTCAAGTCTGTAAACGTGGGGGTTCTACAAGGACGACGTGTGCTGCAGGCTTTGCCATGGCTATTATTTGGGGTTAATTAGGGCTTTCTTGAAGTATTCAAGGCTTTCTCGAAAAAAATAATGCACGATTTATTTGACTCGATCACAGCGTAGTTATGATGTTTTGAAGTGGGGATAGTTTATTTGGGGACCCATATGTCTTCCTTGGACGGTTTACTTGCCAGGTCTTGTATGCCATGGACAAAGTTGAGGCCTTTTTAGTAGGGGTGAGCATGGTTCCGGGTAAAATCGAGAACCAGGAACTGGACCGCCGGTTCAAGGTTCCAATGTGTAAGGGTCCGGTTTCCGGTTCCATTTTTTTAGGAATCGCCGGTTCTGGGTAGGTTCTCGGAACCGGAACCGGGAACCGAGAACCGAAGAAGGAACCGTACGCAATTTGGTTCTTGTGCACTTATTTTGTGGATTATGTTACTCACAATACATGAATTTTGTCTTCTTTGATGCATTTCTTTTGCATTATTTTTCTTTTGTCGTTGTCAAATATACGTCGGATGACTACAAAAGATGATTTTGTGGCTTATATCTTATGTTCTTTCCATCTTTTTTGGCGTAATTTGCGAAAGATTTACGGAATAGAAGTTTGGCATTTGCGGGATTTGGAACGATAGTATGTGGGTGTTGGTGTGTGACTCTGGACAGTGGGATTGAGACACGAGGACCGAGAGTAACACAAGCAAACTTCGTCCTAAAGTCACGGGACTAAGTTCTTAAAGGGAAAAACAGCATAGTGCCTCGGTGTCACAGTCCCCATTCTTTCCCATGTGCGCCCCCTTCACATTTTGGTTTTTTGAATATAGACATTTTCTTAATGACTTATAGGTAATCAATCTCTCATATGATACATATATATATGTGTGTATGTATGTGTGTGTGTGTGTATAACCACGAAGGCGACTCGAGTGTTGAAATTAGTGCCGTTATATTTCGCATGTTAGATGAGAGAATTATATCAGAGAAAACCATGTTTTCCTCCAACCAGTCTTTTGATTGGTGGATTGATATCCATAACATGTAAACTATCTATTGTTCCATATTTTTTCTTAACTAAAAATGAAAAAAAAAAAAAGAACCTGTAAAAACTTGGAACTGACCTTGGAACTTGTGACAGGGTAGGTTCCAGGTTCCAAATTCCAACGGGCAGGTTCCAAGTTTCAAAAAATTAGGAACCTGTAAGGGCGGGTAGGTTCCAGGTTCTAGGTGGAACCTATAAGGAACCTAGAACCACTCACCCTTACTTTTTAGCATTTGCACTTTTTATTTTTGCATCTTTTGTCTGTTTTTTCGGCATTGTGTACTAATAGCAGTTCAATGCCTTGGTCATGTGGATGTCTATTTGACCAAATACCTTATGTTTTGTTGTTTGCTGCTAATCCTTAGCTGTCGATGTTTGGTTGCTCAGACATATGTCTACGGATATGATCCTTGGCTATCTAACTCTTGGGATTTTCCTACAATGTGTTCTTCCCATGCAAATATCTAGTGCCCTGCTGTCAATTACCTTATAAGAGTATTAAAACAATATCGAATGCCTGACAAGTTTTGTTATATATATATTTAATGGGGTCCCAAAGTGCCATAGTTTTTAGGTTGTAGCTTTTTCATGGCTTTTTCAGACGTGGCACCCATTTGTCTTTTTTTTCCTACCTTTAGATTATACTTTTGATGTTTATTTGTTCATATTGTATAAACAATAGAAATATATTGACCGGTGTCCTTTTTCTTTTTTAGTTTGGCTGAATTTTATGTGTAACTTTTTGCAGATTTACATGGCTGATGAGACATTTCGATTTACACTATGAGTTGGGGGTAGATTTGTTCGTCATAGAATAGTAGAGTATGTTGATGGTCATAGTAGTGAGTGGTTTTATGATCTAGACAAATTGAGTTATTTTGAGATTTTGCACTTGGTACTAGATATGGGTTGCTCTAATACTGAGAAATTCCACTATTTAATGCTAGGGAAAATTTTTGAGAATGGTCTAAAATTAATTGAAGATGACACTTCGGTACAGGAAATTATGGGAATCTGGACAATATTGGTGGTACATGTGAGATATTTATTGAACATGGTGAAGACAAGAGTGTTGGCATAGGTGATCGGTTGTATGAGGGATTGATGAACGTAGAAGAAGATGAGGGAGTTGTAGAAGATGATGAACTTGTTGAGGTCCCATGGTTATCTGACAATGAAGAAGAAGAACTTCAAGTGGCTAGGGGTAAAAATAGAACTTTTAAGAGAGACAATGCATATGGAGTTGCTAGGTTACTGGAAATGCCTAGTGAAATAGATGTTGAAGTAGAACGAAAAAGGAGGAGCAAAGAGGCTATAACAATCCATTGTGAAGATAATTTTGAGCTTGAGACTCAATACTTTGACTCAAGTTACTCTAATTGGAGCTTTGTTACGAGTGATGAAGAAGAACTAGAAATAGAAGAGGCTTTTAGAAGGAAGAGCACACATGCACAGTATGATGAAACCACGGAGATACCTCACTTTGCACTGAATATGGTATTTGATGGCCCTAAGCAATTTATGTAAGCTATCAACAAATATGTAGCCACCAGAAGAGTTAATATTGAATTTATCAAGAATGGTAAAGTGAGAGTAAGAGCAAAATGTATGGCTAAAAATTGTGGCTGGTTAATTTATGTGGCTAGAGATAACAAGATAACCTTATTTCTAGTGAAAACTTTCAAAGATGAGTACTTGTGCTCTTGGTCTTTCCAAGTGAGGAGGTTTACATCTACATATATGGCAAAGCATTATCTAAGCTTATGGAGGGCAGCTCCTTCAATGAAGTTGAAGGAGTTCAAGAAAAGTGTTCGAGAATAGATGTGCTTAGATGTTACTATAAGCCAGTGTTGAAGGACTAAGTTGAAGGTAATTGAAAAACTAAATGGGATGTACTCCTATGAGTTTAATAGGTTGTGGACTTATTGTGAAGAAATGATTCATAGAAATCCTCAAAATATCGTGAAGGTAAAATTTATAAGAGAATCACCAAATTCAAGACTCATCTTTCGACGGTTTTATGTTTGCTTTGATGCTGTGAAAAAGGGATTTCTCGAAGGTTGCAGACCTTTGATAGGGTTGGATAGATGTTTCTTAAAAGGAATATTAAAAGCTGAGTTCTTAACTGCTGTTGGGAGAGATGCAAATAATCAAATGTACCCTGGGCTGTTGTTGAGGTCGAGAATAAGGATTCATGAGGCTGGTTTGTAGAGGCCTTGAAGTGTGATCTTGGCACAAATGACGGTTTGGGATACACAGTGATCTCAGATCAACAAAAGGTAATGTTATCACTCTTTTTTCATTTTGTATTTTCCATGTGTGCCATATTATTACCTCATTATATATATATATATATGATATTGTGAATTCTGTTGTAGGGGCTTGTGCAAGTACTGGAGGAGGAGATGTCATCGGTTGAGCACCGACGATGTACAAGACATATCTATGCAAATTGGCGCAAGAAGCATGGGGTAATGACTGTCGCAAGCAATTCTTGATGTGTGCAAAGTCAACTACAATTCCGCAATTTGAAAAGTAGCTCGAGGAATTGGATAAGATGAGCAAGACAAGAAAGGCTGACTTGATGAGGATTGCTCCAAAATATTGGTGCAAGGCTTACTTTAACACTATATGCAAGTAAAATATTATGGACAATAACTTGTCAGAAGCATTTAATGGATCGATACTGGAAGCTAGACACATGTCTATCATATCAATGCTTGAGGATATTAGAGAGAAGATAGTGACAAGAATGCGTGAGAAAAGATATGCATGTCAAAGATGGAAAGGGAACATTGTGCCAAGGATATTAGAGAAGATAGAAGCCAATAAAAGAAGAATCCTTTTGTCATGTGCTTTGGCATGGAGAAGATGGATTTGAAGTGCGCCATAGGAACAATAAATTTGTAGTGGACATGAGAAACAACTCCTGCTCTTGAGGGCGTGGGACTTGAGTGGGATTCCATGCCCTCATGCAATATGTATCATTCTATTCAAAGGGGAGGAAATAGAAACTTTTGTCACTCACTAGCACAAGAAGGATATCTATTTAAAGACATATAGTCACTACTTGGAAGCAATGAATGGTGATAACCTTTGTCCTTCTAGTGACAGAGAACCTTTGGTGGCACCAACGCCTCCGGTTATGCTTGGTAGGCTTAAATGGGAAAGGATAAGAGAGGAAGGAGAATCTGGAAATGGGTTCAAAGTGTCAAAACAAGGCAAAAAAATCACATGCCATTCGTGCTTTAAGCGAGGCCATAATTCAAGAAATTGTCCATTAAAAAACAAGGACATGATAAAGTATTTGGACAGAAAGAAACCAACCAACTTGTCACAGAGATGCATCATAACAGCGTCACCACTCAAAAGGTCCTCTTAACCGTACTTTCAAGTAAGTGACTATGTACTTGCACAATTATAAGTGCCATTTTAACTGGAGAATTGGTGTTCTTAATAGCCTGGACCGAAAGGTAGTCAAGCCATTTCTCTACTAAAAAATACCAACCATGATGTTGTCAATGCTAAGAAGGTCAAGAGCGCATCTTACAAATTTATCACTGCAATGTGACTAGAGGTACAACTTTACAGTAGAAAACTTTTTATGTTAAGATTTGACATTTGATTGATTGATGCATTTATTTTGTCTAGCTGCAAAAGGCATACATTATGAAAAAGAAGCAAGAAGAATGGAAACAAGCCGTGAAGCATTTGAACTTATTGGAAGTGTTGGATCAACAAGATCTCCAAAAAAGAGGAAAATAGACCAGAAGTAGCTGTTTGAAGGGTTGGAAGTAGGATATGTTCTAGTACTTTTTGTTGATATGATACTCTTGTATTACAGATCAAGAGATGGAGTTTTTTTTTTTTTTTTTTGTAGTTTTGGAAGTGTTTAAGATGTGGCAATAATGCTATTAAGAGCAAGCCTTCTGGGCAAGAGTTTTTTGTTTTGTATAGAACATTCAATATATGAAAAGAAATGCAGATGGCCTTATTTTTTGTCTAATCTGGTGGTGTTAAAGAGTACATTCAATACTCTTGAATAGTTGGCTTGCGCGCGGTTGTTTGTTTGTAAAAGTTTTTATGCGTTTGATCGCTACTTCATTAAAATGGATCTCAATGAAAATTTACCTAAAAGAGGTCTAAATAAAGGCAACTTATAGCCATATGCATGTCGTTTGCTACTTTAGTAAAATGGGTCTCAATGTGGCTTGTTTAGAGACAGACATGAATTTCCTTTCCTAACATCTTTGACAAATTTTCATTGTAAGAACATCAGTTTTCATTACAAACACAAGCAGTGAATGAATCTAACATCGTCATTCCTAAAAAACAATTTACAATTACAACAAATCACGATCACTAGGCATATTGCTAATGTCTCCTCCTCGCTCTATGTCTGCTGTTAACATATCTGACTATGTGAACTCCATCGATGTCGGACTAAAAAGAGAATATGATAGACCAAACCACAGAGGAGAAGTTGATGGATGGAAGAATTATGGATTGAATTCAGAAATCATCTACTTTTGCTCCTTGGCGCTAGTATGGTCAAAGCCCCCTCTTTTCCTTCTCCTCCAATGACTACTCAATGCTAGATCACTACACGGATGTCCAACCCATGCCACTTTTGCCACAGGTTTTCAGCTTCAGGTGTCCAATTGAGTCTTCATCTCCACTTCTTGCTCTCTTTCTTTCTTCAATTGTTGTATGTCTTCTTGCTTTTTTGGTTATGGAATTTTTCTGAGGAGGATCTGGTATAATCAGTATGCAAAGGGGGAAAATATCAAAATCGACGAAGAAGACACTTTGCAGAGTTTGCTTTTTAAATTGACAGAGAAGACATGAAAAGCAGAGTTCTCAGTTTTGCTATGAGAATATCAAAATCGATAGAGAAGACATGAAAAGCAGCTCAAACTATGAGCAACATCCCACTATTCAATTCTTGTGTCATCCATCTGGCATTCAAGCTATACCAAACACGAGCTCTTTAGAGTTTTCAGTTTTGATGCTCACGTGGTTCTTCACTTCCTCCCCTCTTTCAGAATTCTGATTGAGCGGAGTCGACGTTTTCACCTGCACGAGCGGTGGCACGCCCTCCAAGACCCAAAGATGCGAATCGTCGCCGGCAACGATCTCAACCCAACCATTTTGAGAAGTCTACTGTTCAGGAGGAAGAAGAATCGTCGATGGGATGGAGAGGATTATTGAAGCCCTAATTTGTTTTTCTTTTTTAAAATACATGCTGACTCATTATTTCCACATCATCAATTAAGGCTCTACGTCATCACTTAACGGTTTGAACAAATGGAAGGACTCGATTGAACATTTACCAATAGTTTAAGGACCATTTGTATAAAATTGAAAGTTCATGGACTAAATTAAACATTCGATCAAAGTATAGGGACTATTCGTGTCATTTTCCCAAAAAAGAACGGAGGGTCGATGCTAGTAATAAAATGAAAGTTATGAGATTATTGGATAACAATTGAAAATTTAGGAGCAAAAGTATACTACCCTCTATAAGGGTTTTGTACAATTTCCCCAAATCTTTGTTACAAAATCACATTAAACAAAAAGGGGGGAAAAGTACCCAAAAGGACATAAACATATTGTATTGGTACTAATTCAGTCATAAACATTTTAATTAGACCACTTTAGTCCTAAACCTTTTGACATATGTCAATTCAGTCCATCCAACCAATTTATGCCGGAAATTACTGACGTGGATGCTGGTCGTCCTACTTGGCACGATTGGTACTAACATAGATAATTTTTTACAATTTTTTTTAATAGTATTTCTTTTTTACTTTCTTTTTTGTCTTTCCTTTTCTTTTTTTTGGCTAGTGGCTGGTCGCTGGCCATTAGCCACAGGCCATGGTTGGTGGGGGTTGGACTCGCCTGGGTAAGGGCGAGCGTTGATGAGAGCTCCCCCGCCGGGTGTCGCCTTGGCAAGGGTGAGGCCTAACGAGTCTTGCCTAAGCGACCTTGTCTTGGCCTCGGTGAGGGTCGGCCTCGCCAGACCTAGCGAGGAAGCCCTTGCCTATGGCGAGCGAGGGCGACCCTCTCCAGCCATGGCCTATGGTCGGTGGTTGTCGATTGACCACTAGCAAAATTAAAAAAGAAAGGAAAAAAAATAATTTAAAAAATGTCCATATCAACGCCGACCATGCTACATTGGACTACGAACGTCCATGTTAGCGATTTTTCAACATAAATTGGCCGGATGAACTGAACTGGAATAAATGCAAAAGGTCTATAAATAAATGGGTCCAACTGAAAGGTTTAGAATTGAATTGGTACCAATGCAATAAATTTATGGATGTTTTGTTGCTTTTTCTAATAGAAGGATTAAATAATTTTTGTCCAATTACTATGAAACTGTCAGAGGATTTAGGTCTCTCGAACCCCCACTTCGTTTTATTTGACTTCGAGAGAAAATGTGTAACGACTTGGTCCGAGGAGGGCGTAAGGCTCTGACGGTGTATGTAATGGGAGTGCTGCAACTCGTTTGGATGTTGAAGGGGACATGAATTAACTAAATCCCACATCGCTTGGGTGTGGTGAGGTGAAGTGCCATATATGGGATGGCATTTGTCTTAACTTGCAACAAGGCCTTTTATGGGCGAAGCCCAAATAAACAAAATCGTGCGGGCTTCGGCTCAAAGTAGACAATATCGTTGCTAGCGGACCTAGGCTTTACATATGGTATCAGAGCCAAACTCAGCTAGAAGTGTGTGGTTGGGGGGACGAATCACGCGAAAGCTGGTAGGCCTGTAACGACCTGATCCAATGAGGGCATAAGGCACTAATAGTGAAACATAATGGGAGTGTTGCAACTCGTGCGGATGTCGAAAGGGATAGGAATGAATCGAATCCCACATCGCTTGGGTGTGGTGAGGTGAAGTGTCATATATGGAATGGCACTTGTCCTAACTTACAACGAGGCCTTTTCTGGGTGAAGCTTAAAAGAACAAAACCATGCGGGCTTCGGCTCAAAGTGGACAATATCATTGCGAGCGGACTTGGACATTACAAAATGGCTCCAAATGAATACCTTGGAGTATCATCTCCCTTGTGGGAACCGAACATGATCTCTCGGAACACATCGGTTTTTGACAATCACAATTGATTTGTTAAGTTGGTCATGCAATTCATGGCCAAAGCAAAAGAATCTTATGTCATGAAGAACAACAAATCCCCAAACTCTTGTATACTCACCACCCCAATGAACCTAATCCAATAGAGGAACTAATCATTTGGTATATACAAATGCAAATTCCATTAGAATTCAAATAACGAGTTCTCCATCATCAATATAATCCTCTTTGCATGTGGCTTAACGATTGTCTTGAAGGGGTTAGTGGTGGTCATGGAGAGGTAGCAGTGGGGATGGACGGTGGTGGTGTTGATGGTGTCACGGAGAGAGAGATGTTGAACAATAATTACTATCAAATATAGACAGAAACTCTACAATAGAAAAAGATGCACGTATCCAACCAACTAGTTCAATTTTCTCATAAGCAAAAAATTAGGAAAATTATCAAAAAAGTCATAAACCTATTACACTTGGGCCAATTCAGTTTTGAACCTTCAATTATGCTAATTTAGTCCTAAATTTTTAATCCATCTAATTAACCAGAAATTGTTGATGTGAATGCCGGCCTTAAGTGGCACGGTCAGCGCTAACGTGAACGAAATTTATTAATTTATTAATATTTTTTGAATTTTTTGAATTTATATTTGTTGAGGTTGTCAGGGGCTGCTAGTCAGTTTATAGTGTGAGAAAAAAACCTCACCTTTTAAGCTAGCTTTTGGGGTGAGAGAGGCCAAAGACCACCAAACATTGGGTATCAGAGCCCAGGTTGCCAACAAGTCTGGACTCAAAAGTCACATAGGAGAGATATGAGTTGTCGCTTTTTCAACCCAAGGCCCGATGTGTGGGGGGGAGATTGTTGAGGTTGTCCCACATCGATTGTGAAAGGGGCTGGTGGTCAGTTTATAGCGTGAGGAACAACATCACCCTTTGAGTTAGCTTTTGAGATAAGAAAAACCCAAGACCACCTAATAATATTTTCTTTTTTCTTTTCTTTTCTTTCTCTTTCTCTTTCTTTTTCCTTTTTCCTCCCTCGATTGTAGGGCCTTGACAATGGCCAATGACTAGCCATAGGCTACGACCAGTGAGGGTCGCCCTCACTGGCCACAGACGAGGTCACCCTCGCCAGGATTTGGCGAGAGGGGACCTCGCCAAAGCCTTGCAAGGGTCGGCCTCACTCGAGGCCAACCCTCTCTCGCCTTCAGCGAGGGCAACTCTCGCTGGCCTCAGGCGAGGCTCGCCCATGCCAAATCTGGTGAGGTCAAACCTCGTTAAAGGTCGGTGATCGGCAGAGGAAGAAAGAAAAGAAAAGAAATATATAAAAAAAAAATTAATAAACATTTCGAAAAAAATATTTAAAAAATAATAAATTTTGTCAACAACAANNNNAGGAAGAAAGAAAAGAAAAGAAATATATAAAAAAAAATTAATAAACATTTCGAAAAAAATATTTAAAAAATAATAAATTTTGTCAACAACAATGCCGGCTGTGTTACGTAGGATAGCTGGTGTCCACATCGACGATTTCCAATCGGTGCCCACGTAGGTTTATGACTTTTTTTGTAATTTTCGCACGAAAAATTAGAGCACCATTTCTTTGACTAAGCATTCGTTTGCCAATTCAACAAAGCAAAGATCGACCCCAATGGGGCCAAAACACAGGATCGCTGACTTCTGACTGTTAAGGTTACTGTTGCATATTCCTTAAAGTAGAACAATCAAGAGAAAGGATAATATTCAAGTGGACTTTGAACAAGTAAAAATCAGTATCTGGTGATAGCAGTTGCTTTCAAGCTTATGTAGGTCTGCTGGAATTGGACTGGATTGGCTACGACTGAAACTGAAATGCTGCATAGACAGGGTATTAACTAAAGCTTCCAGTGTTCATGAGTGACATTGATTAAGGTTCTGGTCTTATCTTTCTGTTTCTGAGCGTCTCGCTTGAATTTCCCATGCGTGTTTCTTATCTTGGACTCCAGTTCTACGTCATTTACCAGGTCTTGCTATTCTTTCTGTCCTATAAGAGTTTAACTTGGCCCCGATCTTTCGGGGTCTTGTTGACTTTTTAGTGGTCTGGCATGCTTCCCATTGACTTCCAGCCTTGCACAACCCAGATGACCTTCATGACAACGATAACTTTTCCCGCCTAAATAGCTTAATCTTAAATTCTCGATCAGGGTCCTATGACCGTGTCCACTTAGTTGGCTTCTTTAGCTGTTTTCAGTTTCGATTGACTTTCAAAATCGACCCCAACGCCCTTTTCTCAACAACTTTAAGTAATTAAATGGTCAATATCATTGATTTCAACCCGTCATCAACGTATGAATTGGTCATTGTTTGATTGATTTTCCTTTTGTTACGGAATGTCTTTGTCCCGCTCGATACCTTAGGTTTACTTAGTCAATGTTCTTGGTTAATATTGATGTCCTGAAGCCGATGATTTTTCCTGTTGACACTGTCCATCTTTCGCTTTCTCGATTATTCTATTTCATCACGATACTTCCCTTGCCAGCATTGGCTTGAGAGACAGTGCAATAATCTGTGGCCTTAGCAGCCCTTTTTCTCATGGCTAGCTCTCTCACATTTGAGATGACATGTTTATGATACCAACAATACATCGCTTTACGATGGATTAGGGTTTCTAACCACTGGAGCTTTTCTTGAAAAGCAGTTGAAAGCTAGATGAAAGAATGCGAGGATGTCATACCAACTTAATGAAGATGCGGAGTTAATTGTCAACAAAGCAACCCGAGATTAATCGCTAATGGTAGACGGCAATGTATCTCCATGTCAGGCAAGAGAAGGCATAGCAAATCAGGGTACAAAAAGCGGAGAGAAAATAGGGCAAAGAGTGCAACAACACCACTTGCTTGATCCAATCACCGCCCTACGCGTGTCCAAGGAAGAGAGAGAGAGGCCAAGATTAATATTTAAGTTCAACAATAGTATTAATGCTTCCCACCGTTAAATTATAGGAGGAGAAAGATTACAAATTACATTTATTTATCATGAGAGCCTTTTCGGATCGACGTGAGAGGAGAGTGGGTTGCTGTCGAGCGTTTTGTAGGCATACATTCAATTGGAATTTTACAACAAAAGTTTTGACATTGCAAAATTTGCCACGCCTTTTTGTTAGAACATCTGATCAAAAGTTTTTAGATTGAAAACTCAAGGTCATTCAACTACAACATTAAAACAGATAAATTGGGAAGGCAAATAAGGAGATATGAAAAGATTTGAATTCCAAATCTCCTACTCTCTCTTTTTTTCTTTTTTTTTTACCGAAGATCTCTTACTTTGATATCATATAAAATTTAGTGAGACGTTGCCAACTGTTTTAAAAATTTAAATTATTAGATGAAGTCATGATATATTAATTAAATACTCTAACATTAAAGCTACATTTAGTAGTTAGGACAAGATTCAAGATAGGATAAAGTTATCATATCCTGTATTTGGTGCCTGCTCAAGATAGGATAAAGTCGGATATAAGATAGGTATAGCTCGGAAAAAATTATTCGAGGAGGTGGAATAAAGGTGGATATG
>BCNH02000001.1:12439355-12450370 GCA_001662345.2 Metrosideros polymorpha var. glaberrima
AGAAATAAGAAAAGAAAAGAATTAAAAAAAAGAGAGAGGAAAAAAATAAGAAAATAAAAATGAAGTAAGCAAGAGCGTCGTGTGAGATTCTTACATCTCCATTTGTGCAATTTTAGGTTCATTTACATCGATATGCGGTTTATACCTGTTAGAATAATTAAATATTAAACTATGCTTTTATCTAACAGTTTAAGTTTTTAGAGCAGTTGGTAATGGTCTCACAAAATCACACTTAGTATCAAAGTAGTGGTCCCACAAAATCTTGATTGGTATTAGAACATGAGGTCTTGAGTTCAAATCTTTCTAGGCCCCTATTTACCTTCCCAATGAAATATGTGGACATTAGTATTATGGAGCAATTAAATATTAAACCATGTCTTCATCTAACAGTTTAAGCTTTTAGAAAAGTTGATAGTGATCCCACAAAATTTCACAATACCAAATTCGAATATATTATTGCTATTCACCAAACAATGGATAGGATATAGCAAAATTCCTGGATTTCATATCATATTCTATCCAATTTTATCATAGTTAGAACTCTAGACGATCCAATGTAGCCTAAAGGATTAATCAATTCATAGTACAGTAAAAGATGACTTTGATTCAAACATGAAGTACTTAGAGATATGGTAACAACCCAATAGATAAACAATTAAACACATATGTGTGCATTGTACTGAAATTAAACTAAAAATATACACCGCTTAGGAGGGATAAGGACAATAACGCCAAATTTATTGCACGAGATTCACTTTGGTAGCAAAACTTGTTAAATTATGTCTCGAGTTTAAACCGTTTTGGAATTATCTTGGGTGGTTATTTGATTCAATCGGCATTGACAATTTACACATATCCAAGAAGACCAAGAATTGACGTCTACGGAGGAACTTCTTTTATCCGAACAGAAGAGGGGCACACATATACTTGTGGGGCCCATAGAGTAAAAGAGGAAAGAAAGTAAATAAAAGGATTTTGTTTCTTGTTCTTTCTTTGTGGATATGCACGAACAGAGAATAAGGAGTCCTTGTGAGTCCCGGTCAAAGATAGGTTGTTGACTGCACATATAAAAAGCCATGGAATTTCTTCCAGACTTAAGCCGCACAAGAATTAGAGTCGCACAGTAAGCAAGAGTCGCGTACGAAGAAGAAAGAAAGAGAATGTGCCGGATTCTTGTTTTCGGTCGTACGTGAGCGATTTTGTTTGGGCTCGAACACTGAGATTTTGGTGCTTGAGTTACATCCGAATTGAGTCATTTATTTATAAACACTTTGAATTTGGATGTAATCTAGGTGTGGAAAACACTCGAGTGATTGAGCGACTGTAACTTCAGATTCTCCGATTATAATGGATTATTTGTTACTAACTCTCCTCGTGGATGTAGGTACTGATACTCGAATTGAACCACGTAAATCTCTGGTGTCTTTATTATTCATCGTTTATTTCTCTGGAATTTTTGCGTTGACTTATTTACAAGATTCTGTCATTTTCGCGTTAATATTACAACAAAACTTTTTAAATAATTATTCATGTGTCCCAGCTTTAAAAAAATATCGCTTAAATTACTATGCCAAAAAATCTGATGTGACACTATTTTAATGATTAAAGAGCATCATTGATACTTAAAGGGGCAGTTCTAAAAAGTTTTGGTACCAAATAATTCTTCATAAAGTTTTGGCAATGAAGTCATAGCTCATTAAGTTTTAAAGTTAAACATGCTAGAGTTGTGTGGCGCATAATTTATACACCAAACAATGTCGTGAATACATCAATATCCACACATTGAGAAACTTGGGTGGTTCCCAAAATGTGCCATAGCATTGCAATAGGTTTTTTTTTTTTATCTGGTTCTATTGTATCCTAGTTCTATTATACAAGTTATCGTGTGTGCTATATGTGTGCGCAGATAGTAAAACCTTGCTCCTTCCTTACGCGTTCCCACCCCAACCCCCTCGAAAGTGCATATTCGAACTCCTGATCTCCCCTTCCCAAGTGGGAAGAGTGGCCGTTGGGGCAATCCCCCAGTGGTTACTACAATACGTTTTCATAAGGTTCCAAACTCCATTATCTAATCTTAAAACAATGCAAGGTCAGAGAATAAGTAATTGTGAAGTTACACACGGGATTTGAAGAAAATTTTGATCACTTCTTTCTTCTTTTGGAGGTAAGAAAGTAAATCTATGTGATTTTAGAAGAAATCCTTTGCAGAGAGTGAAATTATATTTGCTACATGATTTTGCTGACCCCAAATTAGTTAGATGGTCCCAAAAGCATTTTTAATTCTGACTAGTTAAATTATTGCCATAAGTGTTTCGAGTGTTAAGAAATAGGCATTGGTTCGTTCGAAGTTCCTGGAGAACAGGGGACGGAGCAACCGGCATCTTGCACGAAAGCCCAAAGCTTTTTTTACCATGATTCCAGCGACCAGAATTATTTTATTTTCGCAATTCCATGCTTCAATATTATAGTGCATTGAGACGTAAATTTCTACAAGTCTTCTGTAAAAAATGTTTACATCAAAGAAAAAAATAAATGAACTTTTAAGCTTGAGAAGGGAAATAACTAAGCTAAAACATGAAAAATCTTATTTGAATGTTCAGATTTTTTTCAGAGATTTTAGATTTGAAAAAAGAGAAGATAAAATAAAAGATAACAAATTCTCGCATTCATCTGTGAGAAATGATGTATTGTCCAGGTTGCGGCCATATCGGCGGGGCTTGTGAGCGTGGCGGTCGGTATTGGCATTCCGATGTTCTACGATTGCAAGTTGATAATGCCGTTAGGATTTTCCTTTTTTTCACTCTCTAGATGCATCTAAATACGCTGGAATTAAATAAATTATGGAGAAGCTGGAGTGAGATTAATTTTTTGAAGTGAGCGGTGTCTTTTTGTGAAGAAGGGTCAGCTCATTGTCCACATTGGGCTTCTTATTCCATATGAAAGCCACGTAGGGATTAACATTTTATTAAACAAGCCACGTAGGGCTCGTTGCCAAAATTTATCGCTGGAGGCACTTAAGTGATCGTTTATCCTCCGATGCAGCATTCAAGTGATCGCTCGGAAAGTTTGGACACTGAAGTGAGCATCATATGAAAATTATGGCACTTTTAATATCATTTTTCCCAGATTATCATCTAGTCTAGTCTCTTATTGTCATTTGATGCTATATTTTCCCATAGTTGATAAAATTAGAAATTCATGTGCTTTTTATTATTATTTATCCTTTTCTTAGTTTATTATATGTTTTCTATTCTATTCTTCTATTGCAACCGATAAAAAGAGAGATATTTCATTAAGAAAATTACTCTTTACCCTATAAATAACAGAAAGTTTGATGGAGGGTCAGCAGGACAAATGAATGTTAATGAGGGCACTTCGTAAAGATAGAAAATTTGGGGGGCAAAAGTAATATTTTGAATATTATCCAAATTTCATAAAAATATGAAAAGTTTATATGCGAGCCTACGTGCCAATATTCGTATATTATGAAAATTTCAAATATTTTGAATTATAACAATCAAAGTGTATGGACTTCAAGATTAAAAGAAGTAAAAGGTAAATATTAAAAGTCGTTCTAACTGGACGCATATAATAACGAAATTTAATTATTTCCACCTTTTTCGGTTTTCAAATAATGGAGGTTCTTGTAAGTGCTCACATAGTAATGTGGAAGAAGTTGTGGTTGGGATTGACTGCTGACTAGTGAGCCAGTGGGATACGATTTGGGATTTTTTTATTTAGGGATAAACGTATTGAAAGTCCTAAACTTATCATGAATGTGCAATTAAGTCCTAAAATTTGCAAGTTTGTGCAATCAAGTCTTTCCATTAACTCCAGCCAACTTGACAAATGTAAAATGCTAACAAGTTTTATGACTTGATTATACCAACTTAACTAGTTTTTTTTAACTTGATTGTACTTTTTGAAAGTTTTAGGATTCAATTGTACTTTCGTCACAAGTTTTAGAACTAAAGTAGTTATCCCTTTTATTTATTCCCCTTTCAAGCATCATGAAGTAAAGCTAAAGTCAGATTCTTCTCTGATACCAATCTGTTTTCAAGTGCTAGAATATACACTATTAGGGCTTTGGCTGAGCTAAAAAGGTGAGCTTTGAGTGCTTGGATGAGTTGGATTTTGTCTCTGCGCATCACCTTCAACTTCAAAAGCCTCAGCTTCTCCTCTCATGTCCTTGTCCTCATTTGATTCACCAAAACGTATTATATTTGAAAAGCTGGAACACAGACATACAGCAATATCCCCACTCTCTCATTAACTATATCATCTCCATACTCTCATCCCTGACAAAGAACACAACTGGATATGCTTACATTGCTCAGGGACCACCTTTTCAACAACCTTCTAACTTTAAGACCCACTAGTGCTGTAGGAAAAGAGGAGAATCCTGAAGGGACCACCACTCACCAAGCATGTTAATCTGTTGGAAAAAAGCTGGATGGGCACAATATCCTTCCACAGCGACAAGGATCTCTAAAGTCTATCCAGCAACATTCTGTGCAGTTTATATCCTCACAAGGAAAGAGAGGTACAGCCTCTGCCTGCATGAGTGCGTGCGTGCGTGTTTAACAGGATGATATAGAACTTGTACTCCAATCATTTCGCTTGCAGAAAATAGGTAACTCGATGAATCCATAGGTCGCAGTCACAAGCTCCGTTGGTTAGACCAAATAGAAGCCCAAACTATACATGACTGGCTGGCCAAAGTGTATACATATAAATACGCGACTGACGATAGCATTAGCTTGTAAGGCGTTAGGCAAACCAATGAGGTGAAAAAGAGAGGCTTTTGCAATGTCATTGGTGCAAGCATAATTACATACTGCGCAGAAGTTGGTTTCTCTCCGACGTCTTTCGGTTATAAGAGAATGCCTAAAAAGAAGAATCAAGAATAACATATGAAAAGAAGAATTAGGAATATGCAATGGGACCATCAACAACACCACAAGAGCATGACATTGTAGCATCTACCAACTTATGAAGGAAAACTGAATAAAACAGCATGCAATACCTTTGACAGCATCATCATTCCTGGCAAATTCTAACAATTATGTCATTGAACAGTGAGAACAATGAACGAGGAAAACAAAAAGCTGGAAGCCGACAAACTATTTAAAAGTTGCATTAACTTAAATCGACCTGGAGTACATTGAAAAGTACCTTCACCTGTGACATTTCCTGTTTGGCCAAAAATGACAATTTAATCTCACCCAACAGCTATTCCATCCCCGTTTTGACAGGCTATCCCAAAATTGTTTTGTCTTTTTTCCTTTATCTCTCTTATCCATGAAACCATCCCCATGTCCTGTTTCTACTCTTGCATGTATCTACCTATTAAGACTTGGTACCCGTTTTTTGATAGTCAGCTTCGAATCTTCTTATCGAAGTTCTGCTGATCTAACATCAACTACCTGATCACAGCAGAATGTCAACTACATCAATAACATCAACCACAAATTGCCCTAGAGAATGTCACAGGAGGAAACGGCTCGCTCCATGTAATAATAAAATCTCATTTTGCAGATTTGTTATCAACAGAACTGTCACATAGAAGAAGCCACTTCACATCTTGAGAAAAACCGCCCAATGTCAGAAAAAATTACCCTCATATCATGGGCATTCGACTATCGAATTTCTTCGTCAAGAGCAAAATAAATCAACAAAAATCTCTGAAAAGAAAAAAAAGCGTGTGGAAAATTGCATGAAAGATTACAATTCCTTCACTTTGTGAAGGTTCGAGAGGACAGGAATGAGAAAGAATCATTGAAACGCAAAGTAAAGGATCATTGCATATAATATCATGTACAAGCATCTCAATTAAAGAAATGTACAGTTGCCGCGGAGCAGTACCAATTGAATGATCTTCCCATACACATATGCCCATTCGTTCTTGCTCGAAAACCTTGGGATTGAATGAGGCATCAATAGATCAATCCATCCTTCACAATTTGCTCCAACCAAGATGCAATCTCTGATATCGAGGGACGCTCATTTGGATTATCACGCAGAGCCAACTCTGCCATATCCGCAAGTTTGAGCAGAGGCTCAACATTTCTGGGGAGAGCCACATTTCTGTCGATTATGGCGGCCACCTTACCCCTTTTGATTAGAGGAACCGCCCATTCCACTAAATTAGGAGGCGCATAATCAATGTCGTAAACTTTTCTTACGCTGAGAATCTCTAGCAGTACAATGCCGAAGTTGTATATATCACTCTTCATATCTTTACTGACATCCCTCTCGCTTGAAGTAAGAAGCCCAAAATCTGCAATTCGTCCAACCAAATCGGCATCAAGCAGGATGTTTGAAGTTATGACATCTCGATGGACTATTGGAGGCACAGCTTCTTTGTGAAGATATTCAAGCCCCTTCGCAGCCTGCATAGCAATCCTCAACCTGAGGGTCCAGTTCAATGGAGAAAGCCCACCATGGAGGTGATCATGAAGCGTCCCATGTGGCATAAACTCATATACCAAGAGCCTCTCCCCCATTTCGGAACAATAACCCAACAAGTTCACAATATTAGCATGCCGAACTTTACAAAGGATCTCCAATTCCATCTCAAACTCTCTACTATTGGTGTGGATGATCGTCGCCGCATTTGCCCTCTTCACTGCAACCTGCCGCCCGTCTGGAAGGACAGCTTTGTAGACAAAACCATAGCTTCCTCGCCCCAGCTCATTAAACTCCTTGAAGCCATTTGTGGCGTCCTTTACCTCCACAAGTCGAAAAACTTGGGCAAGTCCAACACTCGGAGTCGAAACCAGAGGTGGATGGGAATCGTCGTTCGTTTTCATCTCCTTCTCTTTCTTGCCTATGCAAAAAGGTGCTTGAGTCTTCGGCCCCTCCTTTTTCAGATTGGCAACCACAAGAGGAAGGAGCAACGAGCATATTAATATCAACAGCAGTCCGGAAGCAGAACATCCGACTACAATCAATAGATTGCGCTGCTGATGGACATGCTTCAGCTGCGTTTCTTTAGAAGAAGACGGAAGCCCGCAAACTTTCCAACATGAACTGTTCTGGCAAAGAGAGCAAGGACTACATATTCTATCAGCATGAGCGGTGCATGGACTGGACAAGAAGAAACCTTCAGAGCAATTCAACCCACAAGGCGAACAGATGTTCAGATCTCTTCGAGCACATAAGCTTGTCAATCCCTGCTCGTTCAGAATGCTCGCATTGAAAGCGAACTGCCCTTCACTGCACGATCCAGCCGTACAGAGACCGGGACTACACAATTCCAGCGGAGGATCATAATCGAAGGCCGAGGAAGTGTTAGAGAACCAGCAATCAAGTACAAGATCAACTTCCCTAATGCCGCAGACAGTAAAATCCGACGAAGCAATTGCAAGGAACCCAGAACCCTTTGGGACTAGAGAAGAATTGTAGTTGCCCCAACATTCCACTCCGTGATTGTCCGCGCGAATCCCACAAAAGTGGAGAGAGCCGGCGCCCAACGAAATGAACCGGGTTCCAGCAGGATGACCGACAAATGATTCATTGTTACCCCAACATTTGACCTCACCGGAACCTTCCACAATTCCACAAAGAGCACCTTTCCCTGAAGCTAATACGGCAAAACTATCCGACACCCCTGCAACCCCTAAATCTGCTGACTTGGGTCCCCAACATACCACACCTCCTTCTCTTACACCCCCACAGCTAAATCCTTCCCCCGCGACGACCTTCCTAAAGACAAGGTTGCTAATAGACTGATCATTGACCAAGGAACTCTCGACAGAGGTCAAGCTACGATTTGAGGTTTCCCCAATGTTCCAACAGTCAACAGTACCCCAATCGTGCTCGGAATAGTAAGATCCTCTGACGGCACAGACGTGATCCTTACCAGCAGCAATGTGGGAATAAGCAGTCGTCTGATAGATGGCAGGGACGAGGTCTTTACCTGGATCAGCGTAGCTCCAGCAGTAGGCCTGCGAGGTGTTCGCCAAGATTCCGCAGAGGAAGCCTTCGCCGCCGGAGAGGGCCGCCATCTGGGGAATATCGCTGAAGGGAGAGGCCGAAGAGGAGGATGACGTCGACGAGCTGTTCTTGCTCCAGCAGATCACGCTCTGCTTGCCGCTGGCGTCGATGGCACAGAAGAAGCCCTCGTCGCCGAACGCGGCGGAGATTGGGCCCATTGATCCAAACCCAGATGCGACAGCAGCGAGGAGAAGTGACAGAAGAGAGATGAGTGGAAGGGAGCGGCGGAGATCAAAAGGGGTGCGCATTTGCATTGGCCGTGTTGGGTTTGGATCAGGAGTGTCATGGACAACAAGAGGAAGAAGAACAGTGGGGAGCGGTGATGATGCTTGATGCGGAAGATGATAACGTTGTTGGTCGTGGTGGTGTTTTCGCTCTATAGCGAGGCCTAGTGGTGATTGTGACAATATATATTTGGAGGGCTGAACCTGAAATCTATGAGGGTGACGATGACGGAACATGGGTGTCTGCCATTTTTCACAGTCTGCTTTGGACTGATCTTGACCGATGTACTTTCCAGGAGTTACTTTACTGCAATGCAGAGAGTAACATAACAACTATGGTCTGAGGCCAATAAAAGTTGCAGAAGCAAGAAGAACAGTAGGAGTTGACTTCTGCCAGAAACAACGTCTAGATTGACAGTTAAATACATTTCTTTTCTTTTTGTTCTTGCTTGAAGATAAATTTCATGCACTTACCGCAGTTCAAGTATCACAGCAGAAGACAAGAATCTCAGTGCATCACTATAACTTCTTCTTCTTAAGTATGATTACAATGAAGAAATTTAACAATTTCCTTCTTCTTTTTTTACCAATCTGGAGATGAAGCGGATATGCCCATTCAAGTCTTTACAATCACCCCTGGACGAGCATCATTGCGGGGGGAATTTCTGTCTTTTGATAGGAGAATAGTGGGGGGTATATACAGGGAGACAGATATATTACAATCTGCAGAAGACTGGTGCGACAGTGACAGCTGAAAGGTGCACACACTCTGACAATGGCCAAATGGAAGGTACTGCTGAGGAAGAGATAGCCCACCAAAAGTGATAATGCAAATGAATCTTGGCTAACTTTGGGTACAAAAAAGTAGTGGGCTCCTACAGGATTTTCATGGAACCCTAGAATATTGCAGAGGAGAGAAGGACCATGCCTTTTTTTTTCTTTTTTTTTTTAGCTTCTTCCAGTGCTTTATTGGATGATAGAGGTGGGTTCTCTCCAGGTTGACCATTTGGGTGTGTCCACACTCCATTTGTGGTTGATGAAATTTAAAGAAAGCCAATCTCTGTCAATTTTTCTATCTCCTAATTTAATTTGTCATTCTCTCTCTTTGGTATACAAGAGATCCATAGGCAGATAGACTATTTTATTGGGACAATTTGATTGGTCGATTCATAACATATTTGTGGAGGTCAAGAATATCCAAGTGAGATCCTCTTACTTCCTCTGCAATCTAATCATTGTTTTTGTAGATTAACGTGGGAAGATTATCCCACTCTACCTTCCCCTTTACTTCCGGATCTCTTTTACTTTTCGGAAGTGATGATAAGTGAAAATACAACGAGTATGTTCATATTTTATTCAACAGCCATTTACGTATCTTTATTTTTGCCACTTATATAACCTCTACGTTTATGATATACTTGTTTACACTAATAAAAAAAACCAAAAAATGTGCTCTTTTTTTTTACTTTCCCCCCAAAATTTGTATTATTTAGATTTCAAAATCTAATGTGAAATTTATATGTGAATCTTCATGTCAATAAATGTATGTTATGTATGCATTTGGTATTTCGGGTTAAAATAAATCAAACTGTTTGCACTGCAAGATTAGCAAAAAGTAAGTAAAAATAAAAGTCAACAACCCAAGATCTGTGGGATTGGTTGGGGCAATTTTCAGAAACTAGATGTCCTCTGTTCAAATCCCACCAACCAGTTTATGAACTAAAAAATTTTACGAGATTAGGTGCAAATATCTAATGCCCATCTAATATGTGCAAAGGAAAATCACTCTCCAAATACGACATGAGATTTCGCACATTGTTCGCATTTAAACCAAGATGGTGTTTGCACTATTTTAACTCTAATGTCTTTCCCCAATATAGTTATCACTAAACCACAATTACAGGCCTGTTTTTATATCTGGTGCAGTGTTGTCCTCCCATCTACTATCACCCAATTTTTTTATGTGACAAAGTGGGACTAGCTGGAAAGATAACCTGGTGTTTTATGTACTTTTTGAGGATATGTGCTGCCAAGTCATAATAAGAGAAAAAGAAAGGGGTTAATACTACAAAAAAAAACTCAAAATTAGTATATCTGTGACAAATTTACCCTAAACTAATTTTTTGACCATCAAAAATTCCAAACTAATACACCTATTACAAATTTATCATATGTTAGTTTTCGTTAAATTTTATCGTTAAATTGCTGAGTTGCAGTTGATGGGTGTATCAGTTTGGGGTTTTTACCCTCCGTTTGTCACAGTTGTGTTAGTTTGGGGTTTTTTGGTAGTATTAATCCAATTTAATGGAAACTAACGGAGGATAAATTTGTCACAGATTCGGGGAATAGAAGACTATCAAGATCAAAGAGAGATCTCAAGTTCTACAAAATAAAAAAATCTAAGGCTCCAGTTTTGTTTAGCGAAAAATGTGACATTTCTAGAAAATGTTTTTCAGGAAGTTAATTTCCAAGAAAATGATAATATTTTTCAGTGTTCGGTTAAAACCTAAAACGAACTAAAAAACATTTTTCTCTATTTGGTATGAAATATATTATTTGATATTCCTGAGGGAAATTACCAAAATATTTGATTTCTTAAATTAATTTTTATGCTTTTCTTTTTCTTTTTCTTTTTCTTTTTCTTTTTCTTTTTCTTTTTCTTTTTCTTTTTCTTTTTCTTTTTCGGTCACTGGCCATGGTGGCAGCTAGCCCCAACAAGGGACGAGCTCACCCAAGGCCATTGAGGCTCAAGCTCGCCCGATTTCAATGAGCTTGAGCCACACTGGCCTAGGG
>BCNH02000001.1:12451230-12519433 GCA_001662345.2 Metrosideros polymorpha var. glaberrima
ATCGAAAATAATAAAATATTATTAAAAATTATCTATGTTAGCATCGACCAGCTAAAATGACTAAATTGATACAAATGCAAAAGGTTTATGACCCAATTGACAAACTTAAAAAGTTTAGGACTGAATTGACAAAAACACAATAAATTTAGGACTTCTATGATAATTTTCCGACTGACATTTGCAAAAAAAATAAAAAAAAATAATAGTCAAGGTGAAATCGCTCCTCTTTTCTGCCCGTTTTAACGCGAGTGCTGGTACAGTGGTGCTTTTATCATATATATAATTTACCAAACCGTGGAAATCAATCTACGTTAAAAGCGGAACATGTCCCCCAATCCCATATGCATGCAATTTGCAAATTACTTTTTTCTAGGGTTGGGAAATATAAAGTGGAAATAATCCAAACGGAGTCACGGGGTTTGCTCCGTCAGATGTCCGGGCTTCATTGTATATTAAAGCGGGACGCGGGTCAAAACGGCTGCTGCTTCTGTGTCGCTTCACGTTTCCGTGCTCCCCGGTCAACCGTTTGATTGGCTGCTGTCCAACTTTGCTTTGTTGGGTGACAAATCTAGTGGTCCCCACCCGGCGCGATCCTATCGGGCCTAAAATAAGGATTTTATCTGGTACTGCCACGTGCAAGGTTCGGCCTTATGTGGTGAAAGTGGGGCCCTCCCTCCCATGCAAATGTAGCCGTGAAACCCATACACGGGAATAAACACGTTTAATGTTCTTTGGTAAAATTGCACCTCTCTATCAATTTTCTAAAGTATAACGATGCGCTGTGACCGATTGAGATTTTTTTATTTTTATTGATTGACTCTTTTTTTGTTTAGATCAATTGTCATCTGACTATTGATAGTTGATATTGTACAGTATAAAATTATACTTTAATTGATCGACTTGATGAGATATCACTTCGATTGGACACACTTAAGAGTTTGAAATCACTCTTAATTTGACATTTTCCATTAGATTGCAGATAGAAGTGTAATGAAAGTAATCAAGTTTTTGAAAACTAAAACAAAAGGGGTTATAATGTCACCGAAGAATAGCATGGTAACTAGAATTATAATAGAATAAAGTATAAGCATCAAAAGTGAAATTCCCTATACTATAAGGATAGAAATGTGGTTCCCCCAATATTTGTGTTAAGCAACTACAACGAATATATTAAAATGTACTACATCAATTAAATACTAATATTGTAATCGTTATTACTTGGGAGTGCCAGTATTACGAGATCTAAGTAGAACAAAACCAGTATACCCAAAATGCCTTTTTAACTTTTGCTCTCCTTTTGGAGAGCGGAAGTGTGTTTTGACAACCACCGCCACCAACAACCCACCATTAGCAACCAATGCCGCCTAGCTCTTGCAGTGGACCACCATAGGGAATCCCCTACTGATGATCCTCTCAACCGCTCACCATCTACACCCTCACATGGCATCTGATCTCACGTCTCCAGAAATGAACCATTTCATCTGTAGGTAATTCCTGCAAATCTTAAACTAGCACGCAAATTAGTCCCAACTGGAGTGGGCAATGTCGTGCCGCCAGTTGATTGGAGCGCAAGACGGCTACCTACACAAGACCAAAGCAAGTGCCCAAGTCATTCCCCATCGATTACGAGCGACAATGTGAGGCCCTCCCGGAGAAGATGGAGGCAACTTGGAGGATGGACACAGCCCATCGCTGCATGTGCACGTGTCGGGGATGGAAAACAGATGATCTCTGAAAACTTCAAGCTGGATTTTCTCTGTCTCTGTCTCTGTCCAATCAATCCCATCATCAATTCCGAACTTGCTGTAGTGTTCGATGGTTACGGCGTTTACCTGCCGGACGACATGACCATCCCCGTCTGCAATGCCTATTAATTAACGTACTGACAAAAACTTTTCATTTATCTATATGGATGAGACTACGAGGCACGTGTTCTGCCAACTATTTCGATTGACCAAATTGGACGTATTAGCTCGACGCAACGTAGGAATCATGCAGAACCCCCCAATTTCAGCAAATTAATTATCCGGGACGGGGTTTAAGGAACGGCGAAGGAAAAAGGTCACGACATTTTCGAGGATTAGTTTTTAGCCCCCTCCACATGGTGATACGATGGCGACATCGTGATATGCGGCCGAGCTAGGCATGGAAAATTTCCCATACTCTGGGCCAGACACATTATGCCCGAGCCCAGTTTCTATCTATTATTTACTTTAGAAAGTTCTTAATAAATTAAAAAAGAATCAAGCCATAGAGGAATACTAATAAGTTCGCGATTTGAAGTTACCCCACAAATTTTATCTGGATGATATTCAGATATGTCAAAGAAGTATTGTAGACGTTCCTCCTGTCGACGTGGTCTGCAAACCTAGGGGATTCTGCCTCGACGCACCAAAGTTTTTAGGATCTACCTAAACCCTAAGTCTGGGGGTCTAAATGGATCATCTATTCACTGTTTTAATCAAATTTGGTGTCACTACAAATCTATTCTAATAAATTCTAGGCGCATTAGAAACCTACTACGGCAAGTTCACCACTTAGGCTAAACTATTGGTCTATTATGTACATTAGAGTTCAAGGGTCCAGAGGCTCGGTTATGTGTAGGGAAGGTTTATCATCTCCACAATAACCTTTGGGTATCACAATCCTATCAACTTTTGGGTTATAAAAACGAAATGCCACCGAATTGGCTATATGACACTGCTATTGATTAATGACCGCATTATTCATAAAATGACGTGACTCCATAAGTGTACATTTTGAAAATAGATTCATGACATGCATGAAATGTGAAACATTTGTCAGTACAACATCATGATATGTGACAACGTTGGCATAGAGTTGAATCATGAGGGATATTGACTTTTGACTTTTAGCCGCATTGCCATAGCATATCCTATACTCAAACACAATCCCTTCGATGTATGACCTATTGATTGGCTCATATATAAATGGGTGTTCTAATGCAATACTTTAATGTATTCACCACCTTATAGGCTTCACATTTTATATATCAGCAACAGCAGTAGCAACAACATGCATTTATTTATATTATAACTTACATTGTAATGTCCTAATTTCAAATCTAAACAGTCATTATGAAAATTTACTAACATGCATAATTTCTAATCGGGCAGCACAACAACAGATCATATAGTCCATGCTCTAATCTCATGATTATGATATCCTAAGAATATGCATTTTCGACTATTCAAATGGTCAGTATAATGACATATCCAAGACTTTCAAGTTTCATTTTAGCATTATGACGACTTAAAATTATGCATTTTTCGACCATTTAAATGGGTGGTATAATTTCGACCAAAAAAATGGGTGGATAACAATTTTCTAGATTCTATCTTTCTAAGCAGACATTATGAGATTATATGACATCCTAGCATGCATTCCTACATGAATTGAAAGCGAGAGAGTCAAGACATATCTTAAGACCGCGAGAGTTCTAGTACCTACAAAGACACGCAAAATGAGAGAAAACACGAGATACGTATAACGTCTCAAGCAAACATAAGCAAACATATAGTACATAGTCCTGAAAAAGGGTTGAGGTCACCTATCACTAGGGGTGTGCAATTGGACCGGGTTGGCCCAGAACCCGGACCGGCCCACCCAGAAAACCGGGCCGGGAACCGGTTCCCGAACTAACCTGTCTGGGAACGGGGCCCAGCTTTCAGGGACCGGTTTGAACTGGTCCGGGTTCTGGTTCTAAGTAGAGGCCTGTTGGGACCGATTTATAGAACCGGTTTTAGGGATTTAAAGAAAAATTTTTAAAATTCCTTCTCCATATCTTTTCTTTTTGCTAAGTACAGGATGTAGCAAAGCAACTTTGCAACTGCAAGTTGATTATTTTCAGCGACATTAGCCAAAAGACTCTAGAAACAAGGTTCCATGGAGTACGTTGACTGGAGCTACAAAATCTGGACAACAGGATAAGGTTTTGTAAACTAAAACTTCTTCTCCTTTTTTTTGTCATCCATGTTCGTTGTTTCAACCACACTACTATGATTAACCTAGCCTTCAACAAAAGCTCCAGTGCTAATGAAAAAGACAAGTTGCGAAAGTTGAAAAAAAAAGTGATGATTTTTGCAAGTTTTTGCAGATCGAAGTAATGATTTTTGTTTAGATTTTATTTACAAGTTGCAAAAGTTGAAAAAAAAAAAAGTGAAACAGGGTTGACCCTATTCCTAGACCGAAAAAATAGGGTCGGTTCCAAAATAGGTTGCAAAAAAATAGGGTCAGTTTCTGGGCCCAAAAAATGGGGACTGGTTATAACATGGCCGGTTTCAGGGTCTAGGCCTAGGACCCCCCCCTCGGTTTTTGCTCACCCCTACCTATCACCATACTAAATTCCACGCCCCAAAAGCTTGCATGTACAAAAACAACCATTTGACTCATTGGTCGATGGTCTTCGACATCAACTTGCCCCCCATCATCATGTCTAGGGGCACTATTAAATCCTCTCAAAGGTCCGACCAGTTTGCCATCTAAATCAACATACCATACGACGAAACAATGGGGAAAATGCTCGGGTGACCCTACATCCACCCAAACAATGGAGCTACACTTAACATTTACCAACTCGGACCTTGGTACAAGTATATGATAATATTCCCATTCATTGAATATGGGTATCCCAAAATATGGTGTAGGGGGTGGATCCATAATACAAATCTAAAAAATAAGGAGTGAGCCAAGACCCAGTAAATGAAATCTCTAATTTAAAGATAAGAAATCAGCTTACCACTCAACCTGACGTTATACAACAACGAGCATTCAAAGCAATACATGAATGCGTGAGCATATGCCTTACCTTTCTTTTATGCTATGTCGATGGTAAATCAATAGCAATATCACATAACACATAGTGATGCATGGCCATTACTCATCACACAACATATAAATACAAGCATTCACATGATCATGAATTATATGCATTATTACTTTTAATCCCGAACTCTCCTAGAGCATTCCAAATCACATAGCAAGGGCATCTCAACTCCGACGCATCCTAATACTCCACTTGGTTTATCTCATATCACATAGATCATGGGGCATTTCAAAACTCCCGAGACATTCCAAAACACTTTTTTTTTGTGAAAGTTGTAAGTATTATATATCGGATGAAGAATAGTAGCTTAGGGGCATCCCCCGGCATTACAAATGTAGCTAATAATTTGAAAAGATGGAAGTAGAAAGTCTCCATATAGTAGCCAATACAACATTCAGTTGGGAAGGTCTTATTTTCTGGTAGAGCGAAGCTCGACCTCTTACATTTTTGCGTACCTTAGCCAAAATACTATGAAAGTCAGTTGACTTATTTTGAAACCGTCGCATGTTGCGCTCCATCCAAATGCAATAGATAGTTGCTAAGAAAGATAACTTGAGGAGTCTCGCCGCCAAGTCTTTGCCCTTTGTTGCCGTAATCATCCATTGCAGTTCCTCATTCCAATCTTCTATGGAACGCCTAATCCCATGTTAGGCAAGGATATGACGCCATATGCTACCTGTCCACTCACACTGGAAGAACATATGTGTTCTGTCTTCTATACTAGCCCCGCAGAAGTTACAGTGGATATCAATTGAAGGTATCCAATTTGCTACGATCGCAGCAGTTGATAATCTATCTATGCACACTAGCCAACCAATAAAATTGTGTTTGCTAATGCCGCTGGACCAAATTAGGTCATACCATTCCACAGGTGGTCCCACTTGTCTAAGATCGTCATATGCATCCCTACAACAATACCTTGAGTTTGAGGTAAATGAGGTTAAAATGGGTCGCAATTTAAGTAGACATCTCCAGCTCCAAGCCATATTGCCCTTGACGTTGAGCTGCATAATTGGGGTGCCTCTGCATTTGGTGTTGTGAACCCATATACTCCAAAGGGAAGAGGATGGATGGTTGATGAGGTTCCACAGCATACGGCCTAACAAGACTTTGTTCCATATGTTCAAATCAAGCAGTCCTAATCCTCCTTCCCTCTTAGGTGAGCAGACCACATGCCATGCAACCTTGTGTGAGCCTCGGTTTTCTGTATTACCAACCCATAAGAAATGTCTGACACTTTCTAGGGTATCCGATACACGGGGCATCGACGCCACCATTAAGTGGACGACAGAATACATTCATAATTCTTTCCATATTTTATCTTTTGGCAATCATGCACATAATAACATCACATAATCTTCATTATGGTAGTCACAAAATCAACATTCACTTCAAGAACCAGATACAATTGCACCACATCTTTTCTTATAAATCACTTTAGAAACATAATTACTTTGCACATTTCCATGATTTCACACACGAGTAATGATTTTGACATCTTATCATCTTTTGCAAGCAAATGATACATTTTCAAAAGATTCAAAACATATCCACTTTATTAACTCATCACATGTTCATCAATGCATCAAGAAGCATTAACTAGATAATCGAGTCAGAAGCAACACATAGTTATACTCAATTATAACATTTTAACACATATTCCCACCCTTTTTTGATGTGCGATTTAGTTCATTCCTGCCCCCTTCACCATTCTAGAAGCCTGCCAAGAGTCTTTCCTTATTCAGGCCCTCTCATCCTAGTGATCACTCCCCACCCTCATTAAATCGAATCGTTACTAGCCTATTAGCCTTTGCCTGGTTTGTCCCCAAACCACACACTTACTAAGGGTCCACTTGGCTCGTCTCATACCGTGCCTCACGGTTTGTAGGTGTCCCGCTTGACTTGTCCCATACTAAGCCTCATGGTTTGTGCTATCTCATAAATTTAATGACATACTTGCCTTCCTTTTCATTATATATTCCTCAAAATAATGAATTACACTAGTCAAACAATCGATTAGAAAGCAACACATGAACATACTCATCAAGACAAATCAAACTATCATAATATCTCCAGAAAAATTACCAAAAAAGTCATAAATCTATTACAACTATACCAATTCAGTCATAAACTTTTTTTTTGCCAATTCAGTCATAAACATTTTGCAATTGTTCTAGTTCAGTCCATCTAGCAAATTTTGGCCTGTCGGCGATGACGTGGACGCAGGCTGGTCGGCAATCGAATATTTTAATAATTTTTTGATTTCTTTTTTTTCTTTTTTCTTTTCTTTTTTTCCTCCCTCCCCTCTCCTTCTTCCTCAAGCTGGTCACCGAGCTCCAACGATCGGCAAGAGGGGACAGCTGGCAAGGACAACCTCGCTGGCTATCAGGTGAGGCTCACCCTCATCGCCATTGGTGAGGTCGAACCTTACCTAGCCACAACGAGGCTTAGCCTCACCTAGCCAAGGCGAGGTTAAGCCTCGTCAAATGACGGCGAGACCCGGCAATGGCGAGGTCGGGCCTCACCGGATCTTGTGAGGTTTGGCCTTGCCCTCGCCACCACTGAAGGCGAGGGCGAGCCTTGCCTAACGACTGGTGAGGTCGTCCTCACCGGCCGTCCCCTCTGGTTGATTGCCAAGCTCCGATGACCGGCTTGAGGAAGAAGAACGGGAGGGAGGAGGAAAAAAAAAAGAAAAAGAAATTCAATAAAATATTAAAATATTCAGCCACCAGCTGGCCGGCGTTCACGTCATTGCCGGCTGGCCAAAATTCATTGGATAGACTAAATTGAAATAATAACAAAAGGTTTAGGACTGAACTGACAAAAAAATTTATGATTGAATTAGCACAATAAGTTTAGAACTTTTTTGGTAATTTTCCCCAACATCTCCATGGTACTACAGAACATATTCACCCCTAACACTCGATTTAACCAAAAATTACACATAACAACCAACCAAGTTAAGAGCACTAAATAGATCAATCTAACTTAGCACTTAGAGTTTTCATTTACCATCATATTAAAACTAAATTAACAAATAACAGTCAACTAAGTCAATAATACTAAATAGATCAATATAACTTAGTGCTTAGAGTTTTCATTGACCATCATATTCAAACAAAATAACAAACAACAATAAAGAAAATCAAGAGTACTAAGTAGATCAATCTAACTTAGCGCTTAGAATTTTCACTTACTTCAAAATGATTTGAGCAAAACAAGTTGTAATTACCTTCAAAGCAAATCATCAAGAATACAGATTAGTATTTTGAATCTTTTTAAACAACAAAACAAGTTTGGTGAAAGAGAATGGGTCCACAAAATCACATCATATGTCTTGAAAAATTGGAGTTAAAAGCTTCAACAATCCAAGTGGGTCCTTTTCTTTTCTTTATTGAAAGAGATTTGAGAAGTGAGAGTAGAGAGAAAGTGGAGTTGAAAGCTTGAGTATTCTGGGGATGAAGTTCACAATCAAAAGGGGATGCCTTTCTTTGAGGTACATTAGATAAGATCAATTAACCCAAGTTAAGTGGAATGAGTACTTTGAGTTAAAAATACATGGTAAATGCTTGAGATGTGTTCACATTAAAAAGTGACATTTGGCAAAACTATATGGTTCCAAAGATAGATATTTTGATAAATTGCAAAGATATTTGGTAAACCAATACATAAACGAGGAAATCAGGCAGTAAATGAGGAAGCCGGTGTTTGTTCTAAACATTGACAAATCAAAAAAAGATTTTGAACACGTCAAAATGCTTCGCAAAATTTATCGGATGCGTGGAAATATTCAAATTAGTAAATTTCAAACTTAACACTCATTCGATATGTAAACTCGAAGCGTGTCGGCCTTCGATAATAACCTACATGGCCTTATCCGCTTCATCGCCACCCTAGAAAATTAATGCAAGAACAAATATAATGAAATCATTTGCGGAAAAATTACGGGCACATAATCATACCATTTGGCTTCCGCTGTTATCATGTAAATCACCAAACTCGAACTTCCACTTGCGACATTTATCGACTACAGATTCCTATGCATTATAAATAAATGCGGGAATTTTCCGGATGTCACTATACAGACTTTGTTTTTTTTTGTCAAAGCGAAATATTCTCATTAAGTAGTAAAACTAGAGGAACAATACGATTAGCGTCTAAACATAATAAATCCCAAAGGCTGTGTTTGGTCGTTCAGATATTTTTGCTGGATAGAATAATGTCGAATAAGATAAAGATATGATAGGATTTTAAATATCCCATCCAATGTTTATTGACGTTCGGATATAACATTGATTCAAATAAATATTTGGTTTGTAGAATTAAAATTAAAAATAAACCATGGAAATGAAACAACCCTTCTTCCTCGTGAAGCAGAGGAGGAGGCCATTGTCGCTCACTCAGCTTCCACAGAGAAAACAACACTCTAAAATTAGGCAGAATAATTGCTCGGAAGTGAGACGAACTGAGAATCTCTTTGCTGAAGATAGAGAATCGTGTGGATCTTCGACAAATAACTGAACTCGAGAAAAACCCAGCTTTGCACTTTGCCGGAGATGTCAAGTTACTGGGTTGATCATTTAAGGACGATTTGTCAAATATGGGTCTTTAGGGCATGTTGAACAGAGAGGAGAGACCATGGGATGGGATTTGGAGAGATGAAGGTGATGGGGGTAGTTTTTTGTTAAAGATGATGGAAACAATCTCAGACAACGCCTCAGCTTTTTGCCTGCTCCTTTCTTCCCCGCTTTTCTCAATTTCTATTGCTCTCTATGGATGACCCAGAATGAAATCTTCCATGCAAAGGCTTCAGATCTACTGCTGCTTCAGATCTGGCAGCGCATGAGCCTAAACGCAAGCAACCATGAAAAGGTGAGTCGGCCATGGACGGCCAACGACTGCAAGCCGCCATGACTAAGATGGTGGTCGCCATGAGTCCGGCCAGATCTGAACTTTAGCAACGAAGGGAGGGGGGAGGAAGAGAGAAAAAAAAATTAGTTTTTTACATTTTACATATCCTATCCGGGTTTATCCCACTCCCTAGGTGGGATAATTTTATCCGGGCTATATCCAGTCATATCCGGATTTTGCATCACTCCAAACATCGGATAGGATAAAAGTTATCCTATCCGGAGTTTTATCCAGCCCACCAAACGCAGCCAAAGGGGTTGATGGGCTTAGAGAGCCAATTAATAGGGAGGGACCCTATTCTATGGGCCTTTGCTATCCAATTAGTACATTGATTGACTTCTCTTGAACAAAATTCCACAATAACTCCTTTGAGCTGGGCCAAGAGGCCCACACATTCACTAACTACGAGGTGAGATACGTGCTTGACTTGAAAGAATAATGAAAGATTAAGAATAGACTTAACCCACCCACCCCCCTCAAATGCATAAATGAGGAGGTACATTTAGGGGTTTCGACACAGCACAGGGTGAGTCATGCTCTTTCTTGGGCCATATCTCCTCTGCTCGACGTTTGATTTGCATAAGTTTTGCGCCGTAGCAGTTAGCACCACTCAAGTCAAGGGTGTTTTTTGATGAGCCCAATATTTTTTGGTAAAACCATGAAGTTAAGGACCCGAGATTTCAATCCACATTGGGGGTTAAGGCTTGGGTCGATGAACCGGGCATCGTTTTCTTGACTTATCATCTCCAAAAACGAGGTTTGGAAAGTTTCGCTTGATGCCGAGACCTCTAGTTAAGGGGACCTATCTCTTGGGTATTGGAAATTTTGACCAAGATTTGACTGGTGATTACTCCCTCACTTGACATCCATTCGACCTTATTTTTGGTCGTGTTGGAATGGTTGCATCTCTAGTTTCAGGATGTGTAATTGAAATCGGGAAATCGCTTGGCTTTTTCAATTGCTCCCGATCCGCATAATAGCATTGAGTATTATATATTTACAAGGTACCCATACACAAACAGATGTACGATACAAAACTTCCTGACATTGTGAAAAACGAGCAACCTGTCTAGAAGGGTAAAAAATTCTTGTCGGTTTCGAGTGTCAAGAAATTCGTTTTAATGTGTAAAACCATTTTTCATGTTTAAAAGTTTGTTTTGGGCCTTGTATATCACCGGTCAACTCTTGGTCAATCCTAGAGATAACGTAACAATTTTATGAACTATTTCAACATTATAGAGTAGAGTCGGTTCGGCACGTTTTGATGGCTTTCTCGCCCGGTGGAATTTGAGGTGACAACAATTGATATGATTGGATTTATCGTGATTATTTGTTTGGATGCATTGGGTTCACGAATTGTATATTTTTCGAAACGGTGAACGCTGGAGTTGATTCGCTATTCATTCCACAACCGGACGGTTTAACCTGAGGATGAAAAACAATTTTTTTTTTTAAAAAAAATCAATATAGGAAAGAAGGATATCCATATCTAAATACATTTGAAAATCTCATGATATTACATTTAAGAATTTATCCATATCTAAGTGTAATGAATACTTTGGGTTAAAAATACTTGTTGGTAAATACTTGAGATGTGGTCACATTAAAAGGTGACATTTGGCAAAACTATATGGTTCCAAAGAGATATATTTTGATAAATTGCCAAGATATTTAGTAAATCAGTACATAAATGAGGAAATCAGGCCGTAAACGAGGAAACTAATGTTTGTTCTAAACATTGATAAATTAGAAAAATATTTTGAACACGTCAAAACATTCTACAAAATTTACCGAACATGCAGAAATATTCAAATCAGTAAATTTCAAACTTAACACTCATTCGATACGTAAACTTGAAGCGTATCAGCCTTTGATAATAACTTACGTGGCCTTACGCACTTCATCGTCACCCTAGAAAATTAACGCAAGAACAAATATAATGAAATCATTTGCGGAAAAATTACGAGCACATAAAAATACCATTTGGCTTGCGCTATTACCACGTAAATCACGCAACTCGAACTTCCAGTTGCGACGTTTATCGACTATGGATTCCTACGCATTATAAATAAATGTGGAAATTTTCCGGATGTCACAATATAGACTTTGTTTTTTTTTTTTTTTGTGAAAGCGAAACATTCTCATTAAGTAGTAAAACTAGAGGAACAATACGATTAGCATCTAAACAAAATAAATTCCAAAGGGGTTGGAGGGCTGAGAGAGCCAATTAATAGGGAGGGACCCTATTCTATGGGCCTTTGCTATCCAATCAATACATTGATTAGCTTCTCTTAGACAAAATTCCACAATAACTCCTTTGAGCTGGATCAAGAGGCCCACATATTCATTAACTAAGAGGCGAGATACAGACTTGACTTGAAAGAATAATGAAAGATTAAGAATAGACTTAGCAACCCACCACCCCCCTCCCTCCCTCTCAAATGCATAAATGACGAGGAGGTACATTTTTTCTTGGGCCATATCACCTTTGCTGAACGTTTGATTCGCGTAAGTTTTGTGCCGTAGAACCACTCAAGTCAAGGGTGGTTATAATTGAATTAGCATAATTACAATATATTTATGACTTTTTTGGTAATTTTCCCCAACATCTCCATGCTACTATAGAACATATTCACCCTTAACACCCGATTTAACCAAAAATCACACATAACAACCAATTAAGTCAAGAGCACTAAGTGGATTAATCTAACTTAGCGCTTAGAGTTTTCACTTACTATCATATTAAAACTAAATTAATAAATAACAGTCAACCAAGTCAATAATACTAAGTAGATCAATATAACTTAGCGCTTAGAGTTTTCACTGACCATCATATTCAAACAAAATAACAAACAACAATAAACCAAATCAAGAGTACTAAGTAGATCAATCTAACTTAGCGTTTAGAGTTTTCACTTACCTCAAAATGATTTGAACAAAACAAGTTTTAATTACCTTCAAAGCAAATCATCAAGAATACAGATTAGTATTTTGAATCTTTTTAAGTAACAAAACAAGTTTTGTGAAAGAGAATGGATCAACAAAATCACATCGTATCTCTTAAAAAATTGGAGTTAAAGGCTCCAACAACCCAAGTGGGTCCTTTTCTTTTCTTTACTAAAATAGATTTGAGAAGTGAGAGTAGAGAGAAAGTGGAGTTGAAAGCTTGAGTATTCTGGGAATGAAGTTCACAATCAAAAGGGGATGCCTTTCTTTGAGGTACAAGGGATAAGATCAATTAACCCAAATTAAGTGTAATGAGTATTTTTTTATTAAAAATACTTGGTGGTAAATGCTTGAGATGTGGTCACATTAAAAAGTGACATTTGGCAAAACAATATGGTTCCAAAGATAGATATTTTGATAAATTGCTAAGATATTTAGTAAATCAGTATATAAACGAGGAAATCAAGCCGTAAACAAGGAAATCATTGTTTGATCTAAATATTGATAAATCAGAAAAATATTTTGAACATATCAAAATGTTTCGCAAAATTTATCGAATGCCCGGAAATATTCAAATCGGTCAATTTCAAACTTAACACTCATTCGATACGTAAACTCGAAGCGTATCGGCCTACGAAAATAACCTACATGGCCTTACGCGCCCGATTGCCACCCTAGAAAATTAATGCAAGAACAAATATAATGAAATCATTTGTGAAAAAAATTACGGGCACGTAAAAATACCATTTGGCTTCCGCTGTTACCACTTAAATCACCAAACTCGAACTTCCACTTGCGACGTTTATCGACTACAGATTCCTACGCATTATAAATAAATGCGGGAATTTTTCGAATGACATTATACAAATTTTATTTATTTATTTTTGTCAAAGCGAAACATTCTCATTAAATAATAAAACTAGAGGAACAATACGATTAGCGTCTAAACATAATAAATCCCAAATGGGTTGGAGGGCTTAGAGAGCCTATTAATAGGGAGGGATCCTATTCTATGGGCCTTTGCTATCCAATCGGTGCTTTGATTAGCTTCTCTTAGACAAAATTCCACAATAACTCCTTTGAGTTGGGCCAAGAGGCCCACATATTCATTAACTAAGAGGCGAGATATGGACTTGACTCGAAAGAATAATGAAAGATTAAGAATAGACTTAGCACCACCGGAGGAGGTACATTTTTTCTTGGGCCATATCACCTCTGCTTGACGTTTGATTCGCGTAAGTTTTGCGCCGTAGAACCACTCAAGTCAAGGGTGTTTTTCAATGAGCCCAATATTTTTTTGGTAAAACCACGAAGTTAAGGACCCGAGATTTCACTCCACATGGGGGGTTCAGGCTTGGGTCGATGAAGCGGGCATCGTTTTCAAGACTTATCATCTCCAAAAACGAGGTTTGGAAAGTTTCGCTCGATTCCGAGACCTCTAGTTACGGTTTTGGGTTTAGGGGACCTATCTCTTGGGTACTGGAAATTTTGACCAAGATTTGACTGGTGCTTACTCCCTCACTTGACATCCATTCCACCTGATCTTTGGTCGTGTTGGAATGGTTGCATCTCTAGTTTCAGGATGTGTAATTGAAATCGGGAAACCGTTAGGCTTTTTCAAATGCTCCCGATCCGCATCATAGCATTGACTATATATTTACAAGGTACCCATACACAAACAGATGTACGAAGCAAAACTTCCTGACATTGTGAAAAACGAGCAACCTGTCTGGAAGGGTAAAAATTTCTTGTCGGTTTCGAGTGTCAAAAAATTCGTTTTAATGTGTAAAACCATTTTTCATGTTTAAAAGTTTGTTTTGGACCTTGTATATCGCCGGTCAACTCTTGGTCAATCCTAGAGATAAGGTAACAATTTTACGAACTATTTCAACATTATCGAGTAGAGTCGATTAGGCACGTTTTGATGGCTTTCTCGCCTGGTGGAATTTGAGGTGACAACAATTGATATGATTGGATTTATCGTGATTATTTGTTTGGATGCATTGGGTTCGTGAATTGTATATTTTTCGAAACGATGAACGCTCGAGTTGAGTCGCTATTTATTCCACAACCGGACGATTTAACCTGAGGATGAGAAAAGATTTTTTTTTTTTAATTTTTTTCAATATAGGAAAGAAAGATATCCATATCTAAATACATTTGAAAATCTCATGATATTACATTTAAGAATTTATCCGGGGAATATGGTTAACCCTTCCCCATGCGTAATCGAACCCTAGGACTTAGAATTTTGGTGTACTTATAGACCAATGGACCTTCCTAGATAGTTAGTTGACTTCCTTCCAACACTTAAAGATTTGCTTTAAGGTTTCCAATTGACCCTGGAAATGATCGGTTGCGAAATCCAGAGCAGTTCAAGAATTAGCTCTCCCTGACCTATATGGCATGGAAGACTATAGGCTATTACACATCAGGAGGGTTCCTACTTAAAATTTTCGATTTCCATTTTCGAATTTATATTTTCATTTATTTTGAATTTTATTTTCCTTTAAAGTATCCTCGTTGGGAGGCGCTAGAATAACTTAACTTTCACACCTGACCCACGTATTTCTAACATACACTAGAGTAGAATTAATCATTTCCATGTATGCACGTAAATAAATATAGAATTTGGTAAGTAATCAGTTACCTTCATTCGAATTGTTCCTCAAGATAGTCCATAAAACACCTAGATTGAATGTTTTCAATTATCTTTTCTGGTGCGAAACTACTTCAAAACCTTGCGAATATTGTGTCTTTTACTCTGTGTTTTCTGTTTGTACGTATAATTTCACAAATGGGAGTTGTACTTATTCTCTCTTTATCCTCAATTATATATATAATATAATGTTATATATATATATATTCCGAAATCCCGTATCATTATCCTAACCACTTTTCCATTGGTTAACAATCACCGGCTCTCAATACGTGTACAACCAAAAAAAAAAATTTAATTACACAATTTTTACTAATTTATTTGAAGTGTATTACACCTAGAAACGGTATGCATGTTCATGCTTCACATCGTCAACTTCATATTGACATAGATTAGAGGTCGATTAGATAGACCGAACACATGCATATATATATAGAGAGAGAGAGAGAGGGGCTAGGGGTAGAGAAAAGCGGGGAATTAATCTTGTGATGACGATGAGGAGAAACAAAATTATTTTTGGCATGTCATAAATAAAATAGTACTTATTATCCAGAGTCGTGGGCCACCTGTAACAAAATTCATATAATCATAACATAAAATCACAGCCTTTGAATAGATGTAAATACTCAGATCAAACTCTTTCTCTCGGCCAATTGCATGTAGCTTCTTGTTCTTCGCACATCATTTCCTTTCCTCCTCTTCATGTACACCAACCCTCCCAAACCAACCATACAAACACCCATCGCCACCCCAAACCCAACTCCGCCTTTTCTTGCCTTGCCTTCACCTCTATCCTCAATCTCCTGTTGCTTCTCCGGCCTTTGTTCATACACGACGGAATTATAGTCGTTGCTATTGCTCGAACTCGACTTGTTGGGCATCGATGATGTAATCTGATGATCAGGCCAAAGATCGGTTTCGCTGTCCTCGTCTTCTGGAAGAGCCTCCGGAGAAGACTCTACGTTGCTTTCTTCTGTTGATAAAGAAGGTGGCGATGTAGATGGTGTAGGCGAGATCGGTGCTTCGTGAGGTAGAGAGTGAAGAGGAGAGGCTAGAGGTGGTTGTTCTGGAGATTCGGAGGTGATTGTTGGTGAGATTGGTGCTTTGCTGGATCCTTCTGTTTCAGGAGGAGGAGATTCGGAGGAGCGAGAGAGGGAGCCGTCCTCAGTTTCAGCCGGTGCTGGAGATTCGAAGGATGAAGGATGATATTCGGTTGAGACATTTTCGACTCCGGGGTACTGAGCGGGCGATGGCGATGATGAAGAGACGATGCTAATGTGAATGGCGAGCAAGAGCGAAACGACTATGAGAGGAGAAATATGCGAAGGGAAGCTGCTGAATCTGGCCATGGTTGACAACTTGATATGATGATGCTTCCTCGGTGATCTTTAAAAGAAGTTAGAGAGGCAAGGGGAGGGAGTTGACTATTACAACGTTTCGATGCAGCGAAAGCGTCTTGATGTAGGGGATCTTGAGTGAATTGAAGGAAATTTGTCACGCAAAGTGGAGTTGACGGTGGAGGAGAAGGACGAGATTAAGTAAAGGCAACACGTAGAGTGAGCCCTTTGAGGGATGTATGTTTTCAGTCGTGCACGAAAACATAGCGCGACCTTTTATACGGGGATTCAATTCACAAAACATTCAATAATGCTAGGTATACCAAGGTCTAAGATATAGTTTTATAAGATTTTATATCCTACGTACTCTATAAGCAATGTGACGAACTCCAATAGAGTGATGAGCATAATGACTTATTGAAAAGTCTCATAACAGTCTACCACATCACTTGATATACAATTTTGTGCCTAAACTTAGTCATGGATATGGAGAGAACCATGCAAAGAAAGAGTTCTCTATTGATGTTATATCTGTGAAGCGACAAAGGCTTATGGCGCAACAGTGAGCATTACTTGTTTAATTGTTGATTGATTAATTTTGTTGTGCTTCTTCGCAAGATGTCGTCAAATGAATGTAGCCCGAGAGATAGAGATTCTTTGAATTCAGAGGGTGAATTTACATCTCAATTTGCTTTTAAATATTTGACAACTCATCAAACAAATAGAGATTTCATACTAAGCTTCATTATCCAAAAACAATGACTTTAACAAAATATTGTTGCATTTTATGGAAAAAAAAACCCCTCTCTCTCTCTCTGATGGAATGCGATGGTCACATGCCTCAATTTGAATATAATTGGGATTGCGCAAGGCGGAAAACCTCCTTATGCAAGTGCATCGACGAAATCATGATCTCAGTGATCACGGATGATTGAGAGAGAGAGAGTCGGAAAGGGTGAGGTGAGGTGGGGTGAGGGCGGTGGCATTTGCAATAGATGGAGGGGCCTCAGCAACCGCTCCTTGAGGGCAACGATAATGATGGCATTCACAATCACGTGCTCTCGAGAGAAGAAAAAATGAGAAAAGAAAGAAAGATAAAAAGATAAAAAGACGAGAAGGACCAAAAAAAGGAGAAAAAAAAAGGACACATTGTGTTGGGCCTTTGGACTGACTTGGGCCGCCCATGATGGGCTGAAAGGGAACAGTTTTTACGAGAAGAAATCTTCTCTTGTTATAAACCAACGCACACGTCCAATGCGAAGACCGTGCAACTGCATTGAAGCATGCAAGTAACAAGCATTCTGCGAGATCAAGGGGGGTATATTTGATAGTGCAAATACTGGTGTTCGTCCGAGGGCATTATAACACTTTTGTTGAGTAGGTCCCTCCCAATTGGAGACGCCAATGCTATATATGTAGTAGTAGAATATATGTAGTAGGTGTGTAATGTAAAAGAAAAAGAAAAAAAAAAGGGGGGGGGGGGNNNGGGGGGGGGGGGGGGGGGAAAGAAAATCAAAAGAGATCGGGAGATAAGAAATCTTCCTATATCGTACAAGATTGGGAGACATCGAGAAACAAATCAAAGAGATCTTCCCATATCGTACAAAATCACTTGGGATTGCATTTTGCTTCTACAAATAGGAGTCCTTCTCTATAGAGATGAGACACACAAAAGAAAAGCACAAGAAGTTTAGAGCACAGTGGAAGAAATAGTTTTTCTTCTTCCATGAGAGTTTTTCTTTGAGAGAGTTATCCAGTTTGTGAAAGGTTTAGATTCACAGATTGAAGATACTGCATTAGTGTACACAGTGAGAGAGATCCATCCTAGGGTGAAATTGTATCCCATTATTCATCATAGTGGAAGTTTGAAGTGGACTACGGTCCCGTGATTTTTCCCTTCACCTTGGAGGGTTTTCCACGTTAAAAATTCTGGTGTTATTTACTATTCATCTTCACCGTTTTTGTTCCAATATTTTGATCCCATTTAATTTTCACAAAAATAGTAGAGGGAAAATCATCTGGGACTTCTGCGCTGATATTGTTCCTTTTTTCCCAACAAGTGGTATCAGAGCCCAGGTTGCTCTATATATTATCTTTCTGTGCAGGATCAAATGGAGGAGAATTCTGGCAACATGATAAAATTGATTGCATTCAATTATGCGATCTGGAAACCAAAAATGGAGGATCTGTTGTACATCAAAGACCTCTGGAAGCCGATCAACCATCACCATTGAATAAGGCGTCTGAAGCGGAAGGCAAACAGACAACATCCGATCCCACAACGGAAGGCAAATTGACAGCGTCGGACGGTGGCAAACCAACGACCATGTCCGAGGGTGAGTGGATGGTGCTCAATCGAAAGTGTGCCGCCCAAATCCGGCAATGGATCGACAAGAGCATTTTTCAAAATTTTGCTAATGAACATGATGCTAGTGTTCATTGGCAAAAATTGGAGAAAATGTACGCAAGGACAACGGCACAAAATAAAGCAAATCACATGCGACGGCTCGTGAATTTGAAATACAAAGATGGAAGCAGTATCTCGGAACACATGAGCGAGTTCCAAGGCATAGTAGACCAACTCAACTCTATGAAGATGACATTAGATGACGAGTTACAGGCATTGTTGCTACTTAGCTCTTTGCCTAATAGCTGGAACACACTTGTTGTGTCGGTCAGCAACTCGGCTCCCGACGACAAGCTTACCATGGACAAGGTAAAAGACAGAATGTTGAATGAAGAATCCCGGCAGAAAGATAACGGATTCAAACCCGAGTCTGAGGGTCTTGTCATTAATCGACAAGAAAATCAAGAATGGAGAGGGAGAAGCAAAAGCTGAAACTTCCGAAACCAGCAAAGAGGAATGTCCCAATCCAACTTCAGACGAGACAATAAGTGCCATCATTGTGGTAAATTGGGACATTTCATCCGAGAATGTAGAAAGCTAAAGGCAGAAAAATCCAGGAATCATGACATCAACAAAGGTGACGAGAACCAGACAAATGACACCACAAATGTTGTAGAGGAGGTAATCATTATTCAAAGTGATGATTCCATTAATCTTGCATCCCAAGATTCGACATGGGTGGTTGACACTGGCGCAACCTATCATGTTACGGCTTGTCAAGATCTTTTCACTTCTTACACCAGCGACGACTTCGGCCTTGTAAAGATGGGAAATGACGGTACATCCAAAATTACTGGTATGGGTAATATTTATCTGGAGACTAATATTGGATGCAGGCTACTACTCAAAGATGTGAGACATGTTCCAGACATACGTCTCAATCTTATATCTGCCGGCAAGCTTGATGATGAAGGTTATCGCAATTACTTCAGTGATGGAAAATGGAAACTCACTAAAGGTAATTTGGTGGTAACCAAAGGAGAAAAGACTGGCTCTCTCTCTACATCACACAAGCCAAGCTATGTAGATGAGAGGTGAATGTAACGAGAAAAGAAGTCACCACCGAGTTATGGCATAAACGACTCGGACACATGAGTGAGAAAGGACTCAAGATTCTCACTAGAAAACAACTCCTACCCGGAATGAAAGGTACACCGTTAAATACTTGTGTTGACTACATTATGGGAAAACAACACAAAGTAGCATTTCGTAATTCCCCACCATCTAAGAAAGCTAAAATTCTAGATTTGATACACACTGATGTATGTGCAATGCAAACTAGGACACTTGGAGGCGCCCTCTATTTTGTAACATTTATTGATGACCACTCTAGAAAGGTGTGGGCATTTGCTTTGAAAACTAAAGATCAAGTGCAGGAAATCTTCAAGCAATTTCATATGAAGGTTGAAAGAGAAACAGGTAGGCGATTGAAGTGTGTATGCTCAGATAACAGTGGCGAGTACCGAGGACCGTTCGAGGATTATTGCAAAAGTTTTGGGATTAGACTGGAAAAATCCGTTCTAAAAACACCTCAACACAATGGTGTGGCGGAGCGGATAAACAGAACCATATGTGAAAGAATTAGATGCATGCTCTACAATGCAAAGCTGCCAAACCACTTTTGGGGTGAGGCAATGAGCACGGCAGTTGACTTAATCAATCTATCACCTTCAGCTCCACTTGACGGTGATGTACCACAAAGTGTTTGGACTGGCAAAGATGCGTCTTACGGTCACTTGAAAGTGTTCAGCTGCAGAGCATTTGTTCACATTCCCAAGGATGAGAGATCAAAGCTTGATGAAAAATCAAAGCAATGTATCTTCTTGGGCTACGCTCATGAAGAATTCGGCTACAGCCTTTGGGATCCTATCAACCGAAAAATAATCAGAAGTAGGGACGTGGTATTTCTTGAAAATCAGACAATCGAAGACTTCGAGAAACACGAGAAATCTCAATTAACAGACGAATATCCTGTTGATCTTGGCCCAGTCGCTCCTCCTGCCGATTGTAACAACGAGCAAGTTGAATCTAGTGTTGAAGGTGAGAATATTTCAATTGAGTCTGAACCTATTGTTGAACAGGTGCCACTAGAACCTCAATTGAGGAGATCAACTCGTGCACGACAATCTAGTTGTAGATATTCTCCCAATGAGTATATGATGCACACTAACGGGGGAGAATCGGAGAGCTACCAAGAAGCTGTATTTCACGAGCACAAAGAGGAGTGGTTAAAGGCAATGCAAGAGGAGATGAAATCTTTAGACGAAAATCATACTTATGATTTAGTCGAATTACCACAAGGAAGAAAAGCGCTCAAGAACAAGTGGGTGTTCAGACTAAAGACTGAAGGAGGTAACTCACAACCACGATACAAAGCAAGGTTGGTTGTGAAGGGATTTGCTCAGAAGAAAGGTATAGACTTCGAAGAAATATTTTCACCTGTGGTTAAAATGTCCTCTATTCGAGTTGTTCTTGGCTTGGTAGCAAGCTTGAACTTGGAGGTCGAGCAACTTAATGTGAAGACTGCATTTTTACATGGAAATCTTAATGAGGAGATTTACATGGATCAGCCGAAAGGTTTCAAAACCAAAAGCAAAGAAAATCTTGTGTGCAGACTGAGGAAGAGCCTTTACAGGCTCAAGCAGGCACCACGACAGTGGTACAAAAAGTTCGACTCATTCATGGAAGAAAATGGGTTCAACAAAACCACCGCTGATCACTGTGTGTTCGTCAAGAAATTTATTGATGGTAACTTTCTTATTCTTTTGCTTTATGTTGACGACATGCTAATTGTTGGCCAGGATAAAAGCAAAATCAGCAACCTAAAGAAGGAATTGAATAAGGCCTTTGCGATGAAGGAATTGGGACCCGCAAAACAAATTCTTGGGATGGAAATATTCCGAGACAGACAGCACCGTAAACTCTGGTTATCTCAAGAACGGTATGTTAATAAAGTTCTCGAAAGATTCAATATGAATAATTCCAAAGCAGTTAGTTCTGCGCTTGCAAATCATTCTGCGCTTGCAAATCACTTCAAGCTCAGTGTAGAACAATGCCCAAAAAGTAAGACGGAAAAGAAGGAAATGGAAAAGGTTCCTTATGCATATGCGGTTGGTAGTCTAATGTACGCAATGGTATGCACAAGGCCTGATATCGCTTATGCAGTTGGTGTAGTAAGCAGGTTCTTATCCAATCCTGGCAAGGAACATTGGGCAGTAGTTAAATGGATACTTAGGTATCTTAGAGGTACTTCCAATAACTGCATATGTTTTGGTGATAGTAAAACCGTATTAGAAGGTTTTTCAGATGCAGACATGGCCGGAGACGTGGACTCAAGAAAGTCTACATCAGGATACCTTATGACTTTTGCAGGGAGAGCGGTTTCATGGCAATCCTGACTATAAAATTGTGTTGCCTTATCTACTGCCGAAGCAGAATATATTGCTATAATGGAAGCATGTAAAGAACTCTTGTGGATGAAGAAACTTTTACAAGAAGTGGGCCACAATCAAAAGAAGTACATTTTGTACTCGGATAGTCAAAGCGCAATCCATCTCAGCAAAAATGCAACTTTCCACTCCAGGTCCAAACACATCAACATCAGATATCATTGGATACGTGATGTGTTGGAAGGAAAAGCCTTACAGCTAAAGAAAGTACACACTGACAACAACGGCTTAGACATGATGACAAAATCTCTATCTACAATGAAGATGTAAGCTTGTCGAATTTTCGCAAGTTTGACGTCCTCTCCAAATTGCTCTTGAGGGGTAGATTTGTTGAGTAGGTCCCTCCCAATTGGAGAGGCCAATGTTATATCTGTAGTAGAATATATGTAGTAGGTGTGTAATGTAAAAGAAAAAGAAAAAAAAGGGGAAGAAAATCAAAAGAGATTGGGAGAGATAAGGAGATAAGAAATCTTCCTATATCGTACAAGATTGGGAGAGATCGAGAAACAAATGAAAGAGATCTTTCCATATCATACAAAATCACTTGGGATTGCATTTTGCTCCTATAAAAAGGAGTCTTTCTCTATGGAGATGAGACACACAAAAGAAAAGCACAAGAAGTTTAGAGCACAGTGGAAGAAATAGTTTCTCTTCTTCCATGAGTGAGAGGTTTAGATCCACAGATTGAAGACACTACATTAGTGTACACAGTGAGAGCGATCTACCCTAGGGTGAAGTTGTATCCCATTATTCATCATAGTGGAAGTTTGAAGAGGACTACGGTCCTGTGGTTTTTCCCTTCACCTTGGAGGATTTTCCACGTTAAAAATTCTGGTGTTATTTACTATTCATCTTCACCCTTTTTGTTCCAATATTTTGATCTCATTTAATTTTCACAGAAATAGTAGTGGGAAAATCATCTGGGACTTCTGCGCTGATATCGTTCCTTTTTTCCCAACAACTTTTAACCAGCAAGGATAGCATCAGTGTTACGTGGAGCAATCTTGATTCTTGGGACTTCAGATACGATCTCCGAATCCTAACGTTGTTATCAGACTGCGCTGATTGTTTCCTATGCTTTGTTTGTATCCGACAAATGCCGTGTTTAAGTAATTTTGTATGCAATCAATGTTAGACACTTGGAAGATAGATATGGCATCTTCCAAAAATGATTTTCATTTTGCATGATTTGGGTTGATTTGTCCTTGAGCTGTTTAGGAAAGTTTGAGCATGTTTCACTAGAATTTCTCCCGTGACGAAATATCTTTTACCCAAAGTAGTTTTTCGGTCTTTACTAAAGAAGACATGTTATGTGGTGCCCCAAACAGGAAATATCAACGATAGACAAGAAAATAGACAACCTTTACTTCAAACACAACCATACAAATATAAATCGTGTCGGAATTTAATTGATGACAAAATTTAGAAAATACAGCCACTCCTATGAAACCAAACGTAAATAAGCAGTGCCGGAATCTAGTTGACGACAAAGCTTGAGAACGCAAAGATACTATGTCGGAATTTAATTAACAACGCAACCTCTAGGATAGAGGTACACGGTAGAATTTAATCGACGACGTGGATTTGAAAGTTACAACTAAGAAACACGCCGGAATTTAATCGATGATGCAAGTTTGGAAAACTAAAAGTACAATGCAGGAAAGTAAAGATTACTAAAAAATAGTATATTTGTTTGTTTTGTGCCACAAGAGTCTCTAGTAGACGAACGATGGTATTTATAGTGGTTGTGAGATAACTGTCCATGAGCAATTTCTCTTGCGGTTGTAGCCATGTTCCTTCATTTCTACAAGTTTTGTGCCCATATTCTCATGATGCCATGACCTTGTCTCCAAATGGTTGTTCCTTTAGAAACACGTACTAGTTGCTCCACAACCTCAACCACTTTGTTCTTCAGTGACTTCAAACTTGTAACCACATCTTGATGTCCTTTATGCATTCAACTTTCTTCTGACGCCTTGATAGTTTATCAATCTTATTAGTCGATATGTTTGTCGATCATCATTAGTCATACATCGTTGTATATAGACAACTGATCGGCATTGATCATCAATGTGCACCAATATCGATACCGATCCTTGTGGCTGTCGACAATGGGACACGTGCTTGATAATATTTGATGTTGCACTCATATGTCTAAGTATATCGGCAACTTGGTCAAATTTTGGAGCAAACATATGCCCCTTTCAAAAAAAATTAAAAGTAATTTTAATTTCTTCTTAAAAGAAATAACTACACTTACACCGTATGGGTTTCCGTTCATGGGAACAGTACTATAGTGCATATTATTCCTCTAATGCTTCGTACTCTATGTGCAGTCGGCTACCTCATAGCATTCTGACACGCCGCTGCCTCGATTGACATGGTTCACAAATGGCCATTATTGCGAATCGTATCTTTATGGATTGCGGCTCTCCGAATCTTTGACTGTTTTGGAAAAGTATATCTTCAGCCAAAATTTGCCTTTTATCTTCTTTGTCTTCAACCTTAAACCCTAATCTTTTTCTTCTAAAACCCTTGGCCTCCAAGTTTTCACTTGTCTTCAACCGTACTGCTTCCATGGCTCCTAAACCTCCTAAATATTCCTTTGCAGATTATATTCTCCAGTTCGACAGCTTATGAGAAGATGAGTACAACGATAGTTGTTATCTTGACCTCCAACACGAGCTTGAAGGATATCGTGCCGACGTCGTCCTCGGTCCTTGCTTTAGACAACACTTTCAGATTCCTGCAACCCTTCAACCTCCTTTCTCGCGACTAAGGGCTGAAAAGCTTCCTTTCCAAAAATCCTCCATTGTAGATTTTTGGACGGCTGGGTCTTAACGATTAAGGGGTTTTCCTTCTTTTGACGTGGATTTCTACAAATGGTACCTGAGAACAGATCCAAGGATCGACTACATGCTACTTGGAAAAAGGCCGGCGTTGACACTGCTCTTCAATTTAACTACTTCGATTAGGATCTAAATCTGGATTTTTTGGGTGCTGCCATCAGCTTTTGGTCTCCATTGACCAACTGTTTCTTTTTCCCTTGGGAACCACCCATGTCGATCACTCTTCTGGGCTCTTATGCCATAATTGGTTTTCTTTCTTTCGGTACACCTGTAAGGGACATTGGTCCTCCCAAACACCTCAGGTTTATCGATGACAACACTCTTTCCTATGGGAGATTTCTAAACAAATTTCGTCAAACGTCTGGCCCAGTTTCCAATATCGAACATGTGGCCTTCTAGGGATCTTCTTAGTATTGCCTCCAGTCTGGTAGAAGGCACGTCGATTACGTTAGGCCCGCTCATTTTCACCGCTCTGTACAGAGGCCTTACTCATAGTTTTTTGGCTATGCAGCCCAAAGGGTCTGATACCTTTTTTTGGTTCTTTCTGGTTTCTTCAGGCTTGGATTGCTTTACATCTTCCGTCTTTTTTCTCTGATCAAGCTCGTGTCCTACCTCGATATGACCAATTGAATCTTTAGCCTCATTTTCCTGATTTTGCCGGATGTCGATTGTTGAGCCGTTCTCCTTTGCCTGCTCGGAGAGGTGTTTCCCCATTCAAGCATTTTCTTCGAATGTTCCTTGAATTCAATTCGGACGAGTACAACTTCTGCCCTTATAGCTCTCCCAACTATGCTTATCTCTACGCTTTTATTCCTCAGAAGAGTGTCGATTTCTGGATTAGTGTGCTTACCCCTGTTGACTTTCTATTGAGGTTATCAAAGAAAGGGAGATTCTATCACGGTTTGAGGTGTATTTTCCGCAGTATTGTGCTGGACAATTTGGATTGACTCAGGCTGTGCCTATGCCGATTTCATGTTCTTTGAAGTTTCCTTATATGTCAAAGCACAAGTACAAACCGACCGGCAACGAGCCATTTGATTTCTGTTTCGAAATCACCGGATTGATTCATGCTCGATATTCCCTTGATGAATTTAAACTTCAATCCCACGAATGGACTCAATGGAGGGATATTTATTTCCTTGAACATCTTGGTGAGGCCATTGAATCTGCATTGAATCGTGTGAAAGTATACAGTCTTCCTCCCAAAAATAAGGTTGTCAATCAAACAGATCGAAAAGAATCCTCCAAGTAAGATTTTGAGCAATCGACGGATGAGATAGTCGAGGAGTCTTCTGAGGATTTATCAATGCCCATTGTTTAGGCCCAATCTTCTCGGCCGCATTTCCACACAAAAAAAAATATATATACTAGGGGGAATGCTAAGAAAAATAACCACCTTACTTTATATATTTCAGTTTGTTGCCCATGTTCTTTTCTCCACGCACTTATTTCTTCTGGCAGAAGATTTCCCAATCGACTAGGTTCACTCCTCCATGGACTAGGAGAAAGCGATCGACCGAAGTTCACATTTCAGAGGAAGAAGAGATGGATGACGTACCTCTGGCTAGGAAACGAAGGAAAGTTCAATCCATCCCGTAAGACACTAGTGGCGATACTGAAGATATGGATACTGATACAGGCGTGGATTCATCTCCTCCTTTTCATGCCGATGACATCGCCAGGGCTACTGTCGTTTCTGCAAGTCCTGAAGGCAAGATAGTTATCATTGACGAACCCTCTACCCTTGAGGCCTCCGCCACTACTCTTGAGACAGGCTGCAGCTTTCATCCTTCCACTCTTGAAGGCGTATTACTGGTTTCTGCCCCCAATTCCTTCGGCTGAGTATGGTAAGTATCTTTACATACTCTAGTTTCAGTCTTTAGGTCCTGTTCTAGTCAACATCTCCTTGTATTGACAGCCGTTTGACTTTCTACTGATGCAGATGTGACAAAATTCCAATCAGCAGACACGTCCATCGTTCTTGGTGTGGAGAATCAAAGCCAATAAAAAAAAGTGGTATCTTATTTAAGCACCATCTACCAGTTAGGTAAACTCTTCGCCATCTATTTATTATATTATGGAGACATAGGTGCATGGCCACCATTTTACGATATCTGTGCGAAACATGGGAACGTGTACTAGTTTGTCTATGTGTTCCTATATACATACACACAATCATTTTCCCGTTGAGCCTCCTTTCTCCCTGGTCCTCAAAGACGAAATGTAGTACTAGTACCAATATTGAATGACCAAAAAAAGGACTCGCTCAGCCGGGATCACTAATTAATAGTAATCTAATATGGTTTCATTGATCGCCGCCCACATCACCATTCAATATTACTTGGCGCACAATTGGCCAAACCACTTGGACACCAGATTCAATGTGAGTGGGGTCACTTAGGGCGCACATGACAACCATTCTGAAATAAAATTTCTATTTCAGAAATAAGTTTGGAACATAAATTCATTTGGTAATGTAATTTAATATTTCTTTTTCTGAAACAAATTTATATTCCAAAAATAGAAATGGACCAGAAATCATAAGTAAAAATTTTCTATTTCTCTATTTTTGAAATAGAAATAGAATTTATTTTTTTTACTCTCCTCTCTCTGCCGACTCCTTTCCTCCTCTGTCCCCTCTGCCACCTTCGCCCGTCGCCCGCCTGCCGCCACCACCAATCCGATTCCACCGCCTGTCGCCCGCGAACGGCCGACGCCCGCTGCCATCCACCCGTCGCTGTCCACCACCGTCAAAGAAATAGAAATTTTATATTGTTATCAAACGAATTTCTATTTCGAGAACAGAAATTTTGTGTTGTTATTAAACACGTTTTTTTCTCAGAAACTTGTCTAGAAATCAAAAATTGATTTTTAAAACAGAATGATCATCATTCACGTCCTTAGCCATGCTATTTATCCAGAACAATACCAATTCATTCCATCAAAAAGTGAAAAAAACAACTATGAAATGTTGGTACGGCTCGCAAAGGTACCATGTGTGGCACTGCAGTAAGCTGTGCCGTGCAAGACTGGCACCTTTTGCACTGATCACTATTCTCAAGTAAGGAAACAAATGTATATGTACGTGTCAGGAATATTAAAGCTTTTGTTGTTCCTCGAGGATAAGTTTCTTGTCATGAGTCATGTGAAAAATTGTTTTTTTCCTTTACTAAATCGATCTCCATCTTCTATAAATCTGAATATGTCGGTTTACAACTTAATTCATGACTGTTTAAACATTTATATTTTTACTTTTAAAATTTGTATGTTGGGCCTCAAAATGGTAACTTTTCGTCTGTTTCTGGTCTAAGAAATATCTTCCAACCATGACTCTAATTAGTAGGTTACAAAGTGAGGACATGACCCATACCTAAGCATAACTAATACAAATGCGAGTGATATCTATGCTTGTAACCCACCAATTAAAAGATTGATTTGAAAATATATCTTTTGATTAGAGACGGACAAAAATAAACAATTTTGTGTGTAAATTTCATGTTACCACGTTAAAGCACTTCTTCTTTGTTATTGATTTTGGAATTACCCCAATAGTTAAAAAAAAAAAAAACCTTGTTAAACGGCAACATATTTGGTTATAATCAAAATTGATTTAGGGATTCGTCAACATCTAGACGAACTAAATTGGTGGTTGCTCAATCAGCAATACCTGTCTAAGGACATTTATAGAGAGCACATGGATGGGATATTGGATGGCTTTAAGCATCCACTAAGATATATTATCCTCACCAAAACAAAAAAAAATACTGTATTTTGTAAAATTACATTACCAAAAAAACCCCACGATATCTTTAAAATGTTAATACTCGTTTGTATTTAAAGTTTTGAGTATTTATCTACCTATGCATTTGAGATAAAAGTGGGGGTTGCTTCACTTTTAGTGGCTTTCCTAAATTTGTCCATATATTAAATAATAAAATATAATAAAATATTCTAATAACTTCCATTTATCTCTCATTTTGTTTTCCACATGCATCAAAAGTTAAAACTACCCAATACTCACTCTTAATTAAGCAATCATCACATATTCATTCAATTGAAAAATCACTTAGCTCCTTAAAAATATTATTCATTCCCCTTCATACATAAATCACCGTGATTATGCACGCGCACAACGTATGCCTTACTAATTTCAAAGCATAGTGAATGCAACACTACCCTTCAAAGCTTCATTGAGATGTAGAAATAATCATGCTGGTACTTGATAGGGATATTTACATAATGTTCGGATGAACACCGATCCTAAAAGTTCTCCACTTATGTGATAGTATATAATATCTACTAATTGAAAATACTTATTTTTCTGGCCAAGAAAAGAAAATGAAATTGCATATTATTTCCTCATGTGGAAGCTCCCAACTTCACGGTTTGATTCTTTGATGAAGGCAAACTGCATTTGCTCTTGTCTCCTCTCTCGAAGTAGAGAATGACTAAGAATCCATTGATATATAATAACTAAACTCGTTATAAGATGCATTTTATCAGGTCCATCCACAATGTAAGAAATAAGCTGCACTTTCACCGTCATATAATTGACATGCATGTGGATGAAGTCGGTCACATATCTATTTTCAAGTATACTTGTCATTCATCAATTATGAATATGCAAAATTAAATAAACTATACTGTTAGTGGACCTAATATTGATCCTTATAAGATACTACAATTTGCGTTAGACTAGAAAAACATGCGGATGCGGGTCGAAATTATTGTAAAAAACTCAAACATGACCTGGCTTTGATATGAACAATTTGGAACATATATGACTTCTTGACCGAATTTTAAGTTAACTTCAGGAAAACGCCAATCGCAAACAATAAGAAGTGGTGGCCTCCAAGGGAATTCCCTACTGGTCCAGAGGTTAGACATGAGATTCTTTGTGCCTAATCATTCACAGCATAGGCGTGCCACCAAAGTCCATCTCATTACCAGAAGACGACAACCGACCATTTGTGATGTCCACCCGCAACTCCAGTGACCCTTGACAGCTAAGCATTGACACGTGGCAAGCCACGAGCCACAATCTCTACTTCCCTCCCTCCCTCTCTCTCTTTTATAATTCGACCTGCTGCAAAATTCTCGCTATGGGGTCCACTCAAGTGAAGCAAACTTTCCTTACCGGATATTCATTAAAGCCCCCACTTAAACCAAATGGTCATTACGGTTTGCCCCATTCATTTGATTAGAATTTGGTTAACGGTGCTTTAGGGGCATTTACTAAATGATCGATTAAGAAAATTTCACAGTTTTCAATGTACCCACTGCTCTCATATTGTGCACAATCAATACATCGAGGATCGAATCATTTCGGATAATATTTACCAGGTAAGTACCATAAGATATCAATTAATAGGATCGATCTTATAAATCAGCTTTGTCATCATTAGTATTACTATCCCGTAAACAATTGCAATTGTTAAAAGACTGAGAAATTTCCTACATGGTGATACCACACTTACCATTTCATCATTTTTATTTATTAGATTCTTCTTCCTGCACGTTCTAATCCACCAATCAGGATCCTCATAAGTGTGGCTAAAATAATTCGGCTTGAGTAAGATTGGAAAATCAATCACATGATATTCTCTTGGAAAACGATGGTTGGAGATCAGGGGGCACCAGTTGCCACGTGTAAGTATCCGAGTGGATGGGCAGGCCAAAAGGCGGAAAAAGAGCGAGCCATGAGAATTGGGGTGGACCTCCTGGACGGTGGTGGTGAAGTGCGTGTGGAGTGGGACGGTGCAACCTGTATCATGCTCCGGACATCTCACCCTTCCTTAGATTTGACCAGTCAAACACAACGCACCTGCTAGAACTGTGATTGGTGGGTCCCAACCGAGGCAGTGGGGGTGACGTGTCCAAACGCGAGCCACTCCGCTTTTGTAGTGTCCGGCGACGTAGGGCAACATCCCATATAATTAAGAGACATCGGACAAAACACTCCAGCTAATCAAAAGAGGAGATGGACAACTTTGGATTGCTCGAAATGAGTTTTTCCTTTCACGTGCTGATGAAAAACAGGGGGGGACTTCAAACCGTCTTCGTTGAAATTACTTCCTTTTCCATTTATGTGCATGAACAACATAGATTGTTCTTCAGCTAAAGGATGCGGAGTTTGCGACTAATTTGATTACCGCCTTTTCCTTTTGGATAAAACATACTCGATTTCACAACGCGCGCTTGGTTATTATTGTACTTACTTTAATATGAACTTTATAATCACTGGTGAAATTCCGTTTCTTGGTGATTAATAATAATAATGAGAGAATGATGATCAGAAGTGGCCGTGGTTTGAGGGGTCGATTAGGAGTGTCCTATCTAACCACTAAAGGTGTGTGGTGAGTTGGCTCGAGAAGAAGTGTCTTACAAAATGCGACTTTACCATTTTGCCATTTATGATGTGAAGAGAAGAATTTCTATTTTTGGGGTCACATTGAAAGGGGCTAAAAAGTAAGACGAGCTCATATTTTAATTTAATTACAAAAGATTTATATACATACATATATATATGTGTGTGTGTGAACTCATACTTGATTGGGTTAATTTCAATTATTCCAATTTAGCCTTTGGTTGTTGTTGTCGTAACTTTGTGGTCTTTGACATTACGATTGTTTTCTAAGCATCATGTGGACATGTTTCACATGTATTTTCCAATTTATTTATGGAAAAAAAAAAAAACAAAGTTGAAATTTAGAAGTCGGAGAAGGACAACTTTTCCTGCTTTGGTAATTTTTTTCTTTTTTGGGTGGCTTAGTAATGAGGCAGAGTAAACTCAAGGCGTCAAAATAAAAGTTAAGCTGAAAATAATTTCTCCCTAGAGGTCAAAGGCTTTGATAATCTAAAGTGCACTATGTGGTCACCTAAATAAAATCTACTAGGTTTTATAGATAGGAACTTTCAATGGTTCCCATAATTCTTTCATTTCAAAAGTTCTGATAGGACAAATTATTCCACAACGAAGAAATTTGTTGCCAGATCTAGAACCTATTGAACGTGTCAGATTCGACCAAATCCACTGTCCATCTACTGCGCTAGAGATCGAGTTGGGAATTATTTATGACCTCGAGAAGTCAAAGATGGTGAGCTATAACCATGCCATCGCCCCTATCCTTTTCTCCATCTATTCCTAGCTTCTCCGCATGTATCCTATTGAAGTGACAAATTAAAAAGCAAGAAATCACGGTTGCAGTACAGAAAAAATCTCTACATGATCAACTCGTATATACTCTGCTTGATGCATTATCTTCTTATCTAAACTGCAACCATTCTGACTTTTTGCATTTTGATCTGTCACCTCAATATATCCCTCGTGGACCATAGCAGTCGACCTCGCCCTAAACCCTTTCGGTTTTCATTGGAGCCGAGTCTATAAACACGTTTGTCGGACCACATGAGAAATTGATGCATAGCTCGACAGCTGATAGAACCAATGCGGGAGCCGGTTTCGTTACGTAGTGCATGGCCCTATGCATACATTTCGTGCTGTTGCGTTTCGCAAGGGGCGTGGATTTTAACTTGGGACCCGAGGCACACACCAAACGCTAAGTTGGAAGAACGAAAAGAAGGACGAGAGAGGTATTGAAAATCAAGATGGGGTGGGACCAAAAGTGGGCAGGTGTCCACATCGGGGCGGAGGGTCGGCAGGCTCAAGCCATACAGACACCACTAACTTGGTCACTCCCGAGTGCATGCGCCAATAAATACGACCCCCTCTTGCCTTCCCTTGCACTACACACCCATCTTCAATCTCCAATCTGCAAGTAGCAAGCAAAGCTCGCCCTCTCTCTCTCTCTCTCTCTCTCTCTCTCAAGCAAGAAGCAGAATGGCCAAGGACATGGAGGTCGGAGGTGGGCACAGCTCGTTCCAGGCGAAGGACTACCAGGACCCGCCGCCGGCGCCGCTGGTGGACGCAGAGGAGCTGGGGAAGTGGTCCTTCTACAGGGCCATCATCGCGGAGTTCATTGCCACGCTCCTGTTCCTCTACATCACCGTCCTCACTGTGATAGGCTACAAGAGCCAGATCGAGGGCGGCGACGAGTGCGGCGGCGTCGGCATCCTCGGCATCGCCTGGGCCTTCGGCGGCATGATCTTTGTCCTCGTTTACTGCACTGCCGGCATTTCTGGTGGCTTCTCTTCTCCTTCTCTATTCTCTATTCTCTGGTTTCCTCATTACTTGTTGTCAATGCTTGGTTTCTTTAGAAAATGTTGGGTCGTTTTAAGTTTTTCTCTCTTTACTTTGGAATGATTCGAGTGAAATCATGTAAAGCGAACCTAACAGTCTTTCCCTTTTGAGTATTTTTTAAGAAAATTTTAAGTGAGGATACCAAGCGGATCTCGTTTTAAATAAGGTGGCTAAATTATTTCAAATAAAATTTGATCGGCGGTTCTGGCTAAGGGTATTACAGTGAAATTACTTATTTTTTATTTATGATTTTTTTTATTTTTTTACTTTTTTTTCGTTTCCCTTTTAAGTTTTAGTTTTTTCTTTTTCCCTCCCTCTCTCCATCCCCTCCCGCAGTCGACCAAGGCTTCCGCCGGCCTCTGGTGTTAGGCGGCCCTCGCCTAGCCTCGCCAGCCTAGACAGGGGCGAGGGTTGCTTGATGCCGGCGAGGGCAAGGGTCTCGCCGAAGGCTGGCGGGACGACGAGATGGCAGGGGAGGGACAAAGAAAATAGAAAATACAGAAAAAGAAAGAACAAAAAAAAAAAAGTTTAAAAAGAGTTCATGAAGAAAATGCCTTTTGACTAGTAATGTGAGTTACTTTTTTGAAATTATATAACCACTTCATATTCTTATTTGGAACAAAATTCATTTCAGACTCTTATTTAAGATGATTTGATTATTTTAGACTTTTATTTGAGATAAGATCTATTTCAGATTTTTATTTATAATTTTTTCTATTTTCTTTAGCGGCCTCTTTCCATGAATTTTACATTTTATTCAATCTAATTTTACAATTCGAATATTTAGATTTTGTAGTTCGAAATACATGAAACTTTCGCAATATAATTGATACCCAGATTAATGTATATATTTAGATATGAATTTATACTATTTCAAATGTTAATCAATCTGTTTATGAATTTACATTTGATATGTTCGATATTAGATGAAATTAAAATCTTATTTGAAAATGATAAAAGTAAAAGTAAGAAACTTAAGGGACTGCTGTGAGTGATTCTCATTTTTTGAACTTTTTAGAATTGGATGTTTGAATTTTATTTTACGCTGAACATCCGATTTTGAGAAACCTTCTAAAGCTCAAGTCTGTTTTTTTCTTTTCTTTTCATTTCAATCTAAGTGACAAAATAGATAAATGGCATTTTACTTGAAAAAAGAGCAAGAACATATAGACCCCAAAAGCAAAATTCATCCCAAAGATTGCTTACTCACGGACCTCATAATGGAGTCTCTACCGCAAATTTCATTAACGGATCGATGAAGTACCACAGCATACGTTCTCTTCCTATAGCTCACAGCTTAATTTGGAGCCATTGAATTGCTAATACCTTGTGGTGTGGTGTCTTTCGCAGGTGGTCATATAAACCCGGCAGTCACCTTCGGGCTGTTTTTGGCGAGGAAGGTGTCGTTGGTCCGAGCCGTACTCTACATGGTGGCTCAGTGCTTGGGTGCCATCTGCGGGTGCGCTCTCGTGAAGTCGTTCCAGAAGGCGTACTACAACAAGCATGGCGGCGGTGCCAACGAGCTAAACGATGGTTACAGCACGGGCACCGGTTTGGCCGCGGAGATCATCGGGACCTTCGTCCTTGTCTACACCGTCTTCTCGGCCACCGACCCCAAGAGGAACGCCAGGGACTCCCACGTTCCCGTGAGTACCGATATCACGACCTCTCCAATGATACAAATTATCGGGACCTAGTCATGTTTTTACACTAGAATTTTGAAAGGTCTACTCAAATCGTTCTTCGCACTTAGATGAGTAATTGATAACTTAGGTAACCAAAATTAACATTTATTTGAGAATTTGGCTTGCGGTCGACCTTATCTTGTTTTCAATGAAATAGGTGTTGGCTCCGCTGCCCATCGGATTCGCCGTGTTCATGGTTCACCTCGCCACCATCCCAATCACCGGGACCGGCATCAACCCAGCTCGAAGCTTTGGAGCCGCAGTTATGTTTGGCAAGCAAAAGGCATGGGATGACCAAGTATGCCCACTCACACGCCCCCTTAAATCTTTTTCTCTTCCCTGAAAATTGAGACTGTTAGTGCTATCGTCTAACGATTCTCATTTCGCAATTGTTCTGTTTCGATCAGTGGATCTTCTGGGTTGGACCATTCATCGGCGCGGCGATCGCTGCATTCTATTACCAATTCATCCTGAGAGCTGGAGCTGCTAAGGCGCTCGGGTCCTTCAGAAGCTCATCTGTCATATAAATTCTCAGGGGGCAGTGCTCTGTCCTGGCTTGAGGAAATCTCCGGGACTTGAGAATGGAAACTGAAGCTGTAAAATTTAATGTTGTTGTCCTCTGCTTGGCACTTGGTTTTTGGCTGTGCCCCAAGAATTAGCTTTCTATCTGCTTTGCTATGTTAGATGTTTCTCTGGTACCTGTCGGTCCTTTTGGCGTGCGGTCGATGTGTTCAAGGTGTGCTATTCACACGAATTCCACGAATGCATTTCGTTCACTTTATTCCCATTTGAATACCCAAGCTCTTAGTACGGATACATAGGTCAGTGCGCTGTGTCGATCACTAGAATTTGGAATATAATCAGACCTCAAAGATAGAAATTCAAAATTAGTGATGAGTTCCCGCCCCTGCCCCATGGCAGGAAAACTTGCCCCCTGGCCGCACCCCAACCCATGTGGTGCGGGGTGGGCTGAGGGATGGGGTAGGGTAGCTTGTGTGGGGGTAGCGAGGCGTGTCTAGTCATGGATAAAATTGAGCATAAGCAATTGACAAAAAAAAAATTGCAAATAGCATAGAAGTTTAAAAGATCCATCACAGCAACAACCCCAAATATAAAAGACAGAAATATTTTGTGATTCGGAGTTATTTACCATACAAGAATTTAAATCTATTACATCTACCACATTAATCATAATTGCTCAAAAGACTAATGAAAAAAAAAAGAAGTATTTGCATCAGCACGTACACCTCTTTACAATCTCAATGTCTAAACATTACTTCTTAGTATGGAAAGAAAAATTGCAGAGATAATCTTCGTTGGTTTGAAAAGGTTGATACACCAAATTAAAATTTGATGACATGGATAATTACGATGGCATGCATGAAATATAAGTAGGACAGCAACCTATTTGGAAAAGCAACTTTGATATTTCTTAGTCGCATGGAATATTTCAATCTTGAAAATTTGAAAACGTTGCAATTAAGAGGGAAAGTAAATAAATATTGGATAGTTACGATTGCACTATATCGTATGATATAAGTCCCCGCCCATGCCTTGCGAGAATCCCCACCAACCGGTTTCTTACAGGAAAAATCCACGCAGTTCGGGTCGGCCCCCCGTGGGCTGGCGGGGCCCGGTCCCCCATGCCCATACCTAATGAAAACAGCTTTTTCAACGTGCTATAATTCCGACCAAAGAAAAAAAAAAGCGTGCTATAATAAGATAACAAGGACGGGAAGGAAATCAGATGAAACGCCAAACCTTGGCAAGAATTTTCAATAATAGCATTCACATGTTCATCCCTTACAAGTTGAATTGTTAAAACAATCTCCAAGTGAATTCTTAATCTAAAGCCGTGTCGCAGCTTCCACATTAATATAAACGAAAAAGGGTAACAACAATGACTTGGGCCGATGGTGACGATAGAGGGGTGACTGGTGGCGATGGCAATTGCAGCTGATGTCTACAATGGATGGGCAAGGCATTTGGGGCAAAATTACTAAAAAATTCTAAACATATTGTAATTGTGCCAATTCAATCCTCAAATCTTTTTTTTTTCAATTCAGTCCTAAATCTTTTGCATTTATGTTAATTCAATTCATTTGGCCAACCGGCGCTGACATGAATTTTTTAAAATAATTTTTTGAATTTATTTATAATTTTTTTTCTCTTTTTCTCTTTTCTTTAGTTTTTCTTTTTTTTCCTAAACTTAGGGCTAACGCTCTCACTGGCACTAGGCAAGGGCATTAGGGGTGAGCGGTTCTAGGTTCCACTTGGAACTGAAACCTACCCCTCGAAATGGGTTCTTTATTTTTTGGAACTTGGAACCTACCCTGCATTCCTTAGAACCTACAACATATCTTGTCACAGGTTCTATAGTCGGAACCTAAAACCTACAGGTTCCAAGGTCTACTCAGATTCCATTTGCATCCTTAATTGAACGATTGTGGTGAATCATCACCTTTAATGGCCACCAATTACCGCTACAATTTATCGGCCACAACTTATATTTAGACACACGAAAAATATGAAATATTAATAAAGTAAAAGTTCCAGTCATAAATATCGTTAGAGATGGAAGCTCAGACTAGTGATTCTATATTATATACTAATCATTAGATGCCATGAATACTGCATGATCGCGCAAAAACATAGACCAAGAAAAAAATAAAAACTTGTTACAAGTTTCCCGATTTTTAGAACTTTGAACATATTCGGCATACCTTGAAACCTAGAGCTAATAGGTTCCCACCGGACAGGTTCTCAAGTTCCAAGTTCTACCTTGGAACCATGCTCACCCCTAGAGGGTGTCACGACCCTCGCCCAAACTAGGCGAGGCGACGCCCTTGCCAAATGGCCCTCGTCCAAACGAGGGTGCTGTGGCCCTCGCCTAGTGTTGACAATAGCATCTCAGCCCTAAGTCTAGGGAAAAAAGAAAAACTAAAGAAAAAAGAAAAATTATAAAAAAAAAATTCAAAAAATTATTTTAAATAGTCCACATCAACGCTAACAGGCCAAATTTGATTGAATTGTCACAAATGCATGTGGTTTAGGACTAAATTGGCAAAAAAAAAAGGCTTATAACTGAATTGACACAGTTACAATAAGTTTAGGACTTTTTTGGTAATTCCCCCTACGTGTGGTCGTGGGTGGAGAGAGATGGAAAGTTGAAACATTGGGGTTCGATTTGAGGCTTTTGAATTGATTTCTAGTGCTGCTGACAAAAAAAGGATTTCTAGCGACCAATATACTACGGTCGCTAGAGGGCAAAAAAGGGGTCGCTAGAAGTCCTTATCTAGGGTTAGGGACTAAACTGGAGTCTGGTCGCCAGTTCATGGTTTGGTCACCGTAGGACCCAGTAAAATTTGGTCGCTAGAACTCTTTTTAGCATCCAGATTTTATTTGGTCGCTAATCTTTTGGTCTCTAAAGACCAATTTACTTATAGTGGTCAAACTTGTATAAAATTCCATAAAAGCCGACATTACTTAATATTCTATTTTTACAAACAGAGACAACATTGTAATTTCGAAGTAGACAAGATGGCTGAATTCTGATTTCCTTGAATTTTTATAACTTTCCAAATTTGAATTTCAAATTTCTTTATTTCTCTTACCTTAAGTTCACTTTGATTTCCAGAATAGGCTTAAAAATACTTCAACAGTTTGGGTTTTTTCTTGCAAAGTGGGCCGGAAATCCGATATTGATCTTGTGCTCGCTTCAAGAGGCAGAGAAGACGCGTCAGTATCTTCTTCGCTTCGATCGGAGGAGGATGAAGATGAAGTCAACGAAGAAAACAAAGGGAAAAAGAATAATATAAAAGAGAAAAAGACTTCAATAATCACAATGTCGAATGAATAAGAACGAACCCTACACCACCTCTCCGACAATTACAAAGGTATTCATTCCGTCTCTATGTTACATCCTCGCATGGTCAATCCAAATTCAAAGTAATAACCTCCCAAAAGAAATCAATTTCAGAGTGGAGCGGCGAGGACATAAATTTGGCCGAGCACTACTATCACCACCACATTCGCGGCCGTCAACACCATGGACGAGCATCTGCAAATCTTCTCCGAAACCAGCATCGTCTCATGGTAGACCAACAAGACGGAAGCGACCGAAAGCACGTAGGTGATCAACGTGGACAAGAGCAAGGCCTTGAGGGTCCACAGGAATGGCCTCATGCTCTCTGCCCTAATCATGATCATTATGGTGAGGTTGATGACCCAGTTCATCACCTGAACGAATTTGGCAATGTTGCAGGCTTCAGGGAAGAGGACGTCGGCCGCGGAGACCGGGAGAACTCCCTTCCTACTCTTGAGACTGGCCATCCAGCCGCAACAAGCGAAAGCTATTACCACGCTTGACAATTCTTCCGCTCTCGAAGCCAAGTTTTTTTATCTTGTTCCCCCACTTTGCTCCACGTTATTCAATTTATATGGAAAAGCTGCTGCTGCTTCTTGTTGTTCTTCTTCTTCTTTGTTTTCCTTGATGAGTTGTGTGTTTTCCTAGTTGGACTCGAATTCCCGATTCATAGATAGATCACCTCCTTGAAGCCTACCCACATTACTTATCAATAATATCCAATCAACTGTTGCTTGTTTTCAAAATTTATGCTCATCTTGCGTCCTCATCTCTCGGTTTTTTGAAATATAGACTTCATTTCAATACCGATTATGGTTTATTGTCAACTATGTTGATATTCGAACCTCTAACTTTAACACGTATTGTCATAAATAGCAAAATATTAACGATATTTATAATTTTTTAGTAAAGGATAATATAATTAAAGTGATAAGGCATGAGTGAACATGCTTTTTTCAACTTCACCAATCGGTCCATTCCCGATAAAATTCGAGGTCAAGTGGTATCGAGTCTGCTAATTTTCAGACAAAAAAAAAAGAGTGCTAATTTGATAGTTTTTAGAGTCATAATTAGTTCGTTCATGACATTGTAACCCCTTTACCGTACTAGATTGCCATGCTCGGTAGTTTCTAATTTCATAAATCCAAGACAAATTGATAATCTAAATTCCTAAATAGTATTTTTTTTCACACTTATGATCTTTCACATGTCCAAAATTAAACTTTGGAGGGAGTAATTAAATACGAAGTCCCACTACCGTTAGGACTTATGCTCATTAGCTTATTTATGGGAAAATTGTCAAAAAAGTCCTAATTTATTGCACTTTTGCCAATTCAATCCTAAATCTTTTAAATTTGCCAATTAAGTCCTAACCCTTTTGTATTTATGCCAATTCAGTCCTTTGGGTCGACCGGCGCTAATGTGAACAATTTTTAATAATATTTTATTATTTTTCAAATTTTTTATTTCCTTTTTAATTCTTCTCTTCTTCTTTTTTTCTTTCTCTTCTTTCCTTTTGTTTTTCTTCCTTGTGGCCGGTGAGGGCAGCCTAGCCTGCCAGAGCCTCACTGGCAACTGGAGAAGGTGACCATGGCCTTGCCAACAGGCGAGGCGATGGCGAGGCTGCCCTGCTAGCCGAGGGTCGTGAAGCCCTTGCTGGCCACAAGGAAGAAAAGTAAAACGAAAGAAGAGAAAGAAAAAAAGAGAAAAAAAACAAATATTATTAAAAATTATCCACGTCAGCGTCGGCTGGCCAAAATGACTAAATTGGCACAAATGCAAAAGGTTTAGGATTCAATTGGCATAAATGCAAAAGGTTTATGACTGAATTAGCAAAAGTACAATTTTTTTACCATTTTCCCGCTTATTTATCATCCTAATGACACGTTATGCCCTGGAATCAAATCGATTCAAGATGACCTCGTTGCCCCTATGGCCTTGCTTCCAGTAAATACTATGCCAAATTCCTTTTCAAAATTATCTTCTTTCACAAATCTCATTAAAAATTCCAGTTCTTTTATTAATTTTTTTAAAAAAAGTTTCAACTTTAGGTCGAGTCTCAATTATGTTTTGAACTTCTTTTTTTCTATCTAAAAAAACCCTAAACATTAGCTTTAGTTCCAAATTTGCCCTGAACTTTTCTTTGTCTTAGAAAAAACCTCAAACTTTAGGTTTAGTTCCAAATCTACCATGAACTTTGTTTTGTCTAAAATAAATCACAAACTTTCAATCTATTCTCTAATTTACCCTCATGGTATAGTCCCAACTTGACATGACATTTCCACATTGATAACAAATCCGCATCTACAAGGTGACCTAAACCATCCTAAGATATGAAAATTAGGGACGACTAACAATGATTTTTTGACAAAGGGCTAATGGAAGTAAAATTTGGGATTAAAGTAAAAATTGGTGATTTTTCTCTTAACAAAAAAAAAAGTTAGGGATAAATTTGGGACTAGACCTAATATTTGGGATCTTTTTTAGACAAAGAAAAATTCGAGACATATTTGAGATTAGATATAAAGTTTGGGGTTTTTCTTAAACAAAAAAAAAGTTCGAGGCAAAATTGTGACTGGACTTAAAGTTGGGGGTTTTCCTAGGGAATTAGGCCTTAGAAAATTGCTCTAACTTACCTTGATAAATGTCAGTGTTAAAACTCGATTGATAGCGGCTATTTGATAGATTGTTAAGGAATTGGTATTTAAATCCATAAGCTAATTACACAGTATGAATTTACCTTAGGAAGCTAACTCAACAAACTAAAAGAGTAGATTGAAGGGTAAAAGACAGTAGCCAAAATATTTGATGTTGCTCAAAGCCCAAGCCTCTAGTTCAATAGTAAACTGGCCACTCTGAACAACATGATCTTGATGTCTCTTGCTCTTCTGGAGCAAAGATATTGCATAGGCTTCATATGTGTGAGCGCGCATCGGGAACTAGAGGTCGTGGACACCCTCATGAGACCACCTGACTAGAGGTCGTGGACACCCTCATGAGACCACCTGAAGTGATCTGAAGATCCTAGGGTGACCTCATGATTTGAGGTCATAGAAAGCTCATTTCACACAAAAAGAACACAATTGCATAGTCAGAATTGAGAAATAAAAGGAAGATCGCAATTATGCAGACGAAGCTCAAGCTTTTGAAGACTGCTCGACGACTTGCGTTACAATCTTCTGTAAACCTTAACAGCCCCTCTCTGATCCCAGCATAAGCGCAGGTTTTAATTTGTCGAAAGGTACAATCGCTCTGGTGACCCGATATCCCTAGAATGGTTTGCACATCGACTAACTTGAATTTAATACTTGCAGAAGCACAACTCGAAATGTGAAGACAAGGAAGGTTTTCACGTTGTATGACGTTCCCAGTCATTCTTTCCATCTAAGTAACAACACCCTCGAACTCCTATAAGGCCAAAATCCAACCAACAGCTGACACAGTTTATGCAATTGAGTCACGGTTTCTCAATAGTGATTCCAATTAACTTGACCGACCATTGAAAGAGCAAACATCAAGATTACAATTGTCCCAAACAAAAATTAATCCAAGAAGTTGCCCATGCACGAGGAACGCACAAATAAAAGATGACCTTTCTAGAAAAAGGTATTGAGCAAACTAGGTATGTAGCCAAAAAGCGCACCGCAAGGCAATACCCTTCTGCATGATTAATGGAATCCTTGCACATCAACAAATCTATTTCCTCGAAAGACAAGAATTCATACGTTCTCTTTCACAATCTAGAGCAAAAATTAGTTATGAGTCAAAGAACAAAAACCAGATCCTGATTTCGGCATTAGAAACTCTGAAATTGGAACTGAAACTCAGAAAATGAATCCAGCTCGGAATACACAAAGAATATCACACTCTACTCATTTAAGTCGACTAGTGGCTGCACATCCAGAAAGAAGTGTACGGTTTAGACCGACCGATGACATATCAAACCTCCACGGCACAAGCATCAAGCTAATAATTACTTTTTTTCCTTTCTAATCATCAACTGTTCAATACCCAATAACGAGACATCCACAGATACCAAACAGCATCATCGCATTTGGCCAAAAAGAAAACAGTATGATCACTTGCAAAAAAAATGCTTAATGTTGGCCTAGTCATTAGGGATGGGTATGGTTCCAGGTTTCTTGTGAAACCCAGTATGGTTCCTGGTTCCATATTCTTAGGAAGGAAAAAGTGTCGGAAAAGTCATAAATTTATTGCATTTGTGCCAATTTTAGTCATAAACCTTTTAATAGTGTCAATTTAGTCCTAAACCTATTGTATTTGTGCCAATTTTAGTCATAAACTTTTTAATAGTGTCAATTTAGTCATAAACCTTTTGATCTAGAGCCAATTCAATCCTTCCGGTTAATTTTGATCGGATTTTGTTGACGTGGACGTCAGCAGGCCGACGTGGCATGACCAACGCTAACATGAACATTTTAAATAATATTTTAATAATTTTTGAACTTTTTATTTTTTTTCCTTTCTTCCCCCCCCCCTCTTTCTCCTCTCTCCTCCGCTGCTTCAGTGGACAAAAAATATTAAAATATTATTAAAAATATCCACATCGGCTGGCCGACGTCCACATTAGCAAATCCGACTAAAATTAACCAAAAGGACTGAATTGGCTCTAGGTTAAAAGGTTTATAACTAAATTGGCACCATTAAAAAGTTTAGCACTAATGCAATAGGCTTAGGACTTTTCTAACACTTTTCCCTTTTTAGGAACCTGTACTATGCAATTCGGTTCTTGATTCCCCCATGAACCGGACTAGGAACCTACAAAACCCTAAAATAGAATATGTGATGAGGCTTTCTAATGATTATTTTAGTTTAATTAATAGTAATTTTAATTTAAAACTATTATTAAGTGATTAACTATGTTTATTGTTTCTTTTGATTTCAGGTGGTTGGAATTTGGAGCATTTTTTAATGGATGATTGAGGACTGAAATTCTATTTAAGTTTTATGTTACGTGTTTTGAACTTTTTATTATTTATTTTATTCTATGTGTTCATCTTTTATGGATTGTTGCTATTAAGAAATAGGAAATTTTTGTTGTTGTGTTAACTTTCATTTTGCTTAACTAAAAATGAAACAAAAAAAATGAAATTTGTCGGTTCCCAAGTAAACCTTGGAACTGACCCTCGAACCTGTGAGAGGGTACGTTCCAGGTTCCAAGATATACAGAGTAGGTTTCAGGTTTCAAATCATGGGTAACCAATTCTGATAGGTGACCTGGAACCTACACTGAACTTGGAACCGCTTATCTCTAATAGTCATAACAAATTTATAGCAAGATGTCTCTCTTTGCACACACTTCGATGAATAACCTAGTAAGTACACACTCTCCTTTTGCTTCCACTAGTCTTGGAACATTGCAAAGTTTTCACAAATGCGACAATCCCCTCATTAGATTCCTTAGTACTTTAGGCTTATGGCACCTGAATGATCTACTGCATAAGAATGGGCCATAGCAACCATTCGGAGGAAGAACTACCCTTATAGAGCTCATTTACCCTGCCTCTGAGTTCACAAGAAATTACCTCCAAAACTATTATCAATTCATCACTTCACTAACCTAATTAATTTAGTGGGACCAATCCTTCATTTGAGGAACACTAACACAGGCCAGACAAATTACTCAAAACAGCAGATAAAGGAAACAATGCAGGCTATAGAGCAAAAAGAGAGATCCAAATTATAACCTAACATTCTGCTAGGGAAAATTACCAAAATAGTCCTAAACCTTTTGTATTTGTGCCAATTTAGTCATAAACCTTTCAATTTGGTCAATTCGGTCCTAAACATTTTGCATATTTTCCAATTCAATTCAATTGCTCAAAATAGTCTGATGTAGGGTACCTAGTCAGCGCCGACCGTCCTACGTGGACGGCCGACACTAACGTGGTCGCCGGAAAAATAAAAACGTCATCGTTTTCTTAAAAAAATCAATGTTGTTTTGTTAAAAAAAAAATCCAACAAGAAATGTGGTCGTCTTGCCCTTCATAAACTAAAACCCAGATTACCTGAAGCCCCAATCTAGATTCGACCAAAATTGCGAACCCTAAAACTCGAATTTCTCTCAGTTTTTCTCCTAAATTTGATCACTTCTTGCCATTTCCCTCAAGCCGAGTTCTTCTTCCATGGGATCGATAGTGGTTGAGTCCCCCATTTCACTCAGCGCTCACCCGACGCCTACCAATGCCTTCGCTCAGATTCGCTCATCCAAACCGCGAAGATTTGGAAACATGAATCTTGCCTTGTTGAAATGGTTTTGGGTAACTATGTGATCACTCAAATGAACTATCTGAAAAAGGTAATGCAAATCTAAAGCTCATGTAGTTGTTGAAGTTTGGCAACATGAATCTCTCCTTGTTGACATGTGAAATTTTTTTCTTGTAGTTTCTTAGTATAATTTTTGTTTGCAGAGGTGGAGGAACACATATTGTACTCTTGATTGTTCTGGGCTCTAACATGAGTGGATGAGATATGCATAACTTGGAGTTTGATTGTTTTGGGCTCTATTGTTTGTTCCCCTGCATTGTGTAATGCTGAATTGTTTGATAGATGATCTGAACTGTTTGATGTTGCTTTTTATTTACCATTTTGTATTACAGTAGATTAACTGCATAATGTTAAACAGGTTTGTTTGGTTTGTATTTAATAACTAGAAAATCATAATGATGCTCTAGGACTCTGAAAGTTATTGAGGCAAAAGCTTTATTGTGTTTCAAGGGATTCAAAAACTTAGTTTATTTTTATGCTCATTTCCCTTTTAACAGTAAGTGCTGCTCTTGCATAAAATGTTTATATATCAATTGACTTTAATGGACCGGCTAAGGTCCTCATAAATATGTCCCTTTGCAAAAGATAAATGCACAATGTTATAAATGCAATGTCTTATGCTGTCTATACTTTTTCCCTTACATATGGTAGAATCACAAAAAGAAATTGCAGTTATGATTCAGCATAAATAGGAGTTCCACTAGAATTGATAGTATGGTGTCATCACAAGAAGAGACCAACAAATTCATGAAGAGATCCACGAATTCGTCACAATCAAGAACGTCGGTCCCTCCAGTTGACAATAATACGGCCATGTTTTGCTATTGTGGCCTAAAATCTCCTCTACAAACGGCACGCACGAAGGAGAATCGAGGAAGGAGATATCATGGCTGTCCAAGATATAGAAGTGGGGAAAGTTGCGGGTTTTTTTTATTTGGGTTGATGTGGAAGTCAGTCAATTAGCAAGGAGTGTGTCAACAAAATTTTACCAGAGTAATGTCGAAGAAGAAGCAATTCCAACCCATAATGAGGATGATGGCAATTCAATGGATCTTGAAGTCAAAGCGCTCAATGCACAATTAAATGTGGGAAACAAGCCATGACAAAGCTAAAGAAATGAAATTTGAGATTGAAGACAATGTTGGTTGTGTCATGGATGCTTATAGTAATTTTAGCTCATGTGTTACTTGAAAACTTGAAGATGAACAATGCGATGAGTTTGCCATAGAGTGTATTAGTAGACATTGTGTTATATTAGTTATTTTAGTACATGTTATGAACATGTTATGTAATCTTCCACATGTTTTGTACATGTATGTACATTCTATGAAGGTTGTTTGCAAGCTCTTATATGTGTTATTGGCTGTTTCTCAACCTTTTTATTGCTTCTCCACTTGAAAGTAACCATGCACCTCTACTTCAATAAAACAACGTAACGGGTTTATTGCAATGCAATAAACATCCACTATATAGTAAACAAGTATCATATCAGATGAACAAACACATTTCATTGCAAGATGATAGGGATTACAAGTAACGTACTTCACATCCCATATGTTCCAATCAAACAACCATCATCAAGTGCAACAACAAAAAAAAAAAACCGGCCATGACACTTCTTCACTGATCCATCATCATCACACACAAAAAAAAAATCAAATGTCACAACACCACCTCACTATCACCCATCATCAACAAAAAAAGAAAGAACACAGCCATAACAGTACTTTACTAAACCCACCCTACAAGTGTTTCCTGTCAACATTGCTTCTTGTCAACATTTTAAACATTTTTCTTCTTCTTTGATGGGCCTACTGCTTTTGCACGAACTTCAACTACACGTGCTAATAATGTTGATTCAACCTGTGTTTGTATTTTTTATGTCTCACTTCTTGTCCTCTTTGAGCAACTTCTAGCACTTGTACGCTTAACCTGACATGATTACAAAAAATTATTTTTGTGAAATATTTGCTAGTATAAATTAAGTTTATAAGAAAACACTACTTACCATCCTAGCAACAAGAGGACTTACATTCACACCTGTAAGGCCACCACCACTACCACTTGCACTGACATCACCTATACGTCTTTCAACCTACAAAGAGTATATTTTATTTAAAGTCTTATTCAACAAGCAAGCATGACACAATGAAAAATGAAAGTACTTACGGAATTTTTTTGCCTTCTAAATCGTGTTTGCGATGATGTAGACCCAATCTTCTTATTTGGACATGTCAAACTATTGTGTCCCGTCTTCAAGCATGTTCAACATGTTATTTTCATTCCTATTCTAAACATCCTAGTTCCACTTGCCACCTCACCTTCCTCCCTTGATCTTTTCTATTTACGTCTACCAAGTTTCACCCTGGCTGGAAGTGATTCAGGTGGCTCCATATTAGTTTTTTTTCCAAAATTTCTTTCCTTGAATTGGCATCATCATGTTCTCATATACAACTAAGAACTTGGCTTTTTTATAACACTCATCAATATAGTCATATGCATTCTCTTGCTTATAATATATAGCTGAAATGGCATAAGGACAAGTGATGCCAATTAGCTGCCATCTTCTACAAGAGCAACATTTCTTGAACACATCCACCATGTGTTTCTCACCCTTATCCATCACCTCATATCTAGCATCACCATTCTCTATTTTCTTCCAATTTTCTTATAATTCTCGGACCACAATCTCTTCTCCACCTAGCACATGCATCCATTTGTGTATGCATCCTTGTCATTATCATTATCCACATATCTTCCAACATGCTGTAAATGGACTTACACCTAGCATTTACAATTCTTCTGTTGAATGTCTCACATAAGTTGTTGTCAACAATATCAAATTTCACATTAGTGGTAAAGAAAGCCTTGGACTAGTGCTTTGGCTCTGTTTGAACAAGTCATGATATGCAGCAGGACTGATTTTCTTCAATGCTTGTGAATGTTCATTATACTCTGCCATAGTACTGCTCTTAGCAAATTGCCAAAACAATCTTTGCATCTGTATCCCTTTATACTTCTTGCCCCAATTGGCATAGATGTGTCTGGCACACATCCTATGCTCAGCTGCAGGCAATAACTGAGCCATAGCTTGTAAAAGGCCCTGCAAAAGATGATTACAATATAAATCATATGTTACAAGTTCGACCATCTAATAGGCTTAACAAAAAATAAATAAATAAGTGAACTTACATTCTATTTATCACTAATTATGACCCAACCTCGTCCATATGTGTGTATGATATTGAGATCATGCATCAAACTTGTCAAGAACCAACTTTAGGTGTCTTTATTCTCAACTCTAACAACTACCCAAGCAATTGGGAACATTTGATCGCTTGCATCCTTCCAACAACATACAAGATCTAACCTTGACAAATTCCTTTCAAGAAGCAACCATCTAACCCCACAACTTTCCTACATTCACTAAGGAACCCTTTCTTACATGCAGAAAAATAAATGTACATTCTCTTAAATAATGCCTTCGATTGCATATCAAGTTTTTCAACCTTCAATGTAACAGTACTCTTCGGATTGCTCATCCTAAGCTCCTCTGCATAGTCTCATAGCTTTGCATATTCCTTCTTATAGTTTTCCATCAAAACTTTATAAGAAAATAACTTGGCCTTCGTACATTGGGTCATACTTACATCTAAGTCCAATTGCTCCTTGATGAGTTCCCTCAAAGCAATAGTTTTAATAGTTGGCATTGCTTTTATTGTAGCAGGATAGTAATTTGCCAACCAAGAACCTGTCACGTTGTTATTTTTTAAGCTTATGCTACATGTATGTTCTAAATAATAGGTCTTCACATGAAATGATCCACTACAAGCATCAATAGATCCAGAGATTCTCCAAGGACAACTTTCATTAACACATTTGGCTCTGACATATTTCTTTTCATTCTTTATAAATTTTATCTCTCTACACTTCGCCACTAAATATTTTATGAGAGCATTTTTAAATTGCCTGTTACTATCAAACATCATAGACATGATAAACACATGCACATCACAATTAGGATTAGGGGTGAGCGGTTCCAGGTTTTGGGTAGGTTTCACCTGGAACCTACCCGCCCTTACAGGTTCCTCAATTTTTGGAACTTGGAACTTACCCGTCGGAACCTAGAACCTACCCTGTCATAGGTTCTAGGGTCGATTCCAGGTTCTTACAGGTTCTTTTTTTTTCATGTTCAAAAATAAATTCGTGTGGACAAATATGTAAAGAACCTGATCTGGACAGATATGTAAAGAACCTGATCTAGACAAATATGTGTGGTTTATCAAACAACTAAACTAAAAGTTTGATTAGACAATTCATAACTTCCTGAAACTGCTATAAGCTTACCAATATTTATGCTTAAAACAGGGGCTTCTTTCCAATAAAAGTGACTCACTTGGCAAAAGCGGCCATAGACCGGATAATTTGACAAACTCATAATCTGTAAACATGTGATGGAATTCACTAACGTGAAATAAGCATTAGAAAAATATGTAACAGAGTTTCCTAGTAAACCTCTTGAAACTTAGAGCCTAAGTACCAGAAAACAAGTATCCTTAGATATTCCATCTCCAGCTACCTCGAAGCCACCCACAATCACAAGGACCTTGCCATCACGTTGGCTTGACCATGATGGAACATTTGCATCTTCCACTTCTTTTTCCTCTTCTATGCGCAAACTCTCAAACTCTTTGAGAATGCTAAACTTCCGATACTCAATCTTGTTGGCTGCTCCATGAACTGTTATCAACAAATTAAGAAACAAAATGAATAATTCACCCATAGTTCTTTTCGATCTTAACTGCTCCCATGATGACTGCTTTTGCAAAAAATGCAGTGAAGCCATGCGCTTTAAACTAACAATAGCATATTAGTTTTGGGGGGCATTGGATGTAGATGAAGGTGCAGAATTTCCACACTTAAAGTACAAGGGAAATTATTTGTTCCTTACTTTACTTTTCATCCAGTGACAGCAACATAAGTCAAAAAGGCTTATGGATATTCAAGTCTATAGGTCTACTCCTTACCCAAAAAATAATGAGCAATCAGATATTGAATTCACTTTGCACCAAAATCTATTTATTCATCAAATCTGCTAGAGAGAGAAATCATGTTCAAGGCTTTTTGTGCTTCAAACAGAGCACGAATTTCTTCACAAACACGTACATTGTGTAAGAGGTCACTGAAATCAACTGGGTACTCTCGATGCTACCCCCACCACGAAGGAAAAAGAAAATAAAGCAAGAACAGATAAAATGACCTATCTATCACAATAATTATTAGAACTAAAGCATGACTAATAATTATTAGAAAGCCTCACCACATATATTCATTCCACTTCAACCAGCAAACTCTATTTATCGGTGATAATCTCCTCATCAAGACAATCCATATCTACAAAGAGAGAGAGAGAGAGAGAGAGAGAGAGAGAGAGAGATTAAATAAAGTGTTCATTCATTAGATAATACAAATGAATTACAATATATAAAGATATAAACATCACTCACCCAACTCAAACTTTTGTGCATTCTCGATACATTCTTCAACATTAATTGGCACACGAACAGCTCTTAACCAATCTTAAGTGCAAATCAAAGCTTCCACTACTTTAGGAGTCAAAGAACTTCGATAAGCATCAAGCACATGACCCGATGTGCTAAAAGTTGACTCTAAAGCAACAGTAGTTATAGGAATACACAAAATATCTCGAGCCATCAAAGATAGGATTTTATATTTTGAGCCAAAAGTCTTCCATCACATCAAAATGTCAAGATCAAGAATTTTTTCTCTTTGATCTCGAAGATATTGATCAAGCTCAGAATTGTTGTCATCGCACACATCGTTGTCCAAGTACATAAAGGCTATCCACCAAGCTTCGATGTCATATTTCTTGTTCTTGTTACCTTCGTTACCATCGGTATTAGAACCACTACTATTGGCACTCACACTCACACTTTGGCTACCAAAATTTTGATTACTTGATTGCTTATAAAATTCATACAAACGCTCCAATGCATTTTTCACCTCATCACGCATCTCTTTAATTTTCGATTCATCATCATAAATCTGTCCATACAAGAAATTCACATATTGCATCGTTTTTGTAGGATCCAACACAACTGCAATCAACACCATCATATTCACTTTATCTAAGCTCCCATAATACTTATCAAATTTCTCTTTCATTTTCTTGCCCATAGCTCTAAGCTTAGGATCCAAATTATCCGCCGCATCTTTCAAATATTTATACAAAAGAGCTATCCTCTCAAATAATCATTTGAATTAACATACAAACTCCCCCAACATCCAATTGGTAGCATAATAGAACACTTTTAGAAAATATGAAAGAACAATGGTTTTTTCCCAATCATCATTTGTAGGAAGATCATTGTCAACCTCACTTGATAAATTTAAATCATCTTCTTCCATCCTTTGAAAAGCTCTTCTAAACTTTATGGCGGTGTCTAATATGAAATAAGTGGAATTCCATCTAGTGGCAACGTCAAGAATAACCAAACCCTTATAATTGATCTTTTCAGTCTCAATGAAAGATTGAAATGCTTGGGCTCTCGTGGGAGAACTCCTCACATATTTAACCACGTTTCGGATACGTGCAATAGAATCACGTACCATAGTTAACCCATCTTCCACAATCAAGTTTAATACATGAGCGGCACACTTCATGTGTAAACACTACCATTTAAGATCAATGACTTTTCTCTTTAAAGTATTTCCTTCAATAAGCCAATTGCAACTTCATTCGAACTAGCATTATCCATGGTGATTGTCGACACATTTTTTTGTATTCCCTACTCATTGATGTATTTCTCCACCATTTTCCCAATCTCCTTACCCTTGTGACTATGCATCACCACAAAATTGATAATTCTTTTATGTAACTTTCAATTTTCATCAATAAAATGTGCGATGAGACACAAATAATTCAAGTTTTGACGGGAATTCCATCCATCATTCGTGAGTACGATCCTAGAATTAAGCTTACCAAAGTAAGTTTTCAAACAAGTTCTTTAATAGAAATACAACTTCATGCAATCTTTAGCCACTGTAAAATGTGATAAATGTTTGAAGAGAGGCTGTAACTCAGTTACAAAGTCACGAAATCCAACATGCTCAACCAAGAAAAAATGTTACTTATCAACTATGATGAACCGAGCAAGCATTTGCCTACAACGATCTTGATTAAATGTCCATGTCAATAAGACACTACCAGTGCTAGTATCTCCCCTTGTTTGGCCATCCACATTTATGTTACGTCGTACAAAGAATTTCTACCTCTTATCTTGATTGCGAGGATACTTCTTGCACATTATCAAGTGCTTCCTCATTGTAGAAGTACCGTTACAAACACAATACTTCAAGAAACGCCCATAATCATTGCACTTCACCCTATATGCTTGTCCAGTCTTATCATCTATGATTTTCGTATAATGACTCCAACATTCGGATGAAGCTTTCTTATCAAGAGGAGGACGAGAAGAACCAACTACCTCTTTTGTCGCACTTGCATTCGCACTCGCATTCGTGGTCGGGGTTGGCACTTCTTCACCTTCGTCGCCCAACAATTCCAATCCTGTGATCGGAGGCAACTCCTCATAGTCACGTCCCTCCACCTCCATTGACATATTATCTTGATACATCAACTTCACACATACACAACAAGAACAAGAATAGAATATAATTAGAAAAATAATGTAAAACCCCCAATCAATTAATGACAACAAGAACAATGGTGCTTTAAACTAATGCAAAACCCTCAATCATCTCCACAAAAGCTAGTTGAAGCTTCAATTTCATGTTCAAGATCACCAATGGTGAATGTAAAAGCTTGATAAAATAATGCCTAATATGATCAGATGGATTTGCATCAGCAAATAAAGCAATCAAAAGATGCATCACGTCAATGTAACAAAAAGTGCACAATGCTCAAATTATTTAAACAATCTAATGTTTCTAGATCACCAAGCTTATTCCATGCATTTGAAGCATTTTTCCATCTTTTGCAACTCCTCAATATGGTACAAGCAAGTACTAATGTCAAAATGCAACAGAATTTGGCTAAGTAGAAGAATCGGCAAGTTCAATTATCAAAAATCAATAGAATATATCAAAGCGTTAACCCTAATTAACATAGAAAATGCAAAATTATGAAAACGCCACTAAAATTACAAAAAATGACTAAAAAATCCAGCAAAACTATTCCAAACGTGAAAAAAATGACGCTGATCACAGCATAGCGGTGAGTTTTGGCCAGCAGCTCATTTCTATGCAATTGACCAAATTTCAGCCCATTCCGAGTTCGCCAACCCTAAATACATCAAGTCTAGCATTACAAAATAGGGCACAAACGCACAAACATATTTTATGCTGCAGGGTTAGGATACAAGCCAACAGCATCCAAAGTCAAGAAAAGCAACTATCCAATCTCCTTCATTTCCAAGGTCAAACTATTTTGCAGCTTTTTAATGGGCAAATTGATGGAGGAACATGAGAAAATAAATGACCCCATTCTTTTCTCTCCTCCATTCAACAAATTCACAAACTCCATGATTGAAGAAGCAACAGCTAGTAATGTAAACAGAACTTATGCTAGACATTACAAGAGCTTACTAGGAAGATGAGCAAAGACTTCTAACTTGAAGAGAGAGCGAAAACAGCTCAAATCAGCTCAAGAAGAGTGCTGTTCTGATGAACCTAGAAGCACATGGATTTGGATCACGATTTCCTTTTCCCTAAAATCACCTTCAAATGTCGAAAATCACGTCAAGAAACAAGAACTCGTAGAGCAAATAGACCCAACCCTATTTTCCGAGCGTAACAAGAAACAAGAAAAAACATAGAAATCACCAGAAATTAAATTACTTGAGCGCAACAAGAAACAAGAAAAAAGTAGAAAGGGAATGACCTAAGGTTGGATTTTTTTTATTGCAAGGTACCCACTAGTTTCCCTTCTACCCTCGTCTATTTCTCTTCGTTCTCAACGAAAAAATAGAGAAATCACCAGAAATTAAATTACTTGTAAATTCGTGCGAAAGAGGTGAGGCGAGGTCAACCGTCTGTCTGAGCTAGAGGAGGTGAAGCGAGGCGAGGTCGACTGTGAGGTGAGGTCGACTATCTATCCGAGCCGAAGGAGGTGAGGCAAGGCAAGGTCGACTGTCTGTCGAAGCCGGAGCAGGTGAGGTCACGCTGTGAGAAGTGAGAAGAATAGAGGCGAGGTCACGTCGTGGGTGAGGTGAGGTGAGGACTAAGGAGGACTAGAGGACTATGAGGACTGAGGAGTGAAGTGAGAAGTGAAAACTTAAGAGGGAAGATTAGGTAATAGGAGGTAATAGAGAAATGAAATTCCTAAGGTTCCTGGTTTCGGTTCCGGAACCGGGAACCGAACCCTCACACATTGGAACCTAGAACCGGAGGTCTGATTTCCGATTCTCGATTTTACCCGGAACCATGCTCACCCCTAATTAGGATCATACCTTGGAAACTTGCTTCTCCTTCTAGTGAAATCATCATCTTCGAGTCCTAAATTAGACCCCAAACTTTTATGTCCATTTGTTTCACAGTACTTTGTTTGGTAACCAACTTCAGAATCAACTACATTATCCACATCAACTACAAACTGTTGGGATAGTACCAATTCCGCGGATAGTTCCCTTATAATCAAATACTTTATGACCCTGCTGTGGAACTTCCTGATATTATTCCTTGCTTCTAGAAGTTCCTCATTATCATGATCATGATCATCATCAATCAATCAAAATTCTTGCCTGTTAAGAAGTTTGTCTCGTCATCATCCACCATAAATTCATCATGATTTGAACCACCCTCATCCTCAACCACCGCCTCTTTACTTAAACCAGCAGCATCACAAGCACCCTCACCAGTATCTTGACCAGCACCCTTACTAGTATCCTGACCAATACCCTCATTGACCCCTACACTAACACCCTAACCATCACCCTCACCTACCTCATCAACTACAAAGTTTTCTCTATATACCTCAATCAACCCATGCTGCAAATAACTAAAAATCATATTAACAACACCGCTATCATTCCCTATGTATCTCAACCCATCTTCTATAAACTTTTCAGGAAACTTAATATAAAGGTGTTGAAAGGTATTGTTTACTCCATTCTCTATATCACTGATGAACCTTTCATAACTCCTTGAATTGATATTGACTTGCACTACTACATCCATCTTCCCCCCAACATCTTCAAGCATTGGGCAATGGACAAATTTTTCCCCGTGGAAAAGGTAAAACCATGCTAACTTGTTGCTCAACTCGACTATACACAAAAATGCAAGTTATATTACAAGTAGAAACATAGTGGAGGAACAATATAATAATAGTTAATAGCACATAAAAAAAATGCATGCAATATCTTTCTTTGTAAACTTTTCATATTAGATAAACTTGAGAGTTATTAGGAGGTAGTGTTCAAACTGCTTCGACTATTCTACCTCCATCATTTAATGCTCATAAAGTACATATCACCTGTCCAATTTTTATTTAGACAGTATTATTATGGTTATTGAAAATATCAGCAGAATGACAAATCCACCTCTATGTAGAATGGATAGAATTTACTGTTTTGCGATTACTCTTATGGTTTAAATAGATCAGTACAATGTGTTTTGATGGCTCGAAGCGAGTCTGCAAACTAGAATTTATTCAACTTGATTTACAATTCAATCACATCAGTTGAGATTTGTGCATTTAAACTGCATGGCTTATGGCTCTGCATGATTCTTACATCTTCTCAGTCATTGTGTAGTCTAAGGTACGTGACGATGAGTGTAAGAAGCATGCAATAATATTTCTCTTTCAACTAGCAACAACGCACCCAAAGAAATTGAGGCAAACAGATTATTTAAAATAAGATAAGGACAACATACCTTTTGACTGTTCTTTATTGAGTTCAGGACCACCATGTAGAGTTGTCACTTACACTCAACACTGTCGACAACACAAGAAGATCGGGACCACAACACTTGCTCGTGTTCGCTGTGGTTTGTGACAGATGAATCGGGTCTCGATTGGGTTATGGGTGAATCAGGTCTTCGAGATTTAGATTTGCGAATCTGGGATTCTGAAGGATGAATGCCTCGGGTGAAAAGGGGATTCGATTAATGACGCAATAGACTCAGCTTGACGATTGTGTAGTTAACGAACGTGATTGACTTTAGATGAGATCGAATCTAGAGAAAAACTAAGAGCATTAGGGTTCTTTATGATTTGGGGCTTTGGTTGATGAAGGGGAGACAGACAATGTTTCTTAGATAAAGTGGACTTTTTTTGTTTTTAAGGAAAAAACGACATTTTTATTTTTCCGGTGACCACGTCAGCATCGGCCATCCATGTAGGACGGCCGATGCTGACTAAGTACCCCACGTCAGACTTTTCCGGGCAATAGGACTGAATTGGAAAGTATGCAAAAGGTTTAGGAGTGAATTGGCTAAATTGAAAGGTTTATGATTGAATTGGCACAAATGCAAAAAGTTTAGGATTGTTTTGGTAATTTTCCCCATTCTGTAGATAACGAGATCACAGGCCTTTTGACCATTGGGTATGCTATTAGTTGGAAATCAAAAGTAGCTAACCAAATATGCCATTGCCAGTGATCACCCATTCGAACACTGCCTATCATAAATTGAGGCTACTAATAATATTGGTCATGCTGCAATGAGGATACCAAAATCAAAACCTATAGGAACTATAAAAAGAAAAACTGTAGCATCAGGATCCACAACCTAGTCACCACACGCCCCCACCCTCCATCTTCTCATGACGTCGAATTTGAGGTCGCGAGCCTAAATTAGATGTCCCCCATCGCTGTGGTTGTAGCCTCACAACAACTTGAAGCCCCTCTATCTTCTTGACAAAGGGCGCGACGGAGATTGTTGGCACAGTTGAGGCTCGACGCTTCACATGCAACGGACTAGGGGTGAGCGATTCTAAGTTCCTTAAAAGTTCTAGGTGGAACTTATAACCTACTTGTTATATCTCGAAACTTGAAACTTACCCTGTCACAGGTTCCAAGGTCGATTTCACGTTCTAACAAGTTCTTTTTTGTTTTTTAGTTAAGCAAGAATGAAAGTAAACACAAAAAAAAAAATAAAGAGATACTATTGATAGAAAATCCATTTCCAACGAGTTGGCATAGAACTTTGTTTTCAGGATGAACTTGCCGATCCATGTAACTTCATCGGCTAGGTACTATTGCTGTAGTGAGTACAATTCAATCACTCCAAAAAGCGATTTAACCACACAAAAAAGAGAAACGATAATGTACATATAATCCCATTAAGGAGAGCTAAACATATTCTTCCATGCATGAAAGATAACTAAACTATTGGACATAATCTGACATAGTAACATCAAAGGGAACTAGCTTTATTATCGATTTTCATTAGCATATCAAATCCATGCCAAGAACGCGAAACGCGGCTAACTCGAGCGAGATCACAAGGGTTGCCCACACTCATAAGTTTCTTAAATGACATCCAATTCGAGTCTTGGCACAAAATCCATTGAAGGATCCATTTCTGCTAGTATGAGCAAGCTCCAGATGCCTCCTCGAACTTTAAAACCTACCTTAGCATCATAAATCAACCACAATCATATAACCCCTAGAATACAAAAAAATAAATATATAATAGGACATTTAGATCACCGAAAGCCAAATCAGGATGAACTTGGTACACCTAAAAGAAAGATTTAGAGCTTATGCCTTTGCACATAAAAGCCAAATCAAGCAAATTGGAGTCGAAACGGAACAAAAATCCCTTGTGTATTGGCAGTTCTTTTATGCTATTGTATTGATTATAGCAATAATTATATGTTATAGAACAACAAACCGAACTGAGGTCACAACAACGAAGTTTGAGCACAATCAATAAAAAATATTGCTAACGAAACCAAGATATGATGATAAATCAGCGAAACTGAATGGGAAGCATGTCACCATGAATGAGGTGTCGTAATTTTCGTGGAATTTATGCAAAGAAAAGGCGTGTGTTCTATAAATAAGAGTTTGAAAATGGACTGCCATTCATTAGAATCCAATTCTCATTGTCTAGGATAGAAAACTTAACATTTGCATAGGATTATCAAGGAAACGGGATCATGGCAAGCAAAGCCCAGATAACAAGAATGAGGTTCCGCCAAAATTGCGACATATAACTCCCTAGCTTTGAGGTAGGGGGTATATCGATCTGGGTTGGTCCAGTTCCCTTAGAAATCAAGAATCGGACCGGTGGTCCCGGTTCTCATATTTTCGGAACCGAGAATTGGATTGGAGGATTCGGTCCGATCCGATTCCAGTGAAATCGGTAAACGAGGATGGATGACCAACCAAATGCAGAAGATTGACAGGAAATTGGCTCATAAAACAAAAAGAAGAGAGGAGAAATCCCATAAAACAGCTCATCTAGATCATATATAAGAATTCCATTTTTCCCCCCATTAGATCCAAGCCCTACATCATAGGAAAACCCTAGACGCCAAAAATGGACAGAATAGAACCGACAAAGCAAACACAACCTCCACATCCAATCGCATAGCACATCCGAGCAAAAGTCATGCCAGAACGGAGCAAAATCAACGGAGCCAGACAAAAAAAACCCCTAGAAACCCAAACCAGAGTGAGGGAGAGAAAAAGAAACCTCACTCTTGGTGATGATGCGACGACACTCGTGGAGGACGGTGACACTAGCTCGTCGAGCTCGAGTGAGAGGGAGGCGTCGAGAGACAGAGAGGAGTGGGAGGCGTCGAGAGATAGAGAGGAACGAGAGAGGGCGAGAGGGAAAATAGGCAACTGTGACTCGTGAGTGAATTTAGAGCAGTGCGTGGGCGTGACCGCGTGAGAGAGGAGGAGAAATACCCGGTCCGGTTCAATCTCTTGGTACCGGGAATCGGACCGCCTGACCACCGATTTCACTTTTAGGAACCGGGAACCGAACCGAACCAGTTGGTCCGGTTCGGGCGGTCCACGATGCTCACCCCTACTTTGAGGGGCACGTTTGATTTGTAGGAATCAGAAGAAGATATTGAATTGTACAAAAAGAATTGTCAAGGGAATGGGATCACAATAAGCAAAATCCAGTAAAAAGGAATGAGATTTCAACAATGTTGTGAATATGATTCCCTAGCTTTGAGGGGCTCGTTTCGTTGATTTCGTGTATCATTGATTGACCAAACAATTTTTATGCAACAACAAACTACACTGATATAGTTTAGACATTTTATCAAACCGTTGATGTGCAATTCGGTCAATGAACTCATATGCAAGTGTAAAGTAGCTATCCATGTCCAAATCATCACATAGGTGACAACTGCAATCGTAACTAATTTTCACTCGGGCAGTAACTGATAAACTATAGGTCTCAATCTCGACTCTCTTCTTCGCATACAAAGCTACAGAGCCAAGCAGTAGGCATTACCTCAAAAATAGTGAGGACTCGAGGTTGAGGACCGAGGACTCGGGGTCGAGGCAACGAAGAGCAGCAAAACTAAGAAGGCAAGGAGGCAAGGTCGAGGAGGCGAGATCAAGGAGGTGAGGACTCGAGGCGAGGAGGCAAGGTTGAGGAGGCGACTCAGGCAAGGACTCGAGGTGAGGTCGAAGAAAGAAATACTTAGGATCGTGCTTGCATAGAATAAGAAAGTGAGAACTTCTCACTGAGAAGTGAACTGAGGAGTAGATTGTAGAATAAAAAAAGAAATAAAAAATAGAAAGAACAAAGAAAGCACCGGTCTGATTCTCAATCCGATTTCTGATTCCTGATTCTCGATTCGATTTTTATAGGAACCAGGAATTGCCAGTTCCTCAAAAAATGAAACTAGGAACCGAACCATGGCACATTGAAACTTGGAACTGAACCGAGAACCGGTGGTCCAATTCCCCAGTTCCGGATTTTACCTTGGAACCATGCTCACCCCTACAACGAACGACGATAAGCCAGACTCGATAGCGGGCAAGACATGATGGCGAGGGAGAGGCGATGCTGAGCAAGAGGCAATGGTAGTGTCGACTTGCTTGGTGGCCTTGGTGAAGGATGAAGAAGAAGTCTGAAAGGCCAAACTTCTTTGGACTTAAATGGGTCGAAAATCGGTACACTAGAAACTCATTAAGTCCCAATCTAACTTACATTTAAATTTTTGAACCCGTTTCCAGTTGGACCGCTAAAGTTTAAACAACGCACACATGACCTGACTAGAAAAATACGATTAGAAAAATGAGTCACAAAATGGGTCATGGACCCCATTTTGACACCTCTACTCCTGATGAGACCCAACCCAATGGCGACCTAACAGTTGAGCTCCTACAAAGCTCATTTAACATATGAACCCAATTGCATAGTCAGAGATGAGAAATAAGATGAAGATTGCAATTATGCAGAAGCTTAAGCTTTTTAAGACTGCACAATGACTAGCGTTACAATCTTCTGTAAACCTGAACAAACCCTCTGACCCCAGCACAAGAGCAGGTTTTGATTTGTTCAAAGGTACAATCGCTTTAGTGACCCAATATCCCCAGAATGTTTCGCCCATCAACTAACTTGAATTTGATACTCGCAGAAACACAACATGGAAAAAGCAATACACTTCCACTGCGAAGACAAGAAAATGATGAAGGTTTTCACATTATACTGCCTTTCCCAGTTAATTCTTTCAATCCAAGTAATATCACCCTCAAACTCCTACAAGACCAAAATCCAACCATCAGCAACCCAGTTTATGCAATTGAGTCATGGTTTCTTCGATATTGATTCTATTTAACTTGACTGACCAGTGAAAGAGCAAACATCAAGATTGTGATTGTTCCAAACAAAAATAAATCTAAGAAATTGCCCATGCTCGAGTAATGCACATATAAGACGACCTTTCTAAAAAAGGTGTGGAGCAAACTAGGTATGAAGCCAAAAAGCACACCGCAAGGCAACATTCTTCTCCATCATCGATAGAAACCTTGCACATCAACAAATCTATTTCCTGGAAAGACAAGAATTCATACGTTCTCAATCACAATCTAGAGTAAGGATTATGCAAGAGCTAAAGAACGAAAATTAAATCCTGGTTACAGCATTACCGACATTCTGAAATTGGAACTGAAATTCAGAAAATGAATCCAGCTCAAATTTACACAAACAATAAAAAAGAATATCACATTCTACTCATGTGAATTAACTAGTGGCTGCAGATCTAGTAAAGAAGAGTACAACCTCCTTGAAACCTAGAGAGGAGTAATCAGTTTAGACCGGTTGATGACATATTAAGCCTCCACAGCACAAGCATCAAGCTAATGATTACTTTTTTCCCTTCTAATCATCGGCTGTTCATACCCAATGGTGAGACATCCACAATACCAAACAGCATCATTGCATTTGGCAAAAAAGAAAACAGCATAATCATTTGCAAAAGACTGCTTTAATGCTGGCATAGTCATGATAAATCTAGAGCAAGATGTCTCTCTCTGCGCACGCTTCGGTGAATAACCTAGTAAGTGGACTATGCTTTTGCTTATGCAAGACAGTGCTGAGTTTTCACAAACCCGACAATCCCCTCATTAGATTCCTTAAAACTTTAGGCTTATAGCACCTGAACGATCTACTGCATAAGAATGTGCAACAGCAACCGTTCGAAGAAAGCAGTACCCTCCTTATAGAGCCCATTCACCGTGCCTCTGAATTCACAAGAAATCACCTCCAAAACTGAAATTATCAATTCACCATTTCACTAACCTAATTGAATGAGTGGGACCAATCCTACACATGAGAAACACTAACACAGGCAAGACTAATGACTCAAAACAGAAGACAGAGGAAACAATGCAGGCTACAGAGCAATCAAAGAGATCCAAATTATTAACCTAACATTCTGCAGATTAAGAGATCACGGGCCTTTTGGCCATTGGATATGCAATTAGCTGAAAATCAAAGCAAGTTAACCCAAACATGCCGTTTCCAGTGATCAGCCATTCGAACACTGTCTTTGATAAATCGATGCTACTAATAATATTGGTCATGCCGCAATGAGGATACCAAAATCAAAACCTATAGGAACTATAAAAAGCAAGACTGTAGCCTCAGGATCCACAGCCTGAGTACCATATTCACAGATAATACTCGACATTCACAAAACCGAACTTCGAAGCAAGAAGCCGCTCGGACAAATCCCGCATCGCAACAATGAGCAGCACGCACAGCATCCACGAACAATGAGACAAACAGAAACAAACTAAGCAAACTACGCAAGAACCATGAAATTGCAACACCATATATAATGATTTAAATCACGTCCCGACATCCCTTCTCACTAATAAAACACTAGACTTACATCATCACCACATAAGATCCGAAAATCATGAATCTATTAATCTTCTTGGAAATGACCAGAGCAACACAACTAGTAAAATCCCTCCAAAACAGAACTTTAAAAAAAAATAAAAAAGAAAGAGATTAAAAGAAAAAAAGGAGCGACCTATTTTTTTCCCATCAATCCTGAGGAATCTCGACGTCCCCATCCGAAATCTCCTCCTGCAGATCCTTCGGGTCCTTCCCGTCGACCGTACACCCGACGGACACGCACGTTCCGAGGATCTCCTTCACCGTCCCGCTCAGTTCCTTGGCCATGGACCTCGGCTTCATCACCCTGGCGATCTCGATGACGTCGTCGAGCGAGATGTTGCCGTTGTGCTTGATGTTTTTCGTCTTCTTCCGGTCGCGCTCGGGCTCCTTAAGGGCCTTGATCACGAGGGCCGCCGCCGACGGGACCACCGCGACCTTGGCCTGCCGATTCTGGACGGTGAGCTTGACGGTGACCCGGAGGCCCTTCCAGTCTTTGGCGGTCTCCTTGGCGATGTCCTCACCGATCTTCTTGGGGGAGAGGCCGAGGGGACCGATCTTGGGGGCGAGGGAGCTGGCGGCGCCGACCTCGCCGCCGGTCACGCGGACGTAGACGTCGACTACCTGCGTGGGGTCGAACTTCGGCGGCATCGTGGAGGTTGTGAGGCCAAGAAGAGGAGCGAGGATGAGAGGGTGAGCGGCAGCGAGACGGTGGGAGGTGCGGAGTTTTGTCAGGCTTATATGAGTAGGGTTTTACGGATGTAGAAGGGAGGATCTGGTGAAATGACGTATCTGTCCTCCGCCTTGTATGGGCCAAGCGCCTCGGAGCTTGATGCGTCTTCCATATCAGTTTGGGTTTTGAACCAAACCCAACACAAATCCTTCAAGACAGCCGCCAAGAACAACTCACGATGCTGCTGCTGCTGCTGCTGTCCGTATATACTTGGCAATGGAGGGTACACTCGCTCGAGGACTTCACTCCTCAACAAAGCTCTCTCGCGTTGATCGCCTTCTCTGATGCCGATTATGCTGGAGATTCCATTGATCTGTCTCTCTACCACTGGCTTTTCGTTTCTTTCTTGAAATCACTCTTATTTCTTGGTGTAACAAAAAGCAAGATCTTAACTCTTTTGATTTTGTCATACATGTATTGAACAGGTGCCTTGTCAAAACTCATTGTGGTCAGTATTTAGAGGGAATTCTTGCAAAATTTTCTTTAAAAAGGAAATTTGATTCTATGCTATTATGATTGTCCTTTTAATTCTTTGTTGAAATGATTGCCCTTTTGCTTTTTATTTATTTATATGATTGCACTTTTTTTATTCTCCATTGGGATATTGTCCTTTTGATTCTCTCTTCTTCTGTACTGAATCGGCATGACCAGTATTGTTAGAAAGAAATATTTATGTCTTATGTTAGGTCATTACAGTGTTTATGAAAGGAAATATTTATTTCTTGTTACGATTGCTTAAATTTACTATAGTGTCCTCTCTTTGGGAATGAATGCAGGTTTTTCTTCACAGTGCATTATCTTATGAAAGAATAAATTAGAATAAGTGGCAGGATCCTCTGTTGTCTCTATCCTCTTGAGATGTCTTAGAGAGTTTTGACTTAGGCTGGATTTAGTTCAACATTTTCAAGGAGTTTTCGGTCTCCAAAACTCATTAAGGAAATGCTAAGGTGTTTGGCTAATAACTTTTGATCAAATTCTAGTCTTGAGAATGTTGAAAGGCCAATGCTGAAGGGACTAGTATTGAGCTTTCAGCATTTGTAAAGTTGAACAAAACTCACTCTTAATGGACTTGGAGCAAGGCACATCGAGGATATCTTAGACTATTTTCTAAGAGCATGCATGGTAACATTTCTGGAGTAGAATTTCTGCTGCAAAAGCACTTCTGAATTAGAAATCTATTTGTTAATGCAATTTCAATTTTCTATTTTTGGAGCATTTTGTCACTTCTGGAGCAAAAATGCGGCTAATAAAATTTCTTTTTTCTACTGCAGAAGTGTTTTTTCCCTCATAAAGTTGTTTTTGCCCAAAAAAAAGAAGTAACCTTTTTTTACTTCTCTACTTCTATAGCACTTTTTTTTTTTCCAATTGAGCATTTGTACCAATTCAATTCATTTGGTTAGCCGTTGCTGACGTAACGCACTGGCTAGCCAAAATAATAATATTTTAAGATTTTAAAAAAAAATTAATTATTTTTTACCTTTTCCTTCTTACTTAGAAGTGTGGCCGATGAGCTGTCGATGAGAGTTGCGGCCCTCTACCAGACACGCGAGGCTGGCCTTGCCCACGGCCGACAAGTCGCGAGTGAAGCCATGGAGAGGCTTGTGATGGGTTGCTAGACTCGCGATGGGTCGCAAGGCCAACTTTGCTCACCAGCCACACTTCTTGTTACGTAGGAAGGAAGAAGGAAGAAAAAATATATAAATAAATAAATAATTGAAAAAAATATTCTAAAAATATTAAAATATTATTATTTCTCCTTTGGAAGCAGAAATTTTCTTCTATTTTATCAAACACATTTCTTCTTTAGAAATCAACTTCTAGAGCAGAAGTAGAAAATCAACTTCTGGCCAGAAGTTAATTTTTAGAGCAGAAGTGTTGCTATGTGCATCCTAACTCTTCCTAGTGGACTTGGTATTGGCTTGTATTCTTTTGACATGTTGAAACATGATTGGCCCGTGTCTTCCTAACCGTTAAGGGTGCGCATGACAACACTTGAATTTCTTAATTTCTGTTCCAGAAATCATTCTGGAACAAGTTTGGAACAGAAATCTGTTTGGTAACGCAATTTCATTTTTCTATTTCTGAAACAACTTTTTGTTTAAGAAATCATTCTGAAACAGAAATCAGAAGTTAAAATTTTCAGCTTCTTGATTTCTGAAACAGAAATTAGAAATTTTCTCTCTCCTCTCTCTCTTTACAACTTGTTGCCGCCCACCGCCGGCCATTGGCCGCTTGCCCGCCGACCACACTCACCACCCATCGCCGCTCTCACCACCCATCGCCGCCCACCGCCACTTGCTACCTGCCGGTGGCTGTCGGCCGCTGAACGCCGGACATAGGAGACCGGACGCCGGGGGCCGGACGTCGGACGCGGGCCGCCGGACGCAGGCCGCCGGACGCGCAAACGTCGAACATCGGCCGCCGGACGCGCGGACGCCGGACGCCGGCCGCAGGACGCCGAACGCGCGGACGCCGGCCGCCGGAGAAATAGAAATTTTATGTTGTTATCAAACGAATTTCTATTTCAAAAATAGAAATTTTGTGTCGTTATCAAACACATTTCTTTTCTTAAAAATTGATTTCTGGAACAGAAATTGACTTCTGGAACAGAAATTTTGTCATGCGCGCCCTAAGTATCATGGTCCTTTCACTACCAATACCCCATAAGTCCATTCATTTGGGGGCTTTTGGATGTTCACTCTTCATTAATTTTGGACTTATGTGCTCCTTGACTTTGGTATTTTCAAACTTAGGATTTCGGCGATCAAACCATTGAGGATTCTCCATGACAAAATTTTTGTCAACTTTTCTTGATTTCAACAATTGTAAGGGCTTGTTTGGTAATAATTCTCTTCCAGAATTCAACTTCTAGCAAGAATTAATTCTGGCCAAAATCAATTCTGGAAGAGAATGAGAAATAAATTTCTAAAATATTTACCAAACATGTCCTCATTCTACTTCTGCTTCTAACAAGTTTACCCTAGCAATCGACGGGGACTGGCGGCGGCCGATGACCGCCTGGCGATCGGCGACCAGCCAGCTACTCGCGATCGGCAATACAAACCCACTAGCGAGGACCGGCGATTGACGATCGGTGACCGGCAACTGGCGACCGGTGACCTACGAGCGTGAAAAAGAAAAGAGAAGTGAAAATAGAAAAAATCACTTCTGAAGAATCATTTCTAGCTTTAGAGAATCACTTTTTTTACCAAACACAATTCTCATTTAGAAGTAGAAAATTGCTCAAGAAGTAATTCTTTATCAAACACATTTCTGCTCCAGAATTACTTCTAGAGCAGAATTAAAAATTCTATATGGTTATCAAACGCACCCTAAGCAATTGAGACATTCCTCACATGCTACTAGATATTCATGTCTACTAGAATCACTTGCTCCTCCTTTCACACCCTTTCTACTTCATCCCGCTTTTGGTGTTATCGTTGCACGATCCTAAACCTTTACAAGGCAAAGGGAGCTAATGCGTGAACCTCCTCAACACGTCTAGACTTTAGGTGTCCATTCGACCCATAATTGGTGGCTATTATAGTCTAGTTATAACTTTCTTGATGAATTGCATAGGTTTAATAACTAAACACCTACGATCTAGGAAGATTCTAGAAAACGAGACGCTACTAGTTAGGGACTTGCAAAGCCCGATGTGCTACAATATTAGGAGCGAAGTTGGTGGAATGGGCGAGGATCCATTTTTCTCACTCCTATATGATGGGCACCGGAGGTATTGCAATAGAGTTTCCCGGAGCAATTGGAAATAAGATAGAGAAAACCGAAGCTCAATGGAAGAATGTCGTAACTGGGCCGCATCGATGGCCCAATCTCATCTGTGGCCCAAAAAATGACCCAACCTTTCAACTACTCAGCTAAACAGAGACGCCTCTGTTCAATCCTTCACCTTTAGCACCGTCACCTGCCCCCTTCTTGAGCTCCTTTGCGATTGCACTACCCGTCGGATTCTTCAATCTTCTTCGTTGCCAAAGCTTCCATCACACGGCGAGTACTGATCAGTTCGCATTCAAAGAAGGGTTAAAGGGTTATGCTAACCCGCTATAAAGCGTGTTCAACAATCCCATTTGATTTACTTTCAAATCCGAATTGCTTGAATAATGACAATCATAATACTAGTATTTTCATGATTTAGTAGAAAATTCAACTTTAAATTCAATCTTGTATGTTTGAAAATTCTAATACTACGAATTGTGATTTTTTTCGGGAATTGGATTCCAAAATGAACTAAAACGGGGCATTTTCAATGTCTTGAATATTGTTCTTTAATCAGGGCGTAAAGATTAACAAATTGTTCGAATTACTTCACTCAGGTCATGGGCATGAAAGGAATTTATAGACTCGTAATATGGAAAGTATAGCGGACCATTGTATGCAAGTTATGTCTTTTGTGGACTATGTATTCGTCCTAAATATTCTTTGGTGAAACTTTCTAGATGCGCTACAAAAATTAGGTTAGCAGAGGGAAATTGGAGTTCGCTTTGAACTCGATAAAATCCGTTGTGGTGGTCATGGAAGTGTAATGCTAGGAGATAATGGGGAAGAGGTGGAGGAGGAATGGTGAAGGTGGCTGAATTTCGGTGGCTTAGGGTGTGTTTGATAACTTGCTAGAATTTTTAATTCTTTACCATAAGTGATTCTGG
>BCNH02000001.1:12519749-12532482 GCA_001662345.2 Metrosideros polymorpha var. glaberrima
CATTTTTCTTCTCATGCTCGTAGGTCGGCAGCCGCCGGACGCCGGAAAAACGGATGCCGAACATCGGCCACCAATCCTCGAGCGCCATTTGGTAAACTTGCCAAAAGTAGAATGAGAATAAGGGTGCGTTTGGTAAATATAAATCCTCATTCTTTGCCAAAATAAAAAATTCTAGCAAAAATCGTTTTCATGCAGGCCCTTAGTGGCAATTCTGGTGTGGTGGTACCTTGGGGCAACAGCTGCAGACATAAGTTGGGTTAACAAACACAATTAGGGTGCGTATGGTAACTTTTTTATTTCTAGAAACAATTTCTGAGAAAAAATGATTTTTTTTTATTCTATTCTCCAGAAGAGTTTCTGAACAGAAAAACATGTTTGGAAATTTATATTCTTAGAATAGAAAAAGAACAAAAATGTGTTTGGTACAACCCTAAAAATTTCTATTCTCATTTTTTTTTCATTTAATTATAAAAATGTCAGTGGAGGCGGCGCCGGCACCGACAGACTTGTCGGCGGCAACAGATAGTGGAAAAAGTGGCAAGAAAGAATAAGAGTGAGAGAATGAAGTAAATTCTTTTTTAAGTGAGTTTTTTTTTTTTTGTTCTCGAGAACAAGAAGCAACTTTTTTTATTCTTGTTTCTATTTCAAATCTATTCCCGGGAACAGAAATAGTTCTCACGAACAAAAAGTTAGCAAACTAGTTTCTGTTCCAAATCTGTTACTTGGAACCAAAGAATTAAGAATCAGATAATCTAAAGCGTTACCAAACATACCCTTAATCTAATAACCAACCAAGTGGAATGTGTGGTTCCGGGTTGATCTAACATGGGTCGACTCTTCTTTTGCTTTTTTCGGAAAAGATAGTTTCTCATTCATTCAGGTAGAGATAAAGAATACATAGGCAAAACTTCGGAACAAAGTAAATCCCAACATTTTGCACATTTAGATGCTACAACCATACTATCAAGAGGAATAGTTGCTAAAGGTATCAATTCGGTAGTAGATCCTTTAGATTCAACGTCAACTATACTCCAACCTCGAATTATTGGTGAGGAAAATTATGAAGTTGCCCAAAGAGTTAAACAAACTTTACAACGTTACAAAGAACTTTAGGACATCATAGCTATCCTTGGGTTGGACGAATTATCGAAAGAGGATCGCTTAACCGTAGCAAGAGCACGGAAAATTGAGCGTTTGTTATCCCAACCCTTTTTCATAGCAGTAGTATTTACCAGTTCCTCAGGGAAATATGTTGGTCTAGCAGAAATAATTAGAGGGCTTAAATTGATCATTTTTGGACAATTAGATGGTCCTCCTAAACAAGCTTTTTATTTGGTAGGTAACATCGATGAAGCTACTGCAAAGGCTATGAACTTAGAAATGGAGAATAAATTGAAGAAACGACCTTAAATCTTTGTGTACTAAGCCCTAATCGAATTGTTTGGGATTCAAAAGTGAAAGAAACCATTTTATCTACTAATGCTGGAAATTTTGGCTTATTACCAAATCATGCACCTATTGCCACAACTGTAGTGGTTTTGCTAGAATAGGCAATAATGAAATCACTATTTTAATAAATGACGCGGAAAATGGTAGTGATATTAATCCACAAGAATCCTAGGAAACTCTTGAACTAGCGGAAGCTAACTTAAGGAAAGTTGAAGGTAAGAGACAAACAATTGAGGCAAATGAAGCTCTCAGACAAGCTAGGACACTAGTCGAGGATATCAATGCAATTTCATAATCGTTCTTGGTGCATACGAACAACCAAAGGAACTTCCATATAAACAAAGGTTCTATTTATACACCCTTTTTTTTCCTGCCGATTGAATACAATATTCAATACAATTAAAAAAACAAATAAAGTGGAATCGGATGGATGCTTATGCAATAAAAAAATTCAATTAAAAATTGAATATAGAATAGGACGGAAAAGATATAATTCAAATCAGAGAAGGTTGTTAGAAAAACTTGTTAGATACCATGACTCTGGTATCTATTAAGTTCAATCTACTATTTGATTTGAATCAATGACTCCCGCCGTATGAAAGCAATACTCTAACCACTGAGTTTTTTTTTTGGGTCAAATTCTAACGACTGAGTTAAGTAAGTCATTTATCATCACAAAGAGAAACAAAACGAACTCATCCCACCACATCCCATTGATAAACCAGATATTACTTCTAAGCAATACCAATCAAACTGAGGAATATGTGTTGAATTATGTAATATTCATCTTGACAAGAAATTATCTACATAATATGATAAAATATGTATCACAAACACAAAGATTATAGCTTAGTTAGGTAGAGCTCCTTGTTTGCACGTGCACCAATGTTTCCAGAGGAGTCCATCGCATCATGTAATCATAAGAATTTATTGAGAAATCCATGTCTTACTCCATAAAGTTTAGGGAACAAAACAAGAGAACAATAGCTTGACAAGAGGTATTTGGTTTGATTCAGGTGCCCATTTCAGTTAAGCACTAAATAGAGCCCATCCTTGATTTGAGATATTGATAAAGTGAATACCTAGTATATTCAATGCTAGGCATACGAGTATAAGGACCTTCAAAAATTTTCTTTTCTCACTATGAACTTTAAGGTGTATGATTTTTCATATTTGGTTCTTTAAGCAGGGCGAGATGGACTCTATTCAACTCCGTGTTTGGTAGTCCCAATATGAGTTAGTATAGGATAACAAAATATCATATCTAGTGTTTGGCAACGCCCTCTGAACCAGAAAAACGCAAATATACCTGGATAAAATACCGGATAAGAAATCCAGGTTAAAGGGTGAGATAAACCCGGATTGGATAAAAAAAAAAATAATACTAAACGATTTTCTTTCAACGATGGAGTAATAAAGTGAAACATCCGACTTCGCCAGCCATTGCACACCTCCACGATAGCTAATTATTGTCACTTACGACCGCCGTGCAATTGTCATCGCCTCAAACCATGGTCGATTGTCATGGCCATCTAGCCAATCGTCATCTGACAACTAAGGATGAAAAGGAGAAGTTATACGTCACATAATAATCAACATCGAAGAACTAGAAGCCTTTCATGAGCCAGATCCTTCGAGGTTGGCGTCCACAACAAAGGTGTGTCCGCCCTCATTACTCGTTGCCCCAGTGCCATCCACTAGTGGATCTCTATCCACCTCCTCTCCGCCCTTCACTACCCCAAATCGTCAGCTTTGACATCAAGTGGCACAAGAGCTTCGTGTGCGGCATCCACCACCTGGTTGCCACCATTACATCGGTCGTTGTTGTCTCGTCTACTAGATCGCCACAACCGCTACCCGATCACTCGGCGACCCAAGACCCGTCTTCGCCGGTGTTCGAATTGCCTCTGATATGGTGAAGCTGAGCAATGACTATGGTCTGAAGGGGGAGATGGCGGTGGATTTGGCGAAACTGGCAATGAAAGAGACGAACCGGAGGGAGTTGAAAAGCAAGTTTGAGATGCTGGTGAGGGAGCTCAAGTGGTGAGATCTGGATATTCTGGGAGATTGCACTGGGTAAGTGAGATTTTCAAAAAAATTAAATATTTTTAATCCTATCTTGGATTACACCAAAATGTGATGGGATTCTCTAGATATTTGAAGGATTTCTAATCTAATCTAATCTAATCTTATCCTATCATATCTCAATATAAATCCGAAAGACCAAATGTAGCCAAAGGGTTTGAAGGGATAAATAGTCCAATTTCGCAACAGGTTTTTATTTTTATTTTGCTATAACAACCTAGTCTGCTGATTTGTGGGACTCTCTATTACAATGGGCCAACTGAAGATCCGAAAAGTGCATTAACAAATCATGGCCTTCTTTGATAAGCACTCTCACTTCGCATTTAGGGTTATTTCCGTTTGAAAGAGGCCTTATCAGATCAGAGTTATTTGACTCTAACATGGAGCTTTCTTCAATTCGTGCAGCGAAGTGGCTTTAGGGTTTCCAGAAGGGCGAGCGACTCTGGTGGCACAGCCGAAGCAATTGCTTAGCATATCATGAATTGCATGTTAGTCCAATCCGTGTTTTGACTCGATTTCATGTATAAAAAATAGCAAGCCTCGTCAGATCATAAAAAATACATCCTCGGAATCATATCGGGCTAAAATCGCGAGCCAACTCGCACAAATCACGAGTTAACTCGCACCAACTCGAGCCTTGTAGCTGTCCACTCTCTTGGGCTATAGAACCCAATGAATCTCCAGCCCATCTACTAGTATGTGGAGCCTTGTAGCTGTCCACTAGCTTCACAATGTGGCCCATGTGGGGGAAAGAACCTCGCCGTTCGAAATACACCTTGTAAGTCAGCATCCATATTTTTTTTTCGCTCTCCTTGTTGAGGTTCTCCCCTCTTCCTCTCATCTTCATATAGTTTTTCATTAACCTCAATTGATGGGAGGATTTGAGCTAGATCTCTCACTCCCCTCCCTTTTTCCTTTTTCTTAGGCTAATTTGGTTCTCTATTTTCCTTTTCTTGCTTTCCTCATGTTTTGAGGAGGTTTTCTCTTTCGATTTAGTCTAGATCTGAAAGGTTCTCTCTCCCGTTTCGAAGAGGTTTCTACCCTGATCTAGTCTAGAGTTTGAGATTTTTGTGTATATGTTTTCAAGATTTCACTTCCCTAGGGTTTCATTGGTATACATGTCTAGATGCAAAAGAGATCGGAAGGCTTTGTTCTCACAAATGTCGAACCTATGCTTATTCATCCTTGTTACTCTAAACGGTGATGGTGTTGGGTACATCGAACTTAGGCATGCATCGCCGAGAGGCAAAGCTGTAGAACAAATGAAGATCTCGGTGTGTGCTCATTACTGAAAATGAATTCGGTAATTGGCCACCAATTTTGATTTGAAGAAGTCGTAGATCTACTCATAGAGGGTGTGACCCCTAACCTTATTCCAATGATTCATCTTATTATCTTGACCTTGTTTTGTTTTGAAGTTGTTTAGGATGTCTTGGTTTGCAATTGGACCGCGTTGTTTCTCTCTTCTATTTCTATGAAAATGAATGAAATATTATTTTGAAAAAAAAAATCAACATCCATGTAAAGGAATCAGTATAGTATGCAAGTAATTGAAGCCAGTAGCATAGATTAAAAAAAGAAAAGAAAAGAAAAGAAAAATCCTTAACTTGACAAATGCATCCACTTCTTGAGTGGCATGGTTAATCCCATTTATTTAATAAAGCATATTATGGGGCACACTTACCATCTTTTTATTATATCTTGTTTAAAACAGAATTGAAAGAATATTCGTTTACGTACTCATCACGTAGTACTTAACTTTACCTCTATAATTGGCACATAGCAAACTGTGGCATAATTGTGTCATATGGTCCATATTCATTCAATTACCTATTAGTTTAGTGATTTGTCATCCTCGAATATGTATCGCTTGTTAAATTTTAAGTTTTAAATTTAAGAATGGATAAGAAAAGCCCATCTTATTCTTAAATATATTTGACCAATAAAATAGATGACGATAAAGATAAAATATCTTGAAATAAACTTCTGTTATTTTTCCTAAACAATTATCTCTTTTGACTAGGAGAAGAACAGTAGAATTGGCAAAAGTTGTGTATGACGGTCACTTCAGTACCAAAAGTTTTGAAAGGATCACTTTAATGCCAAATTTTTTGAAAAACGATTACTTAAGTATCAACTCCAATTTGCTTGGCCGAAAATTTGACATGACATTTTTTTATTAATATCTAAAGCCGACGTGGCTAGCCGGAGGTCTAGTCAGCAATAAAAAAAAAAGCTAAAAGTTCAAAAAAATTAGAAATTAAAAAATACAACTTTAATTAGATTGAAAAAATAAAAATAAAAAATTATAAAACGGGATATGTGGACGGAAAGTTCTAAAACTTGTCACAAATGTTCAATTGAATCCTAAAAATTATAAAAAATGCAATCAAGTCCTTAAACTTGTTAAATTAATGCAATCGAGTCTTTCCGTTAATTCCGTCCATTAGACTAACGGAAATGCTAACGTATTTTTATTTTTATTTTCTCCCTCCTATGTGATGATAGCGTGGCTAAAATGACATCGTTTTGATCCAAATTCGATTTTTAATACAAAATTTATTTAAATTAAATTTAAAAATAAGCTAAATATAAAAAAATGTTATTACCACGAAAAATCTCAAATTTGTATATCTGTGATAAATTTATTTTAAAGTAATTTGTTGATCACGGAAACCCCAAAGTAGTATACATGTGATAAATTTACCCAAACTAATATTTTGACTACAAAAAACGCTAAACTGATACACCTATGACAAATTTGTCGCAAAATTTAGAGTTTTTCAAAAAAGATGAACTGAGCTCTATCGCTAGAAAATGAGCTAATAGAAAAAACGCAAACTAAGTAATTATTATTTTTAAAAAACCTAAGTTTTGATAAATTTGTCACATGTGTGCTTGTTTGGGGATTGTCATGGTCAAAAAGTTAATTTTGAGTAAATTTGTCAAATGTGTACCAATTTGAGGTTTTTTCATGGTGTTAACCCATTAAAAAATAATAATAATAGAGAACCAGGCAGCGAGGGCTTGCATAGCCCTCGCAAGCAATGGTCGGCGATATTTTAAATATATGATTAATCCATTTAATTTGAAATTAATTCAAAAGAGACTTAGATAATACTAAATGAATAATACTCGTAATTTAAATATAGCTTTTGTTAATTACATGAATGAAAGCATAATTCATCCATTCAATTTAAGATTCGATCAAAATAACTTGAATGATGATTTCTTTTTTATTACCATGAATAAATTTCACTCAATATACACTTAATTTAAAAATTACCATAAAAGTATAAAAATTGCAACTTATTTGAATTACATTTCATTTTGTTGTATCTCGTTCTTCTAAAATTCAGTTATTTTGCATTCCCTTATATTAAAGATGGCTTATATTATTTGTAGCAAGTATGTCTAGCAATAAATGAAAATAAGAAATTTTCTTTTACTATCCATTTAATTTGAAATTGAGATATTTCTAGGAAAAAATATCGAGATAAGAAATAAGCTCATGAGTTTTAATTTGTTAGTTTATCATCCGACAATTAGTCAATTATATAACTTAAATTTCCATTTAGCTAAGTGAATTGGAAATTGATTGGCTATATATATATTAAACCCAAAATAATCCATGGAAAATATTAAATCAACCCGCTCACGTACGAGGATCAGCCAATAAGCATGCGGCCTTGCTAGTAAAGGGATTAGGGGTGGGGACGCTAGTATCACAGGTGCAGAGTTCAACTCCCGCGCTTTGCAAAGAAGTAGAGCAAAAGTAAAAAAGAGGAGTGTTAGAGATTGGACAAACAAAAAAAAATAAGAAAAAGTACAAAGATCGAGAGTCCTCTTCTCTTTGTAGACGGTGACATAGTTAAAATCTGGGGAATTGCTCTTTTTCGGAGATTGAACAAGAAGAACACGACATCGACTTGGGATGAAGCCATTAAGGTCCACAAGTTTGGCTCGTGAAGAACATCGAAATCATGATGTTCAATTTGAAATTAAGCCATCAAAGTCAACAAATTCGGTCCAATTAGTAAAGAGGATCTGAAACTCGTGATGATCGATTCAAGATTAAACTATCAATACCCTCGAATAATCTATGAGAGAAGAAAGAATCATAATGTTTTACAGTTTGATATTATAATCAGATATCGTTCTTTATTTATTGAAATTAATGAAACTTAATATACATCTTTTTATCCAAGTTCACATCGGCAATTATACAAACACATACAAAGAAATATTTACGAACACAATACCCACGTAAGACGCGGGCCACGTAACTAGTTATTATCTAACCTTGATTTGTACAGTCTGTTCATTCTTATATATTTTTAGGGACATTTCCAATATTATGTAAAATAGTACATTATCCAATTGTACGATACGATTTTGTGAATACCCTAATGAGCTAATGGAACTAATTTTTAGAGAATAGCAATTAATCAAGACAAACCATGTTCAATACGTAACAACGCCCCTTTTGTCACTAGTGCTCTAGATTAGGCCATTAGTGTCTTTAAGTACTTGTTTGCTCGGCTGTAGTCATGCCATGAAATGTTGTAACTTTGTTCAATAATATACGTTTATTTTAAGCTACAACACCTCAAAACTCAATGAGGATGCCTCTAGGAGTGCTAGCAACTGAAATCGCCAGATGCAACGGCTATAATGAATTTGTCCAACAGCTTATAGAAAGTGCAACAAAGACCGTACAAAGCAGGCTCTTGGTCTATAAAGTAAATCATCAACTATTATACAATAGGAAGATGTAAATCAATTCTCTCATTTTGTGTTGTGGAAGCAAGCGGTCGGACAATAAAATAAATGATTAATAAAATAAATCGGACATCAGATTTACGTGATTCAGTTATAGTGGTTTACGTCCATGGAAAGAGCAACAACAAATTTCACTATAAAATAAGTTATATAATGGATATTATAACTACAATCGAGTCAATCAAACACTTTTAGTGTTTTCTAAGCTCCAATTACACACAATAACCCACCAGTGTTTAGTTTTCACAATTCTTCACAAAATAATCTCTCAATCTCATAAAAGAATTATACACAAATTCTTACCACAAGAATTTCTCAACTAGAACACAAACGTCACGAAATTTCGAAGAAATCAATTCTCGTACGCGACAAAAAAATTCTTCAACTTGGGCGCTATGTCAACAAGAACTCACGGGAAGAGCTCTCTGCACATCTTGGCACACCAAACACTCACACAAAGTGGCGCATCAAGTCTATGTGAAGAAGCCTCCCCTCACTTGTATTGTGTGTGTATATATAAAGTCTTTTGCCGAGTCCCACTAAAAGTTGACTTTTTTATTTCCTTTTTCTATTTTTTTTCTTGGACGAGTTGTACGCCCTTTCCTTTTCTTTTAATTTCCTAATTTAGATATCCATTGGATAAAGACCAAATATCTCAAGTAGGAAATCTCCCTGGTAACCGTGGACTTTCACTTATAGGCTCAAATTCAAGAGATATTTTAACAATTTTCACATTGGCTCGATGTTTGAGTCAAGTTGCAATCGCTTCGTTGAAAATTCAAACTTCGCTGCTATTATCCCACAGCCCCAATGGACTTAACCACGACAGATATCTTCCAAGTTCAAGCCTTGCTTAAATTTTGCCATATCTATGGACCTCATTAGAACGCCAACTTCACATGCACCTTTAACTACTTCATAAGGATTTTCCGACACAACCTCTCCTTGCAGATAAAACAAAACTACTATTGCGTTCATATCTATTAGAAGATCGTATACGTATCTTGTCAATATCCGTAGTTACAACAACTGTTGGCTCTATATGCTCCATCTCGTTACAAGCACCATCTGTGTCGATTATTTCACTAGTACTCGCTAGCTTAGGAGTTTTTGGTTGCAACTCTACCTCAAGTTGACCATCGTTTAGATCAGTATAAGAACTACCATAATCACTCCTAGCTTAAAGTAGTAAAGACTTGTCAAACGTAACTTCTCTACTGATAATAAATAAATTTAATTCTGGGCACCACAACCGATAACCCTGCTCATCTTGTGCATAAACTAGGAACATGCACTTTCTTGCCCTTCCTTCGAACTTACCCATCACTAACTCGAATATAACATGAGCAACCAAATATTTTAACAATAGAATAATTAGTAATGTTACCTGACCACACTTCTTCAAGAGTCCAATATCCAATCGCAGTCAATGTAGATCTATTTATCAGGTAGCTCATTGTACTAAGCGCATTGCCGTACTAGCACTAATGAGAATTTTATTGACCGTCTCTAGTAATATTCTGCTCATCAACTCTGCAACATGTTATGGTTCACTAACACTAATATGGTGTCTCACTACGACTTCCTTCATGCAGAATTCGTTTAATAACTCCGAGCAAAACTCCATGCTATTGTTAGTCCGTACATACTTGATCGTTTTACCAGTCTCCTTTTCAATCAAAGCTCTCAACTGCCTGATTCTGACAACAACATCAAACTTATGCCTAAGTACAAACACCCAAGTCTTTCTCGAGTAGTCATCTACAACTGTTAGCATAAATTTGGTAATCTTATTCGAAGAAAATTGCAACAACTTGCGAACATTAAAGTGAATTAATTTTGCAAATCTTCGTGGTTCTCTAGCAGTTGTACTGAAATGCACTTTCTGCCGTTAATCTAAGTTAAATCACATGCATACATTTAGTTCTTTAGCAACATAACCACATAATAAATATTTTTCACATAGAACCTTCAAGTTTCTCTAGCTAATGCACCTTAAACGCATATACCACAATTCAGACTCTCGAATAGATGCATAAGACGTCTCCATGGCGAATTCCATTACTATCTCACCTTGAAACTCATACAGGTCACTGTACTTGATTCCTTTCATTATCACCAAGGCACATCAAACAACTTTCAAAATTTTACATTTGGAAGAATACCGACACCCAGTTGAATCTAGGGCACTATAAGAAATTAGATTCCTTTTCAACTCTAGAACATGCTCACTCTAGCCAATATCCGCACAATATCATTATGCATTATAATTCGAGTATCACCAACACCTACAACAATCGCACTTAGCATTGTTCCCCAATTGTACTTTACTACTACCCATGCATTGATAAGTAGTAGATCAGTTCTTATTCGCTGTAGTGTGAAACGAATAACCAGAATCCATAATCCATTCATCAAACGATGAATCCTCAGAGACAAACAAGACATAATCAACATTATCCAAATTACAGTAAGCTACAACTACAACATCATCTGTAGACTCAACTCTTATTCCATTACCCTTCTCATTCTTTAGCTTAAACCAATCCCTTCTAAAATGCCCCATATTGCCATAATTTCAATAGACAGCACCCCCTGTCCTAAATTGACCACATCAGTTCAAGTTTATACTACTTTTGCTAACATGAGTATCGGTTTTTCCTCTATTTTCACATACTAAGTGGTAGACATAGATTCACCAGATTCTCTTCTATAGATGTCCTCACTTAGAATCAAATTTTGAATCTTATCAAACATTAAATTAGTTGACCTAGAGGAATTACTAACAGTAGTAACAGTAGTATTTCAACTATCAAGCAATGAGGATAATAGAACCAAAAGACATACCTCATCTTCAAAGACAATCTCAACTGAACTAAATTGACTAATAATCACATTGAATTCATTAATATGATCAGCAACGGACACACCTTCGCTCATCTTTAAGTTAAACAAACATCATATCAAATAGACCTTATTGATCGTAGAGGGCTTCTCGTACATGTTTAATAGGGCTTTCATCAAACCCGCATTAGTCCTTTCTTTCACGATATTAAACACGATATTACAAGTCAATGTCAGCTGAATAACACCCAACACTTGTCTATCTAGCAATTCCCAATCAGCTTGCTTCATCGTCTCTAGCTTCTCTCTAGACAAAGGTAAGTGCGGTTTCATCTGATACATATAATCTTCAACCTGCATCTTCTAGAAACCAAAATCCTTCCCATCAAATTGTCGATTTTCACTTTTTCTTCTTCCGTCGCCATCGATTTGCTTCAACTCAATCAAGCCTAGCCACTGATACTAATTGTTATATAAGCAAGCGATCGAACAATAAAATAGACAAGAAGAAAATAGATTGGACACCAGATTTATATGGTTTGGTCCTAGTGACCTACGCCCACAGGAAGAGCAGCAACGAATTCTACTATAAATCAAGTAATACAACGGAGATTATATAAGTACTCACGAAATAATCTCTCAATCTCACATAGAGATTATACACAAATTCTTACCACAAAAATTTCACAGCTAGAAGACAAACGTCATGTAACTTTCGAAGAAATCAATTCTCGCTCTCGGCAAAAGAATTCTTCAACTTGGGGGCAACGTAAACGAGTACTCACGAGAATAACTCTCTGCACTTCTACGCACACCAAGCACACGCTCAAAGTGGCGCTTCAAGTCTACGTGTAGAAGCCTCCCCTGACTTGTAATATGTGTATGTATGTGTGTGTATGCATGCGCGCGTATATATATTAGTCAATATAAAGCCCTTTCAAGTCCCACTAAAAGTTGACTTCTTTATTTCCTTTTTCTATTGTTTTCTTGGACGAGTTGGGCGCCCCTTTCCTTTCCTTTTAGTTTCATAATTTAGATATCCATTGGATAAAGACCATATATCTCAAGTAGGAAATCTCCCATGTAACTTCGGACTTTCTCTTATGAACTTAAACTCGAGACATATTTTAACATTCTGCTTCTCAAATAAAGTCTGCAATTGTAGTTTGTTAGTGATTAAAATCCATCCTTTTCTGCTAGCCCAATCATGGAGGTCCTTTTTATGTAAAGGAAAGGGCACACAAATCCAGTACAAATCTCAAGGCCTTGGTCCATCTACCCTGTCTAAATCATCTGCAACATTACACCACTTTAATGTCGCACTTGGTTATAAGCTCATCTTATTTAACTCGGTGATTAACATCCATCCTTGTTACAAATAATATGTAGAAAATGGATTAGACTATGCCAAGTACGTAGAATTCATAAGCCTCTAGATTTAGACATCTTCAAATTTTCTTTCCAACTCGCTGGTTTTAACGACTGAGATGAGTTTTATTGTTTTTCTTTCATTTGTCCTTCTTTTTTATGCTTTTACCTTTCTTCTTGTTCCTTGAAGAATCACGTCATCATC
>BCNH02000001.1:12532721-12557793 GCA_001662345.2 Metrosideros polymorpha var. glaberrima
TAGTTGGGTCTTTTTACCTAGTATTAAGCGTAGACATATTTAATTGACGAGGTAAATGGGGCATAGAAAAATTTGAACTCAAGACTTTTTTGTCTAATATCATGTAAGATTTTGTGAGACCACTGTCAACTGTTTTAAAAACTTAAACTGTTAGATAAATGCGTGATTTATAGTTTAAGTATTCTATCATCCCCTCCGATGCTTAAGTCAACATGTGTGCAGAAAATAAGGGGAGCTTTCGGAGAAGCCTTCCTTCTCACATGGCATTAAAGTGCTTTGAAGATAAGTTTTCTCTTATTGGGAGCAAGATGATCCTCAAGATTGTGTTTAAGGTTTTACCTATGTCGACACTACAACAAAAACAGAGAATGTCAGTAAATACACGGTTATATGCCGCTGTATCGTTAACTTTTACCAACATTTTACAAATGCGGCTATGTCCATAACCTTTGCCCTCATTTATAAATCCAATAATATGCATTGCTTTGTCAACATTTACAAATGCCGTTATATCCATAATTTTTGCCAACAATTGCTAGCATGAATTCTTACTTTTTCTCTTTAATTGTTTGGCAACGTTATTTACACAAGAGAAGAGATAATGCAATATGCAGTAAGGGGTTTAAAAAAATCAATCTCCTGCGGATGCCGTTCATATTAGAAGAAAAAGGTCTCTTATTGATTTTAATTAGGGACAATTCCCTACAAGATATTTTTGTTGATTAAATTCTAATTAGAACCCTATCGCTCCCTCACATCAAATTCTAGTTAAGCAAAAAAAAACGGATAAATAGTTGTTTCGCCAAAAAGCATCAATAAAGTAACTTTTAAAAGATCTATCAATGTTTGTAGAGTTTGGGCAAAAGTTGCTTTCATTGATGAAACAATTTACAATATATATACCTAGGGTTTAGGGCTAAAACAATACAATGACAATTATGCCCTTTAGTATAAACCTAATCTACCAATACTCCCTCTCAAGTTGGTGAATGTAAACATGTCAACAACTTGTTCTTAAAAGTACAAAATAAATCACGTGTAACCGGTTTCGTGAACAAGTCCGCGAGTTGGGAGCGACCGGGAATATGAAGAGTGCGCAAAGTGCCATCTTGAATTTTTCCACGAACCAAGTGACAGTCAATCTCAATGTGTTTGGTGCGTTCGTGGAAGACGGGATTAGTGGCAATGTGGATGGCTGCTTTATTATCACAAAAAAGATCAGCAGTGGTGGTGTTGACGTGGAGATCTAAGAGAAGCATGCGAACCCATGTGATTTTGCAAGCGGCAGACGCCATAGCACGGTATTCAGCTTCTGCTGAGGAACAAGCAACACTGGTTTGTTTCTTGGAACGCCATGAGATACGACAAGAACCAAGAAACATGCAGTAGCCAGAAACAGATCATCGGGATATAGAACAAGATGCCCAATCAGAATATGTATAACCATTAAGTTGGAGAGTAGAATCGGATGGGAAAAACAAACCAGTGCCGAGATCATGCTTAAGATACCGCACAATGCGAAGTGCGGCATTCCAATGGTCTTCATTAGGAGAGTGCATAAATTGACTAAAATATTGCACTGCAAAGAGTAAATCTGGATGAGTTACTGTAAGATATAATAATCTACCAATAAGTCGTCGATATGAACCTGGATCCTTGAGAGTTGGGGAAGGAGTCCAAAAATTGGATATTAGGTTCCATCGGAGTATCAACAAGACGTCCTCCAAGAAGACCAACGTCAGACAAAATATCAAGAGTGTATTTCTTTTGTGACAAGAAAATCCTAGACTTGGAACGAGAAACTTCAATGCCCAAGAAGTATTTGAGAGTACCCAAGTCCTTAATAAATTGTGTGTCAAGGAAGCGCTTGAGAGATTGAATCATAACTTCATCATCACCTATGATAACCAAATCATCAACATAAACAAGGACAATGGTCAGGAGAGAGCCACGGACCAATGTAAAAAGTGAATAGTCCGCCTTGGACTGTTGAAAACCAACATCAAGCAGTGCAGAAGCGAATTTAGCAAAACATTGCCTTGATGCCTTTTTAAGGCCATAGAGTGGTTTCTTAAGCTGACAGACTAAATTCTCCCCCTTAGTATGAAAACCCGGCGGAAACCTCATGTAGACCTCTTCGTCAAGATCACCATGCAGAAAAGCGTTATTCACATCTAATTGATAGAGAGGCCAATGACGAATCGAAGCAAGAGCTAATAAAGTACGAACGGTTACCATTTTAGCAACAGGCGCAAATGTGTCATGGTAATCAATCCCCTCTATTTTAGTGTAACCCTTTGCAACGAGACGAGCTTTGTAACGCTTAATGGTGCCATCAAAATTATATTTGATTCGGTAAACCCATTTACATTCAATGGGTGTTTGTCAGGAGGAAGAGGAACAATTTTTCAAGTGTCATTCTGTTCAAGGGCCTGTATCTTAGAAGACATCGCCTCCCGCCACTTGGGAGATTGACACGCAGCGTCATAAGTTTCGGGTTCCTACTTTAAAGATATGGAGGCTAAAAAAACGCGATGAGTGGATAAAAAACACGAGTACGATAAATAGTTGGATAATGGGTAAAGAGTACCTAATTCAGTTACCTTAGAGTCCGAAGAGGATTGATCGGAAGCCACAATAGCCCAATGGTAGTCTCGAAAATATCCGGGTGGACAATGTGGCCGAGATGGCCGAGGCATGGCTTCGGGGTCAGTGGGTGATGGTGTGACTATGAGTGCAAGAGGTTGAGGAGGTGAGGTTGGTGCAAGTACCGGGGTAGAGGGAGGAGGGGAGGTTTCACCAAGGTCGGGTATGGGTAATGGAATTATCGGGATCTGTTCGGTTGTGGTATGTTCGATTATTTGACGGAAAGGAAAATCTTGTTCATGAAAAACGACATCACGACTGATAAAAGTTGTTTGGTCTTGAAGATCATAGAGACGGTATCCTTTGTGGTTTGTGGGATAACCGATTAGAACACATCGGCGAGATCGGGGGCCAAATTTATCGGAGTGAAGATAGCCAGTAGAAGAGTAACATAATGAGCCAAAGACACGAAGATGAGAATAGGAAGGTGGTTTGCCATAGAGAAGGTCATATGAGGTTTTATTGTGTAAGAGAGGACTAAGTAGTCTATTAATGAGATGAGTAGCAGTTAAGACACAATCACCCCAAAAATAAAGAGGCATGTTAGAATGAAAACGCAACGCACGAGCAACATTGAGCAAGTGACGATGTTTATGCTCAACAACTCCATTTTGTTGAGGAGTGTGAGAGCAACTGTGCTGGTGGTGAACACCGTGGGCGTGAAAAAACTCTTATAATTGAGAGGAAAGGAATTCGGTCGCGTTATCAGATTGAACATTTTGGACTTTGGTTTGAAATTGAGTCTCAACAAAAGCAAAGAAGCGAATTATAGAATCAATTGCATCAGACTTAAAAGCAAGCAAAAAAATCCAAGTATAGCGCCAATAGTCATCAACAATAGATAAAAAAAAAAATAACGACATGTCTTATGTGTAAAATGAGAATAAGGTCCCCAAATGTCAACATGAATAAGCTCAAAGGGACGTAAAGTAGTAATAGTGCTAGACGCAAATGATAGACGCGTTTGCTTGGATAAATGATAAGCATCACATGGACTCAATTGTTTTGCTAGACTAAAACATAAAGTTTGTTGCAAAGTAGACAAAACTGACTCCGATGGATGTCCTAAGTGGGTGTGCCAAAGATGAGATGAAGAGGTTGCAGTAGAGAGGACGGCAGGTTCGGTAGGAATCTCTAGATAATAGAGACCACCACACTCATGGCCCCGACCAATGATCTTCTTCGTCAAGAGGTCCTGAAAAAGATAGTGGTTAGGAAAAAAAGTGACTAAGCAGTTTGATGTTTGAGTGAGCTTGGAAATTGATAATAAGTTGTATTTGAAAGAGGGAGCGCAAAGGACATTATCAAGGGAGATAGATAGGGTAAGAGGGGCCAAACCGTGATGTCACGGGGACACCAACACCATTTGGAATCCCAATGGTGGGATGTGGAGAGGGATAGTAAGTCGGGTTTGTAAGGTGACGAGGTTCAAATGTGATGTGGTTGGTAGCGCCAGTGTCAATAACCCAAGTATCAGAATTAAATGAATTCGAAGATAAGCCGAGAACATTACCTGAGAGGTTGGCTTTTGGGATGTTTACCTTTTGCAGCAAGCACATCAATTGTTTATATTGATCATTTGTGAATGGAGGAGGTCTCGCATCGGAAGTATGGCTAGACTTGTTGTCCGCGGGCCGGGAGGGGGTAGATGGTTGTCCACGGCGCTGCTTGCAGTTGGGAGGGAAGCCATGAAGTCGAAAATACACATCTTGTGTATGTCCCGGGATGCCACAATGGGCGCATCTTTCCCGGCCACGGGACGTGTTCGTCCGTTTAGATAGGTTGGCGGACGAAGCATGAGCATCAAGAGAGCCAGGCTGTCAGTGGGATGAGAAATCCGCGTATGGCCGCGAAGTATGGTTGCCATGAGTGCTAAGCAAAGTGCTGGTCTGGTCGAACGGTGGGTGATCCAATTGGATATGGCGGTGTGACTCATCCTAAAGAACTAGTGCGTATGCACATGCAACACTAGGTAACGGATCCATTAGTAAAATCTGGCTAATAACATTAGCGTAGCTCGGATTTAGACCCATGAGAAATTTAAACAATCGCCGATTCTCTTGTTGTTGGGTGATGATAGAATGAGCTGAACAAGAGCATTGCGGTAACGGATCCAAATTATTCAATTCATCCCAGCAACTTCGCAAGTTGTTATAGTACTTAGTCACGACATCGTCATGTTGAGCAAGGGTGCATATCTTTTGCTCAAGATGAAAAACCCTAGGACCATTCAATGGCGAAAAACGTTCGCGGAGATCAGCCCAAACATCCGCAACTAACTCTGTGTAGAGAACCATTGGCACCAAATCTGGATGGATAGAATTAAGAATCCAGGATATAATCATATTGTTAACACGAATCCATGACGCATAGGCAGGATCGGCTGTGATTGGTTTTTTAATTTCTCCAGTAACAAACACCATCTTGTTCTTGGCGGAAAGAGCAATCTCCATGGCACGAGACCAATTGTTGTAATTATCACCCGTAAGGACCATGCCAACAAGATTAGATCCAAGGTTATCAGAAGGATGCATAAAATAAGGATTGTTCGGCTGCTCATGTGTGGGAACGATGGTTGAAGAGGTTGGAGAATCGTCTACCATGGCGACTTGCGACGATTGGTGAAGAGGAACGTCAGGACCAAGGTAGCAACGATGGCGGCTCAACGAGGAGGCGCGGACAGGTTTGTGACAAGCGAGGTGGATGCGCGACAATGGACGAGCCGGCAACGGGCGCGGTGACTAGTGAGGGGCGGCGGCGGCGGCTCTGATGCCATGTAGAGTTCGGGCAAAATTTGCTTTCATTGATGAAACAATTTACAATATATATTCATAGGGTTTAGGGCTAAAACAATACAATGACAATTATGCCCTTTAGTATAAACCTAATCTACTAATAATGAACCAATTGACATGGGATATAAGGGTCCTCTGCTGATTCTCGGACAATAAACGTGAACTGACGAGAAGCTTAAAAGTACGAAGACTTGGGGCAGTCGTGGACAGTCATGTAAAAGGGTACTGGAATGTAAAGAGAGCAAAAAGATAAGATTTAACAACTGCTATTCATTGATTGATTGGTGGTCCTTTACTCGAATTACGATCCTAATACTTATAGCTACTAACGACAGCTAACAAATGGTTATAAAGAAAGCAAATAGCACCCAGTTAAGCAGCATATAAGCCAAAAAGGAAAACAGATAAGCAATGTTCAATTCCTTTGTGTTTCTACGAACTAGTTCAAAAGCTCATAATTCAATTCAAATTAAGCGGAGCAAACCTTATTGTGGGACGAGTTTTTGCACATGCTACCGTCATTAATTAGTGCCTGGCGTGAAGAACTTTATGTTCATTTTTTGGTGATGCATTAGCTATACGAACGAAACTCTAGCTCAGTCGTCGCTGTGAATAGTTGACGGAGAATGCTGTTTCCTTTTTCTTGCGTGGCCCTAAATGCTGCTGCATGTTTCAATTCTCTTGTTTCAGTCAGCGGAACAGTATTTGCTTAGGACATGTCAACTTTGAATTTTACAATTTAACTCGAGCAATCAAATTTTTACAAGTCAACGTTAAATTTTTTATCAGCAACCAAGATGAACGAAACCAAACTATACTTAAGGGGAAATAAAAAGGACAGAAAAGAAGGGGAAAAAACTAGAAAATAGAAAGGGGTAAGGCCTAAATAATTACTGATAAACACGTGGTGAAAAGCAGGAAGTAACAATAAAGAATTTCTCACATACTTATCCTTTGCAAAAAAGATATAGAGAAAGGAATGCATAGTAGATCTCATGCATTAATTATCGATGATATGGCCTAATAATGCTGCGCTTCCATTCGATTAATTTATCCCCATGTGCAAATCTTATGTATTCGTGCCCAAGCTCTCTCATAACGATGCCTATCTCTACTCTTAAACTATTGTATCAACTGCTAATCACGTGTGTTAATGAAGTTAGATAGGTATCTTTAAATACATAAATCAATAATTACTTCATCGTTATCATAAAACCCTTATTTTCTACCATTAAAAGACGCGCTTACGTGCCTCAATTTTCTTGTCCATCTCTACACGATTTGTTTACTCCAAATTCTTCCTCTTGACTGTTCTCATCTGTTTGATTCCATTGTGGAGGCAAAACGGATCTGAGTCGGGAATTTAACATGCAAGAATTCGTGTGTTCTTTCGCAATTTCCGGCTGCACAACAAGCGTGTCGGATTTAAATGTTGTACCTCGATTTAAGAACATAGAATATGGCTTTGTTCAGGTCAAAACTTTGTTAGAAGTTAAAGTCAAAACGAGAAAGATGTGAAAAAAATTGACACGGCTTTAAATCTTTAATAGGTAGAGGATAAAGACAGAGGAAAGAGAAGTGTTAGAAGGGGTATTGGAAAGAAAATTAATTTCCCTGGTTTGCATGAAAGAAGAAAAGGTTCGAGGGAAGACTTAAAAAAAACAATTGGAGAGAAAAGTTACCATGCCAAAAGTGGGGGAAAAGTTTGAAAAAAATGACAATCCATATAATTTTCTCACCCATTTTCGTGAGGATGCCATCATTGCATAAAGGGTATGTAGTCGATTTATATTACATTTGAAAATTTCCCACTTCTCTCTTTCTTTCTCCTCACATTTATTCCATATCCAAACATCATAAGTGAAAATTATGGTTTATCTCAACCTTTTTCCTCCAAATTTTCTACCATTTCATTTGCTTTTCTCCTCATTTTTCCGAGCTGGAAAAGATGAAAGGAAAGCAAATAAAATTAGAGAAAGTTCAATTTTTCCTCCCCTCTCTTCACAAAATGTTAGAATTTGCCTAATTTTCTTCACTTTCTTTTAATTTGCAACCCCCACCCTTCAAACAAGGAATGCTGTATCGTAGGTCTTTAACCACTTGACTTATTCAATTTAAAATAAAGGGTCAATTTAATAATAGGTGGCCTCATGCCATCCATTAGACATGCTTAATTAATAATAATTTCGTCAGAGAGATATATATGAAATTTGCCATATCTCTTATAGTGCGTTGAACCTTGCAACCCGGAAGTTGCCAATTTGCAGAGTTCCCAGTTCCTAATACCTTCCCAAGTCCTTGGTTTGAGTAGGCTACCACACCTAATCTGTAAGCTAAAAAACACATAGAAATTCCCGCCAAGCAATATAGTTAACCTAGGTCAATTGGACACCTAAAATGTTTAACCAGCTGTAGGAAAAATAAACTACCTAGATGACATGTGTAAGGTGGCTGGTTTAAGTGCATTAACTGAGGCTAAGGCTAAGGGTTTGTGGTTACATAAGGGATGGATTAGCGGCCCATAATGCCTTTTTACTACCACAAAATGTCAATCATGCCCAATTCGTATTTATCATGCATTTGCTTTAAAAGAGTTTGAAGATCGAATTTCGCCTGATACACGATCAGAAAAAAAGATCCATTTCTTTAGTTCTTCGATTAGCAATGACGTGGTGCTTACTTGACAATCAGCATCAGCATCAGCATCTTCGTTTGCATTTTTAGCAAAAAATATAACTTTAACGAAAAGACACATGATTTAGGGATTACATTGGCCAAAAGAAAAACATAAATAGATAACATAGGAAAGATTGAAATCTAAATAGAAAAAATCCAAATTTTCCATGAAATATAAATATTGAGATATAAATTCGCATATGAGTTTTTATAAAAGGGTAAATATCATGAAAAACTCTAAACTGGTACACCTGTAACAATTTTACCCTAAATTATTTTTTTTACCATGAAAAATCCTAAACTGGTATATTCGTAATAAATTTACTCCAGATCGAAATATCTGTGACAAATTTAACCTCCGTCAGTTTCCATCAAATTACTTAGTTTGATATCACGTGACAGTTGACAGGGTATATCGATTTGGAGTTTTACCCTTCATTTATCTCAGGTGTAATTTAACGAAAACTAACAAATGGTAAATTTTATTACATGTATATCAGTTTGGAGTAAATTTATCATATATATATCAGTTTGAAGTTTTTCGTGGTTAATTAATTTGTGGTAAAATTGTCACATATGTATCAGTTTAGGATTTTTCGTAATAAAAATATAATTTAAAATAAATTTATTATAAATATATCAATTTGAGATTTCTCATTATATTTAACCATTTTTAAAATACGTACTTTTGACTTTTGCCTAAGCAAAACAAACATTCATAACATCCGTAAAAGCAGAAGTATTAATTGCTGATAAAAGAAGTAGAAGTTTAACAGAGAAAAAGTAAAAGACAATAAAGGTAAGACCCACTGGCGTTAAAAATTTACTGCTGTCAATTAAAATCACAGCTGTCAAATTATTACGGAGTTAGGACGGTCATCAGCCTGGCCGAAGATATTTAAAATCCTCGAATAGACGTTCCGCGTCGCGACAAAAAAGAAGAAAAAAAAAAAAAAGCAAAAGGGCGCATTCGATGACGTGTCGCAACATGGACATCTACATCCAGATTGGTCGTGACGTACGCGTGGGCCCCACGACTTGGACTTGGCCCCCCCTCCCCCCTCGTGACACGAAGCTTCGGAGGAACGTTGGTGTCCTAAGACGAGATTCATCTTAATTACCGCCTGGGCTAAACGCTACGGCGCAGGAAATCAGGGCTGAGGGCGGGGAGATCCCATTGGTCCACGTGTCGCGCGCGACTCCCGGGGAACGGATAAAGTCGTCGTCGTCTATCCGATCCCAATCCATGACCATCTCCACTGACCATTTTTCCTCAATCGGAGGGGGTGAAACGAAATCGAATTAATTCTTATTGGCCCATCCTACGTGTCGCCTCGTGTACAATTACTAAAACACGGTTTAATTATTTAATGGGGCCCGTCGTGTCATTCTTCAGTGATTAAAGGGCGTTTTGACTAATGGTGTTGTTTTTATCACGATTTTGCAATCATTTATATCGTTCTTATTTATTTTCTATCGAGATTTCCCGAGCCTTCCCACCTAAGCCAATGTGATATTGCAAATTAAATTTTTTTTTTGTCAAAATGGTATCAAAACCAACCTATTGATTGCTCATTCGACATGGTTAAGTCCAAATACGCAACTCAAGTTATCACGACATCTTGTTCGCAGCACAATTTGCGAATTTGCTAATCATTGTCTTTTTGCATAACTTGTTCTTGTTGAGTGCTTTATATCCGGTAATAATCGGACTTGAGATCTCCTATACCTTAAAATGTAATGGAAGTTTGATTATCTTGTCAAGGATATGGTGCCTTGATATGGATAGAAGTCAATTGAGCAACAAGAAAGATATTGATCCCATTAAATAACACAAGCTACTTCCTAATTGACAATTCACACTACACGTGTGAATCTAACTTTGGAATTTGCTACACACAAATATGACTGATTTGTTTAATGACAAATGAAAAATAATTAGTCGATCTCACCGTAAAAATTGCAAATGCAAAGGGCAACAAATTTCGATATTTCCCATTTCCAAACTCCGTCATGATCGAAAAGCCTTTTTTTTTGGATTTAAGAAAAATAAAATAATGAAGCAATGAAAATATCATTAGTTGTGGCAAATCCCATGTGGTAGCTCCCGCTGAAGACCAATGTGGTCGTCCCCTCCGAGTCATTATTTATTAGCTTTCAGAGACTTCTTCGTGGGTCCAAACCAGAGAGAGAGAGAGAGAGAGAGAGAGAGATTATCCTCAATCAGATCACTCCACACGACACAACTATAAAAATGCCACCACCTCTCGGCAGAGGAAAATTTCCCCGCACTCCACCTCCTCCTCCACTCTTCGTTCTCGTTCACACTTCAAGCCCTTCAACAATGGCCGCCTCGAGAATGATCTCCCGAGCGACGCCCACCCACAAGAACCCTCCCGGCTCCCACCACCACCATCACCACCACAATGCTCCCGACGATGCCACCCTCGAGTTCGACGAATCCGACCTCCTCTGGTCCTCCAACGACGACGCGTCCCCCGACCCGAGAAAACTCCAGCCTCGATCCCAGAAGAAGCTGCAGAGGCGGCCGTCCGCGGCGGAGACCCCCTCGCCGGCGGCGGCGGCGTCGTTGCCTGTGAACATACCGGACTGGTCGAAGATTCTGCAGGGGGACTACAGGGAGCACCACCCAGAGAGAGAGACCGCCATGGACGGCGGCAGCGACAGCGACGAAGAAGACGACGGGGATAGAGTCCCGCCGCACGAGTTCTTGGCAAGGAGGAGGGGCGCGTCGCTCTCCGTCCACGAAGGCATCGGGAGGACGCTCAAAGGGAGAGATCTCCGTCGCGTCCGAAACGCCATTTGGAAGAAAGTTGGTTTCGAAGACTAGAGAGAGTAGAGAGAGAGAGAGAGAGTTGGCTTCTCGTTGATTCTTTCGACCAGTAAATTATTATTATTCCCAGTTATATTATATGCTCGGAAACATATATTGTCGTCGGGGAAATTTTTGATGCAGCTTGGCCATGTTTTAGAGCGAGAAACACAAACCCTTTCTCTCTCTCTCTCTCTCTCTCTATCTCTTCGGCTCAAGCTTCATTTTCCCCCATTAGTTCTTTCTTTCTTTCACGGATCAACCTGGTGTTTTGGGGTGTTATGTTTTCTGTTCTTGCTACTTTATTTTGGAAGGGAAGACGACCTTCCACTCTGCATGTAACTCGTCTCTCGCTCCTTTTGATCGTAGTGGATGCGCCTTTGGTTCTCTCTTTTTTGGCCCCTCGACAACATGTTATTTTCAATTCCGCCCCTCTGTCATTCCCTTTTTCTCCCCTGCCGAATGCCAATCTCTGGAAATGGGGGAAGATGAACAGAGGATGGATCAAGACTTGCAGAATAAGAAAGGAGGGAGGAGGAGGATGGAGATGGAGATTTTCCGGAAGACGACAAAAGTGGTGACGACCCATGGGAATTGTCGGTAGGTGAGAAAGCTACCCGAGAGCTATTATCACATTAATTGAGTTGAGCCCCCGGAAAAAGAAATCCCGAACCTAGAACAGCTTTTCGTGTGAACTTACTTTATTTATTTATTTATTTATTTTTGTCGTTGATAAACAAAATTACTTATGATGTGAAAAATATTTTGGCTTATGATTATAAACAAAAAATTTAAAATCATGTAAGTACGTGATTTTGCGAACAATTGACCTTCAAATAATTGTTGTATACAGTGAAAATATTTGTATTATTCTGACGACATGTAATCATGTTCAATATAAGAAAAAAAAGGGTCTTACAAATAAATATCTCGACACATATATTAATTATATACTTAATTAAATTGCATTTAAGGCAAACATGTAGACATATATTAACAAGGGCCTCGAGAATAATCATTAACAAGATCAATCGGAATGATTTAAAATATTAATCTTTTTTCGACCGTGGGTTTCCTGGGAAGGCGAATCTAGCAGTTTTGTCCATTTCCTACCAAGGAGTAACGACAAAAGCAGCACCTACATTACGCGATTGGATCACTGACATGCTCTCTATCTCGGACCGTTTCTAGAAAGCGCGAGGCATTACTTTGGCATTTGTACACCACAATGCCACGATTGGATAATTGCATCTAATTCTTTATTATGTTCAAGTACCTGGGCAGCCAGTACTAAAAGCTAGGTTTCAAGTCATAATCCTAACTAATCCAGTGTGGTAATGACGCGAATCAATCCCCATCACTTGAAGTTATCTGGATTACTATAAACTAATTATGGGCACGACCATAATTGGACCATGTTAGGCTATTCTTCTTTTCTCTCTTTTTCTTTTTGGGGGTTTATATATAATATCGAAAGCTAGCTCCCTTAAAGAAAAACACATTGAAACCTTGTTACCAAACACCAACTACTCCAGTTGATGTTCTTCATGCAGGGGTGGGTAAAAGGGAGAAAGTGCGACCTGCATTATTAGTATTACTATAAGTAAAAATATTATTGGAAAGAGAGATGAGATCAAAGCCTCCGGTTTTGCCTTCATATTAGTACGGATGGATGATTTGATCTGCGAAAGAGCTAATTCAGAAATTTACGAGAAAAGAATCATGGCGCGTCTTCGATTTTAATCCGAACGAATCGGGCTATGTCGCCTATGAGAGCTAGAAGAAGTGAAAGCAACATTTTCACAATTCGATGGATTGAACGAAATTCCTTTGGGTGCTCATCTTTGTTGACGAAAAATTATCCAGTCAAAATTACAATTTTCCATAATTTACGTACACATAATTTTATTGCTCGAATAAGTTTTCATTAAGTTTGCGTTAATTCATAGATTACAATAAATAAACTACCCAACGATTAAATCATTATCTCTACTAGACGCATCTCTATCCATATTACCACTACTTTTTTTTTTTTTGGTCGAATATTACTACTACTTGAAAGAGCAGATAAAACAATCTTTTGTTATTTTTTATGCTGCGAGTGGTTGACGTTAGATTTAGAAGTTTACAAGTCTTTTCTTTTGTGATTAATTGCTAAAATACATGTCAAAACAGGGACATATTCATCAATTTCTTAAAAAGATACTGTTGGAATTTTTCACCTACGACGGGATAGAGCCCGGCCTAGCGTTGTTGCCCCATACAAGTTTCCTCGCCAGGGGTGGGGGCGGCGAAGGGGCAAATTCGCTTGCAGTGAGGCGGCGCCCGTCCCGCTCTGTGCCCCATCCCTAGCTATCGATGACGAATAAACAAGGGGCGCTTCCTGATTTGTCGATTAACGGCTAATTGTTTCCATTGGTCTCCATCACCTTGTGCATTCATAAATCTACTTGTGTATGGAAGATGGTGAATGATTAGCCACCGGGGGACACGTTGCCAAGGTTGCCGTCGGTCTCCATTCGTTAGGTGATGAAGAGTTAAACGAAAATGACTTGAAGCGAAGTGACGTGCTTTTGGAAAAAGGACGTCCCGATGGCAATGTATATATGCATGGCGCACCATAATGAGGCGAGAGGTAAGTGAGAGGATTTTTTCCTTCTAACGATGAATGTCGTGTATCATGTTTTACACGAATGTAGAGCCTTCGAGAATGGGAATCGTACCGAGGGAAAAAGTGGTGGACGAGATATGATTAAATTTCTGATAATATGCTTAAATTAGGTTAGGCTTGGCCATTATTCGCCTTATCCCATTTACCACAGACTTACTTTTTACAACTAGAATATTTCCTTCTTAATCGACAAATCCTCGGGAGTGGAGCGGTTCGAGACTAGAAAATCACACGTGGGACGGTGGTAGTGGCAGATTCTTCTTCTTCTTCTTCTTCTTCTTCTCCTCCTTAAATTTAAAAAAAAAAAAAGGATATTCTTTAATTTAGCTGAAGTAATTGGTTTTATGACAGCATATGGTGCACCAACTTTTTTAGCGTGTACGGCGGCAAACTTTGAAATTCAATTGTGATTCTTGCTTATGAGTTTGAACTGTAAATTTAAACATCTGAGAGGTCTAATTGGTATCCTCTAGTTGATTATTTGCTATTGTAAATAATTCTAGCATTTAACATATTATATCTTGAAGAGATTATTACATTTAAATTCGGAGTTATCCCTTTCTTGTAATTTACAAAATTAGAATAGAATTTCGAACTCAAAGCTGACATGTCTGAAGCTGAGTGTCGGAGTCGTGATTTTTGGCGTTATGCATTGGAGGAAAGACCCCAAACACACGAGCATTCATGCTCGTTTTTGTGGTGCACGCCATGCTTTGCATGTGGGGATGGCGAGAGGCGGAGAAGGGGGGGCGCACCTATATCCACCGCCCAATTTGCCTCATCCACATTTCTCTTAATCTTAACTTTAACCAGTGAAACTTGTGTCTTCTAATTCCTGAAATGGTAAGACAAAAGTGGTTGTCAAATAGTGGTCGTATTTGGTCAAAGATTTTTAACGATTGATCAAAGTTTGACCAACTCTAACCTGAGGTTAAACCTCTACAGACGCCCGATTAGATGCTGTAATTGGGTAGCATTCTTCGAAATCTCTCTGGCGATACCCAATTTGCCTTTACATAGTGGCGATCTCTTAACCAAAGACAAATGCAACACAAATTTAATTCATTTGGAGTGGATTTGGGTTGAAACCGTGCCGGCTCAGATAAAATTCGCTCATATTATGACGTATGAAGATGGATCTATATGAGTTAAATAATTCAATTCGGTCATATCCAAACTTCAGCTATTCACTTGCCACCTATGCCGCACCTGCATATGCATAATGAACGCCTGCACACGCACGTACGTACACACGTACGCTCGGATGGCAAGATCTTGGTGATTGCGTCTTGCATATTCCGCTCTACATGCTTATAACACCAAACTTATGCGAGCTAAAGCTCATTAAAATAGAATGACATTTTATCTTGTCCTATCATAAATTTTTGGAATAGAATATGTACTATGCACTCAGCTTGTTTAAAGCACCGATTTGTGTAATAACTTTTCGCAAGCTTGTGTATCATGAAAGCTCTGTTGGAATATTGGCAGCAAGTAACAAAGACAGTAGTGGAACTTTGAAATGGGCTTCTTTGATACAAGAATTGGGCTTACCTCCCATCTCAAAATTGATTTTGTGGCTTTACAGGATTCGGCCTAACTTCTGTTGGAGGTCTACGTTTTGGGTTTGAGCTTCTTGTGTTGAGCAAGAATTAGAAACTGCTCGAGCGGCAGCCATTGGATGCTGTCGCTAGCTGTCTCTCGTTAGTAGTTTCGTCTAAGTCTATACTCGTGTAGATAAGTTGGCGGTTTCTGACATGAATTAGCACGTTTTAACACGATTATGTAACAAAACCGAAAGCCACGCGAATTTGATATTGTTTCGCTTGACACCATAATCATCTTTCACATCTCCAAGCTGTCACGACCCTTTTGAGATGGACCTCGACGGAGTTTGGTCGATTGCTAAGTGAGCGCAAATAACCCTTTTGTGAGTTGGAGCCGGTGCTTTGCACGTGCTCTATCAAACGCTTGATAGAATAGTTAAATATTAAATAATACTTTCATCTAATAGCTTAAGTTTTCAGAACAATTGGCAATGGTCTCACAAAATTTCATGTGAGATTTTATGGAACTACTACCAATTGTTGTAAAAGCTCACGGTATCAAAGTGAGAGGTCATGTTTTCAAATCCTCTAAGCCTCTGTGCCTCTCTAATCAAATATGCTCATGTTTAGTGCTATGCAAAAAGATCAAATTAAGCGTGAGGGGGAGTGATAGAATAGTTAAATATTAAACCACACTTTCATCTAGCAGCTTAAGCTTTTAGAACAGTTGGCAATGAAACTAACAACATTATCGATTGCAACTTGGTTTTTCATTAATTTGATTTTAAGTCAGACTCGCCACTAACCTATTTTAAGCCAATTACGGGCCGAGTAAGGTGCAGGAGCATGCCTTACTTATGCAAACTATAGATTCTTAAGTCCTCGAACTTGTTTACACTAGATTTGTCTCGTGCCCGTTATCGATACCTTTTATCTTTTATTTAAACGTCACTCATGTGACCTTTCCCATTTTGTTTCCTAACATGCATCTAAATTTCCTTGCATAAGTACTCAAGCAATAAAATATTAAACAAATTATCAATAATAAGTAAAGGGCAGAAACGAAATAACCCGAGGCAAAGTTATATAACGCGTTATTATAAAGCCGTGATAAGACTCCCGTGAGCTCTGCGTAAGTATACTAATATAACATATGTGAATTTCATAAATATAAATCATGAGAAATAAATTCACAATATAACAAGATAAAACTAACAATAAAACTGATCTAATCCTATTCATGTAATGCAAGAAACACCTATATCCAATCTACATGTTTTTCATCTTTTATTTGCATCCTTTCCATATTTTTAATGCAATAAGTCTAATGAAATAACTATGATTTAGGTGTAAACTATATGCTGGAATATTAAAAGGAATCAAAAAATTGCATTCGTTTTTGCATACCTGCAAAATCGAGCTTAGAATATATCTGGACGCATTAAAACTAAACTCAATGCATGTTGGAATATCGAATAAAACGAACCAATATATGAATAAAAGAAGCCAAACGATGCAGAAACATGCAAACAAACAATTCTAGCATTTAACATATTATATCTTGAAGAGATTATTACATTTAAATTCGGAGTTATCCCTTTCTTGTAATTTACAAAATTAGAATAGAATTTCGAACTCAAAGCTGACATGTCTGAAGCTGAGTGTCGGAGTCGTGATTTTTGGCGTTATGCATTGGAGGAAATTCGCATACACAATTCTTCCTAATATCCGAAACATACAACACATTTACTAGGTTGAGTTTTTCTGGGATGCAATGTGAGTTCAGCATATTTTTGCAAAACAACTTATCGGCGTTGTGATTCCCGATAAGAACTTGTCATCCACTTAATCTCATAGTGCTCCAATTGTCTGTTGTCATTGCAAACCTGGCCGGTATCATCAAAGTCAGACCATCCACCTTAAGGCTTATTTAGTACAACTTTTCAGGTGGAAAAGGGTGTTGCACATTTAATAATGCACCTGATAAACTGCTGACAGCAGTAACACTCTCAAAGATACAATAGCTTATAATAGTTTGTGAGAAATTACCTTTAAAATATATATCATCGAACACAGAACACGGTTATACCAGACAAAACACCTTATAGTCATTGCCATATACTACTTGGCTACCATACAATCCGCATATCGGATATCATAGGATCAATGTGCGCAGTTTCTTCAATAAGGCTGGCTTGTGACTAGTGTTTGGCCTAACTCCAAAATCTACATTTGTTCTCGAAGTGACCACCGCAGTAGAATCTCCCTTTCTTATGATTGGAAATTTTAATTTCGGAAAAGTTCCTTAGATTGCCCACCCATTGCTTTTCTTGTTAATTGACTTCAGCTTAAAGCTTCTATAGAGAATTAGGGTGAGTCTGACGACGCTTTTAACTTCAAGACTTTGCATTTAAGGAAAGGTCATTGACATGAAAGCAAAGAGTGTCTGGCAATCACCTTTCAAAATGTTAATTGGAAAGCAATTTTTAAAATTAGAAAAAAAAGGAGACAAATGAAACAAGCAGTAACAAATGAAAGCTCAACTGGATCGCATAAAAGCAGCACCGGTTTCAGCATCTCATAACACCCCAAGGGATGCGCCGTTGAGGTAATGCAAGCCTAGGTGAGGCAATGCAGGTGTTGTGCGACCCCAGGTAGCGCAACGTTGAGGTTGCATGACCAGGTAATATGGTTTAGTGACATCTAGCTCGCATGTGGCCCTTACGTGGATGCCACATTGAGAACCTGGGTGACACGTTTCTTGGGTCGCGTGACCTTAGATAGCATAGGTGAGATCTAGCTTGCCTATGGCCCTCATGTCAATATCGGCCTCGAGAACCCAAGTGACACGATGACAGGGTCACGCAATCCCAAGCACCGTGACACGAGGTCGTTGGACCACTGGCGTGGCGACGCGGCTCTGGCAAGATCTCGCTCACCAGAGCCCTTGCATAGATGCCCTCATGCCCACGGTCTTAGTGGTGCAGCTTGCTCGTCAAGGTCGAGGTTGCCCTAGGAAAGGCGTCACTGGCGCACAAGTTGAAGACAAGTTACCACGTGGACTACGTGACCCCGCTTAAATCTTGTGAAATTTCTTCATTGAAGTTCTCACTTGATTTGTGATTTCTGCCCTGTTTGTTAGGGTAAAATTGGAATTTACATTGTTTAGTGAGGGTAAAGTAAAAGAATTGTTTAAATAATCCCTAAAGTTGTTTTCCTTTAAAAGTCCTACAGTTGAAGTAAGGGGCTGCTTTCATTGAGTTTTGAATTTGCACCAAATCTTTGAAGTTTTATTCCAAATACCAAAACTTTGGTTCAAGGGCTTTTGAAAGTCCAAAGCTGCTTTACAAGGCATTTGCAAATGCACGCTTAGTCTCCTCATGTCGAATAATTGTATTCCTTTGGAACTCATGTGCTTTATGTTGACGTTTAGAGTCAAAGAGAAAACAATGAGAAAGTGTTTATGGTGACTCAACCCAAATTAAGGTTGTATGATATGTATATATATAAGTGACTAATTACAATAAGGGTATAGACAAAAACATAATTATAGAAATATCCATTAGACATTTAAATTACACATTAATACTCCCCCTCAATCCGAAGTAGGTGTAACAATTGAGAGATTGGATCTCAATAGCGCATGACGCAGACTAGGTAGTCCCTTTGTGAAGATGTCTGCCAGCTGATCTGCTGTAGGCACGTAGCAAACACGTAGATCACTAGAAGAAACTCGCTCTCGAACAAAGTGAAAATCCAACTCAATGTGTTTGGTGCGAGCATGAAATACGGGGTTGAGAGCAAGATAAGTGACAGAAATGTTGTCACAATAAATGGTGAGAGGATTAAAAAGGGGAACTTTAAGCTCACAAAGTAAATAACGAATCCAAATGATCTCAGCAACACAGTGAGCGACAGCGCGATACTCAGCCTCTATACTAGAACGGGCCACAATGGGTTGCTTCTTGGCACTCCATGAAACAAGATTTGTGCCTAGAAAAACACAAGAACCAGAGGTGGAATGTCGAGTATCAAAGCACCTAGCATAGTCTGCATCTGCATAGGCAGTCAATAAAGTGGGAGAACACCGCTCAATGAGCAATCCGTGGGTAGATGTGCCAACTAGATACCAATATATACGTTTGATGGCTTGTAGATGAGGTAATCTGAGTTTATGCATGAATTGGCTAACCAAGTTCATAACAAAACTAATATCAGGTCTAGTCATGGACACATACTATAAAGCACCAACCATCTATTGATACAATGTTGGAGAAGCGAGAAGTTCACCATCATTAATAGACAATAGAGTCTTCGAGGCCAAAGGAGTGGATACAGGCTTGACCTTAACAAGGTCAATCTTGCACAAAGGCTATCAACATACTTAGCTTGAGATAAAAGCGTATCGTCTGAGCGATGATGAGCCTCAATGCCAAGGAAATAGTGAAGTGGTCCAAGATCCTTCATAGCAAATTCTTGTGATGGTCGAGTAATCAAAGACCGTAATAAACGAGGAGTATCAATGGTGACAAGGACATCATCAACATACAATAGAAGATATAGACAACCCTAGGAAGAAGTATAGATAAATAACAAGATTAGCCTTACTCGCCATGAAACCCAAAGACAATAAAAAACTGCAGCAATGAAGAAACCAAGCATGTGGAGCCTGCTTTAAACCATAAATTGCTTTCTGGAGATGGCACACATGATTCAAGAACTCAGTATGAGAGAAACTTGGAGGTTGGCGCATGTAAACTTCCTCACAAAGGATGTCGTGCAAGAAGGCATTCTTAACATTAAGTTGACGTCCTGATGAAATAGCAATAGAGAGAACAACCTGAATTGTAGTGGGTTTAATGACTGGGCTAAAAGTCTCGTCATAATCCAATTTGGCTTATTGCTTAAATCCTTGTGCAGTGAGGCGAGCTTTGAAGTGTTCAATAGTTCTATCGGATTTTTCCTTAACCTTAAAAACCCATTTACAACCAACTAAATTCTTAGAAGGATCAGGTGGTACAAGATCCCACGTATGATTAGTGACCAAAGCATTAAATTCATCTGCCCTAACCGCTTTCTAACATGGGTCAAGAATAGCCTTAGAGTAGCAAGTCGGTGTCTCTTCATGAAATGAGAGATATGAAAAAAATTTGTGGGTTTAGAAATTCCAGATTTTGCAGAATTTCTAATCTCATATTATGTGATCCATAATGCTGATTTCGAGCTATTTTCAGAATATCTTCCGATTCTTATCTTTTTGGGAATTTTTCCGAAAAATTAAAAATTAAAAATAATTTAAAAATAATTAAGGATTTTTATCCTTAATTAAGAAATCGACAACATGTGACATCGGTGACATATCTCGATATTGAGATACTCCTGGTAAACATGTAAATTGAAAAGCCATCTATGATATTATAGATTTGTTATTTCGATTTTAAGTCAATTCTTTTTAATTAATTTAGGATAAATTTTTCTTAAAGTTGAAGCAAAATTCGAAATTAATTTTAATGGGAAATAATTAGAAAGGTAGATTTTATTAGAAGATCTATCTTTAAAATCATTTTTAGCAAGATTTAATTTTTAGAAATCTCATCTTATCACATATCATGCATATTTAGAAAGATAATGTTTCTAGAACGTTATCTCATAGGATAGTTTCATCTTTAATTAATATTGCATATAGGATAGATTGCATCCATTTTAGATAATATTCCATCTTAAAACATTTAGAATTAGGAATAAGATTTTTCTAAAATATTTTTGGAATCTAATTCTAATTAATTCCTAAATATTAAAGATAATCTTCACTTAGGATAGTCTAAATTTCATGCATTTTTAATTCCGAAAATCATAAAAAAAAAATACCGAATATATTCATCATGTGTGTGTCATCTTTGCCATGTCATTAGTCTAGGTTCATTTTAGAATAATGCCTAGGTTCATTTAAAATCCCATCTAGGTTCATGCATTAGTATCATGTCTAGGTTCATTCTAGTGTCATGTCTAGGCTCATTTATTAATTAATCTTAGTCATTTAGGATTAATTAATTAAATGCCTGTCATATAATTTAGTTGCATAACACTTTTCCCCATCATTTAGAAAGGTAAGTTTGGGGTTATAAATGTATGTCATATAGAATAGAACTTTAATGCATGTCGTTTTTATATGTCATATAGTTTAGCCATTTAAATAAATGTTTCGCTTGCCACATTAGAATAATTGTCATCTCTCATGTTATTTAGCATAATTACATCTTAATATAGTTGCATTGCATTTTCATTAAATAAGTGAAAACCTTAAAAAGAATAATTATATTAGTCTAAGTCTTACGCTTGGGAGATAAGCATTAGAGATTAGGTTGCAACGTTTAAATATATCATCTCTACCCTAATCTTGTAATTTAATTCATGCTTTGTTTTATGAGTGTTAAATAATGATTGCGCACCTGCATGATCACCTCACATGTTAGGGAATTAGATTAAAATCAATCTAAAGCTGCTTGGCAAATATTTTTCATGAAATAAAAATGGTACCGAAAGGGCATTAGATAATTATCTAGCATAATCATGTCCTCAGACTTAGAAATCTCTGGTTTGTAGAAATAAATCATTAACTCCCTAGTATTTTATTTAGGTGTCTAATCGACCTACCAAGAAACTGATTAGTGACGGCTCCAATTTAAACATTTTTGCATGCTAAAGAACATAGACCTAAGTTGCAATTTAATAGAGTTTGAGAGGACTCGAACTAGGTTAGTTAATTTATTAATTAACTTAGTAATCCATTAACTTAGGTTTTTCCGAAATTTAGGTCATGACAATATGTAAAAAGGCTTTACCAACTTGCTTAACAGGCAACAAACAACCATCACTAACTGAGACTTTTGTCAAATCGTAAAAGGGTCTAGGATTTAGAATTTTACCAATGTCACTAGTCATGTGTGCCGATGCTCCACTATCAAGATATCACATTGGATCAGAGGTCTCACCAACCAAGAGAGCTGAGAAGGAGTCCGATAGATCAGTGGCGGTGAAAGCATGGTTGAATCGTTTTCGACATTGTAGTGTGGTGTGCCCGATCTCGTTACATATCTAACAAGAAAAATGAGGTCTAGATTCGAGAATGCCTCTCTGGGTGAATGGGGGAACATAGGGCCTCGAACCATTACGGGGTCAATTAGAGGAGGGGGAGGAGTGATCAGCATAGGGCGAGAATGACTGTCAATTGAACTTATCATTAGAGGATTGCCAATTCGGTTAATCACGCGAGAACCATCCTCCTTGTCTACAACCAGATCTTCGGCCCCTAGAATTACATCCACCTCAAGACCCTCGAAACGGTGGATTGGGTGAAGTGGCATGACCAATCAAAGCATGATGAATATTGGTTGAACTGATGCATTTGATTTTCGAAGAAATCGTTCTTCTTGAATAAGGTGGCGTGACCGCATATTAGTGAATGAAAGAATAGTAGGGCCATTGGTGACCATTGTGATGCAGGGATCATACTCTAATGGGAGCCCATTGAGGGCTTGAATCACCAAGTCCTTATTAGAGACAAAGCAATTAATGGTGGTGAGAGAGTCTACAATTGACTTCAAATGCCAAAGATAGTCAGATATTGATTGATCAAGTTTCTTAACGGCGTTTTGAAAATCAAGTTTTAATCCAATTTCCTTGGCTACGCAGCAATCAGTAAAGCGTCGTCCTAGAGTGAGCCAAATCTCCCAAGATGTCTGAAGATCATGAACTTCATGGAAAATCTCGACTGTGAGCGTTGAATTAATCAAACTATGAACACATTGATCTATCTTGACCTAGGTGGAATAAGAAGTATTGACCACCACAGTACCATTCTGATCAGTGATAAGCTTCGGTGGACACGGAAAAGATCCATCCACATAGCGCAGCAGTTCGTTGCATATTAGAATAGGTTCAAATTGAGATTTCCACAAAAGATAATTGTCTATATCAAGTTTGATGGAGACGAGACTTGTGATGTTGGGAAGAACAAGAGACGTCAAGGTTGATTGCAAGGCCGTAAGTTGAGTAGTAGCAGAGGATAGGGAAGAAGAGGCAAAAGTGGGCGGAATGTTGTTGAGAGATGATGGGAAATTGGCATTAATAGAAAGAGAAGATGATGGCCAAAGAGATGATAGAGAAGAAGAAAAGTTTTGAGATGTATTAGACATTGTTGAGATAGTAATTGGAGCAAATGAAGTGTTGATCTAGGGTAAAGATGTTGAAGAATTTGATGTGTTTTCCTGCTCTGATACCATGTTGACGTTTAAAGTCAAAGAGAAAACAATGAGAAAGTGTTTATAGTGGCTCAACCCAAATTAGGGTTGAATGATATGTATATATACGAGTGACTAATTACAGTAAGGGTATATACGAAAACATAATTACAGAAATACCCATTAAATAGTAAGGCTTTATTCATCACAAAGACACCATTAGTGACAAGATATTCGAAGAATGTCTTGTTTCTTAGAATTGTTCTTACTCTCCAAGGTCTTCAAACTTCCTTTGGAAAGTCATGGACGTCGTAAAGAGAGTGATTTTTGGACAAGGTATCAAGTATGTGACATCTATAACATAGACAGGAGAAAAGGGAAAAAAAAATAGATAGGGGAAGCTAGGATCGACAATATATGGGGGGAAAAAAGAGATAAACGTCCATTGAGGGCAAGAAAAACAATATCAATTCAATATTCCATCAAGACAACAAGTTTAACAGTGTTACATAATTAGCTGCTTACTTGTGTAGTAACCTAAAACAAAAATCCTATTAAAACAAATAAACTAAACGAACAGGTAAGTGTGTTCATCCTCATCGCTCAAAATTGGGGGTCGAATCACTATGCTTGTGTATTCTCTAGAAGTTATCTTAGGAGCACAAACTTGTGTCTCCGCTATGTAGGGGATCAGGAGTGTCGCACCTAATCAAATACTCAAATAACCCTAGACACCCATTAATTTTAGAAAGATAGTATTTACTATAACGATTAAATTTATCATAAATATTAAAACTAATCAGATAACCTGATTTCTATTTTACATTATGTGATGTTGGTTGGTACTGACGTGAACAATTTTTAAGAATATTTTAATATTTTTTTGAATATTTTAATATTTATGTCTTTTTTCTTTTCTTGCCCCCTTGTGGCTGGCAAGGGTCACTGAAGCTCACTAGCCACTAGGTAAGGCCATTGCGGCCGCGGCGGGGCTACCTCGTCAATCACGGGCGAAGGTAGCCTCCCTGCGGCTAGCGAGGCCATGGCTGCCTCACCCGTGGCCAATAAGGCTAGCCTCTCCCGCGGCCATGCCTCGCCAACCTAGACCATCACGAGGCGCGATCGGGGGTGAACGCAGCAATGGCCTCGCTAGCCACAAGCGAGGCCATGGTGAGGATATGGCCGCTGGTAAGGGCTTCGTGGCCCTCACCCAATGGCCGGTGAGGGTCGCTGAAGCTCGCTGGCCATAAGGAGAAGAAAAGAAAAAAGAAAGAGAAAAGAGAAAAGAAATAAAAAAATTCGAAAAAAATATTAATCTGCTAGTTGGGGAAGAACTTTTAGGGATATGCAGTGTCGGTAGGCCAAATAGAACGATTTGGCACAAATGCAAAAAATTTAGGACTCAACTAACAAAAAAAAGTTTAGATTTAAATTGACACAATTGAAATATATTTAGTGTTGTTTTTTGTAATTTTCCCATTCCAAGGAGATCCCTATTGAGTCATGCAGTGAAAAGGACAAATCGATTTACACAAATTAGGAAAAATACTAAAAATATACTTGAATTTTACATGTGTCTGATTTTAAAGTATGTATTTCGTAGCTCAACTCGCTAGAATGACTAAAGTACTTCTTTTGTGCAAAAAAAGAAGGAAAAACTAAAA
>BCNH02000001.1:12557981-12571308 GCA_001662345.2 Metrosideros polymorpha var. glaberrima
GATATTAATAGGCACGCGACTCGAATACAAGTTATTATTAAACATATAAGCAATTGTAGATGATCATAGGTAATGTTATCAATATTGAGGAACATCGATGATCATTAATAAGCTATTGATACATGACGGTATATGGCTAACGATTGTCCTAACAGAGTTAGTCGATAGGGATATCGATTAAAAGAGTAGATAGATTACCAATTGAAACACTAAGATAAGACTAGATACCTAGAGGGCATCAGGATGTAGTTAAGGAATTTCAAATTTGAAATCACTGGTGAATGAAGCAACGAAGTCTAGTAAATCAAGTAAGAATGGATGTGGCAATAGATGAACATGAAGGATCAAAACGCAATTTTAAGGGAGCAATTGCCTGAAAAAGAGATTATGGCATTGTGAGAACATGGCCAAGATTTTCGAAGATGTGGAGGCATGGCTATAACTGTAGGAGAACCGCTCCCAGACAATTATGTTATGAACACTATAAATTCCGGCGTTCGTTTACTAGAGACCCTCCGTGCACAAACAAACAAACACGAAATCTTTCAATTCCTGCGCTGTAGTTATAATTTCCAAACTCGCACCGTCAATTAAATTCCGACGTGTATCTTTGCTGTATATTCCGAGTGCCTTGTCGTTGCTTAAATTTCAATGTTGCATCTTTACGTTCTCAAATTAAGTTCTGGCATAATTTGTGTAAGTTTGGTTCCGTTTGAAGTTATTTCAACACTCGAAGACGCACTAAAAACTACAATCAAACTAAACCACTAATTCGAATCCCGCTTCATATTACTTAAAAGAACACAACTCGCCTATTGCCTCCGACTTCTATGCCTACACATGGTGGAGAGCCGTTTCTTTCTCTATGTGATGATCTTAACACGAGCCGTGACGTCCTAGGGCGTCACATAACTAACGGCTTAATTATCAAATTTATTTAAAAAGCAAGCGGAAGACAATAAACAAACATCGAAGTCAAAGAAACAATACGACAACTTTTTATTTATTTCCTACTTTATGCGTTTCATATATTTACATCAAAGAAAAACGCAAGGAAATGATATCAGGGACGGCAAGGGTTTAGCCTACATCCACCATCATCGACACAAAAGCGTCATATCCACGCCCACCACCAAGCTGCTGCACTACGATCTCGAGGGCCATCCGTCATACTAACGGTCTGAAAACATATAATTCAACAACAGTGAGATAAACTCAGCAAGTCAAACAAGCCATGACCTTTCTATTTAAATAATCATATCATAGAAAAAGACCTACCACGTATTACTACCACAAACAGTATACAAATATATGTACAACTGTAATATAAAAGTGATGATCGTCAGCCTATATTAACGATATGCAGAATGATTATCGTCAGCCCATACTAATGATATGCATGTAATGAATTCCCCCACGTGAACCACTCTCATTCGTAACCATCAGTTTCATTAATATCACTATCGATTTCTTTATGAATCGATCATCCGCAGACCACTAAGCAACGGGCATCTGCAGACCACTAAGCAACAGGCATCTCGTCTCCTACTCCACGAGGTTATATCCTGCATACTACTAAGCAATAGGCATCTGCAGACCACTAAGCAACAGGCATCCCGATTTCCCTTGCTGGCTCCCATGGGGCATAGTCAATATAATCACAGTTCGACCATCCTCACCGTTATCACGCTCAATGAATGCACGTGAATGCAAATATAATATGCCATACTAAATTCCACAATCAACCATCATGATGAGAAAAAAATACATCACTAATCCAGCCGAACATGATTGAACCACCAATCAATATTAGTTCGGTTAATTCGCACACACTATTCACTAGTACTATTCACCGGCACTATTTATGTGTAATATTCATTGGCACTATTCACATGTGCTATTCACATGCACTATTCATCGACACTATTCATTTTTCTTTTTACGTGCCACAATTCATTCCATGACTTCATCGCCATCGCGCTAGAACAACGCAAATTCAGCATTTTCACATCTCAAAGCCAATACGACCCGAACTTTACTCCGTTCGCTCTCCGACCACAATACCACCTCGATATACAATACAAATTCTCCAACATATAACTGACGAACGATCCCATCGTCGTAACTACTCCATTTCCGAACAAATATCATCAATCTCATACAAAAATATAACTACTATCCATTTTTGAGCTTAACGTGCATATTCAAGCTATGCCTTTAACCATAACATAATCGGTTGAAAAGAATTGAAATGGCGAGATAACTCGCCTTAATCGAACAACCAAAGCCACGAGCATGCGCCTCTGCGATCCGCCGACGAACCAAGCTTCAACGAAGATTTCGAGACAAGCTAAGCTTGAGGAAAATGAACTTGGGGAAGAAAATTTTGAGAGAGTTTTCAATGGAGGGTGTCTCGGCCAGAAAATGAGGGGAAGAGGAAGAGAGAGGGAGAGAGAGATTATAAGTCAAGGTTAATTATCACTTTGCCATAAATGAGATCTCAAAATTTTATCAAATTCCTCCTATGGACTTCAAATATTGTCCAATTCAACCTATGGACTCCAAAGCTTCTTCAATAAAGCAAGACAAAAAAAAATCCAAGAAGAAAGAGGGAGGAAGGTTCGGTCAAGAAGGGAGAAAAGAGAGAAAAGGACAAAAGAAATAAATAGGATGGAAAAATTCCAAAAATACTTTTGCGGCACCTAAAAATTACGAAAATGCCCTTGCGGAAAAAATGTTTTTCCGAAAATTCTCACCAAAAGTCAGAATACTATGCATTGCTTCTTCTATCCACTTTAAAAACATCTCATCAAAATCGAAGATAAAAGTAGGCTCATACAAATCGATATTGATAATTTAAAACACAGCATTATTAATTAATCGAACAAAGACTATTTTCCAATAGTCTAACAAAATAATGTTTTCAAACGTTATTTTCTATGCATACAAATATGTAAGCCAAAAATTCGGGATGTCACAAATCTCTCCACCTTAGAAAATTTCGTCCCCGAAATTAAAATCTTTGCTTAATCTCGAACAGTCGAGGATACTGTTGCCTCATATCTTCTTCATTTTCCCAGGCGGCTTCTCTAGCGTCATGATTCTACTACAATATTTTCACCAAGCAAATAACTTTATTCCGAAACACGTGTTCTTTTCGATCCAAAATTCTTAACGGTTTTTCCACATATTTAACTCGTTCATCCAAATCGATCGTCTCATAGTCCAAAATATGACTAGGATCATGGTGATACTTTCGTAACATCGATACGTGGAAAACATTATGCACACTAGCTAACCTCGACAATAAAGCTAATCGATATGCCAGACTCCCAACTCTTTCCAATATCTCAAATGGTCCGACAAATCTTGGACTTAATTTTCCTTTCTCGCTGAACCTTGATACACCTTTCATAGGCGATACCTTAAGAAATACGTGATCTCCCACTTGGAAATCCAAGGGTCTTTGACGTCTGTCCGCATAACTTTTCTGTCGGCTTTGTGCAATCTTAAGTCTATCCCTGATAATCTTTACCGTTTCAATTGTAATTTGCACCAATTTTGGTCTTATTAAACTCCGTTCTCCAACTTCATCCCAACAAATCGGAATTCTGCAAGTCCTTCCGTATAGAGCTTCAAATGGGGTCCTATCAATATTCTGTTGGTAGCTATTGTTGTATGCAAATTCTACCAAAGGTAACTTTTCGTCCCAATTACCTTTAAAATCAATCACGCAAGCCCGCAACATAACTTCTAATATCTGAATGACCCTTTTTGACTGTCCGTCTGTTTGAGGATGAAATGCTGTGCTATATTGAAGCTTTGTTCTTAATGTCATTTGTAAACTTTTCCAAAACCTTAATGTGAACCGTGAATCTCGATCAGAAGTGATGGTCACTAGAATCCCATGTAGGCGCACCACTTCTTTAACATACAAATTTGCGTACTGGTCCAATGTATAGTCCACCCGTACTGCCAGAAAATGAGTCGATTTAGTTAGGCGATCCACTATCACCCAAACTAAATTATGATTTCTGAACGTCCTTGGTAAACCTTGTGCGAAGTCCATCGTGATATGTTCCCACTTCCAGTTGGGAATTTCCAATGGCTTCAACATTCCTGCCGATTTTCGATGTTCTGCCTTAACTTGCTGGCATGTCATGCAACTCGCGACATACTTAGCTATGTCAAGCTTTAACCTGTTCCACCAATAGTATTGACGAAGATTCCGATACATCTTCATGTTTCCCAGATGAATGCTATAACTACTTCGATGGGCTTCTGTCAAAATCTCCCTTCTCAAGTCCACATTGTCAGGCGTGCATAGCCGTCCACGAAATCTAATGATTCCATCATCAGATATTTGAAAATCCGATTTCTTGCCTTTCAAAGCTGCTTCACAAATTTTCGTGAGCTCAGGGTCATCTTTCTGAAGTTCCTTAATCCATTGTACGAGATCAGGTTCGACTTTGAGAGTTGCCAGAAGCCTCATCAAATTATCGACTTTGAATTTAAATTCCAAGTTTGACGCTTCTGTTAGTAGTTTCCACTCCTTAATCCTCATGCTTACGACCATAGTAGACTTTCTACTTAGGGTGTCTGCAACCTTATTTGCTTTTCCTGGATGATACAAAATTTCACAATCATAATCCTTTAATAACTCCATCCACCTCCTCTGTCTCATATTTAATTCCTTTTGCGAGAACAGGTATTTGAGATTTTTATGGTCCGTAAAAATCTCAAATTTCTCCCCGTATAAATAATGCCTCCAAATTTTCAATGCAAAGACAATCGCTGCCAATTTTAAATCGTGCGTTGGGTAATTCTTCTCATATGGCTTCGATTGTCTTGATGCATAGGCAACAACTTTTCCATGTTGTATAAGGACACACCCAAGTCCTTTGTGAAAAGTATCACTATAAATTACAAATCCCCCATTGCCCGATGGTATTGTCAAAATCGGAGTAGTTGTCAACTTCCGCTTAAGTTCTTGAAAACTAAACTCACATTCTTCACTCCACTCAAATTTTGCATTTTTCCTTGTTAGTTGGGTCAAAGGTTCAGCTAAATGAGAAAATCTCTCCACGAACCTCCGATAATACCCTGCTAGTCCTAGGAAACTTCGAATTTCAGTTGTCGACTTTGGCCTTGGCCAGTTAATTATAGCTTCAACCTTAGCTGAATCTACTGCGATTCCATCGCCTGTTACTACATGTCCCAAAAATACCACTCACTCCAACCAGAATTCACACTTAATGAACTTCACATACAGTGCATGCTCACGAAGTGTTTGAAGAACAATTCTTAAATGTCTTTCATTTTCTTCCGATCCTTTCGAATATACTAGTATATCATCAATGAAGACTATGACGAATTGGTCCAAGAATGGTTTAAACACTCTGTTCATTAAATCCATGAATGCTGCAGGTGCATTCGTCAATCCAAATGGCATAACCAGAAACTCGTAATGTCCATATCGAGTTCAGAAAGCAATCTTCGGAATGTCCTCCTTCTTAATCCTTAATTGGTGATAACCTGACCTTAAGTCAAAATTTGAAAATACTGATGCTCCTTGCAATTGATCGAATAGGTCGTCTATTCTAGGCAAAGAATACTTATTCTTAACTATGGCCTGATTCAATTGCCTCTAGTCAATGCATAGGCACATTGATCCATCCTTTTTCTTGACAAAAAGCACTGGCGCTCCCCACGGCGAAGCACTTGGTCGAATGAAACCCTTATCAAGCAATTCTTGTAATTGCACCTTCAATTCCTTTAATTCCGTTGGGGCCATTCTGTAATGAGTCCTTGAGATGGGCTCTATTCCAAAAGCAAGTTCAATCTCGAACTTAATCTCACATTCTGGAGGTAATCTTGGCAATTTTTCGGGAAAGACATCAGGAAAATCCTGGACCACAGGAATTTCCTCTAACTTTATTTCCATTCCAAACAAGTCCTTTACTGTCGCCAAAAATCCTTGGCATCCATGACTAAGGAGTCGATGGGCCTCGACAACAGATATAATTGCTGCAGTCAGCTTAGTTTCATTCCCATTGAATTCGAAGCTAGGTTGTCTGGGAGGATTAAAATGGATTACCTTTCTATGGTAGTCCATACTAGCCCTTTGCTTACCCAATCAGTCCATTCCTACAATGACATCAAAGTCATGCATAGGTAGCACTATTAAGTCAATCTCTTGACTTAATCCCCCTACATCCATCTTACAGTTCTGACATATGAGTGTGACTAAAATTTCATCCTTAAGGGGTGTAGTCACACTAAGAGGTATTTCAAGCAATTCATACCTTAGCCCATAAAATTGCATAAAACTAGCAGATACAAAAGAATAGGATGCCCCAATATCAAACAATACTTGAGCCTTATGATCACATATAGTAAGTGTACATGCTATCACGATCTTGGAAGCCTCGGCTCCCTCCTAAGTCACTGTAGGTAATCTTCCTCGCATCGGGGGTCTCTGGAAATTTCTCTGTTGCAGCACAGAGCCCGAAGGAGTTGGTTGGAATTGGTGCGTCATCCCCACACGTGATTGTTGTGTCTCACGAGGACAGTCCCTAAGCACATGGCTTGGTTGCCCACAACCGAAACATGCCTTCAGTCCGAAGCATGGCGTGTTTCCATGTGCCCTACCACAACGTCGACACCTCTCGCCAAAATTCTATCTTTGGCTCATCATGCGATTGTTACCAAAATTTCCATAACTTGAAAATGCTCCTCTCTTATTGGATATCATCAATGTCCCGCCAAAATGCATTGGCCTTTTGTCACACCTGAAATTTCCGACTGGAGGGCCTGGCCTCATTTGTGACACTACCTCAGCTTTTTTCCTATGCTAGCTCCCATTCAACCAATTGAGCCCGTCAATACAATTAACCATAATCTCTTATTTCCATGGGTGCCAATTGTTTCCTAATATCAGTCTTTAGGCCCTTTGGAAATTTCTTCGCCTTATCCTCCCGGTTTTCAATCAGTCGAGGAGCATACCTAGATAATTCAACGAATCTTGCCTCATACTGATCCACCGACAAATTCTTCTGTGTCAACAGCATAAACTCCTCTATCTTTTTGTCCTTAACGCAATCAGAGAAATATTTCTCATTGAAAGCATTCTTAAAATCTTTCCAAGTGACATCCATACCTTCAAGGAATATCACTTCTCGTGTTGCCTCGCACCAATGCAAAGCATTGCCATCAAATTGATATTCAGCTAAGGCTATCTTATCAGCCTCATTACAGTTCAAGAGTCTAAAAATCCTTTCTATTCCTTCGATCCACTGTTCAGCCTCCTCTGGGTCTCCTGACCCAGCGAATCGAGATGGTTTCAACTTCAGAAACTTCTCGACTAACTCCTGCATATGGCGACCATTATCTTCCGTCACAGCCAGTGATGGAGCTCGTTGCCCTATAAGCTCGCCTAATGCTTCCAAAATTCCATCAACTCTTGGGTCTCCTCCCACCAATGGAACTGTCCTTGCCGATCCCATCGGTGGAACTGCCCTTGCCGGTCTACCCCTTCTCCTCATCTTTTCTTAACAGAACTTCTTCTGCAAAACGACCCTGTCTATTAGCAACCATGAAACCTAATACTATAAGTAACATAATGTCATTTAGTCAATAAACATTGACAAACAAAAGGATCAAATAAGTAACCGAAGTTACTGTCACAAACAGCAATCACAAGCATATACACAAACACACAATACGTTTACCAAAGTCTCGAGTCCTTAGCGCACCTTATCACTCTAGGTTAACCTAAAGCTCTGATACCATAAACTGTGACGATCTTAACACGAGCCGTGACGTCCTAGGGCATCACATAACTAACGACTTAATTATCAGATTTATTTAAAACGCAAGCGGAAGACAATAAACAAACATCGAAGTCAAAGAAACAATACGACAACTTTTTATTTATTTCCTACTTTAAGCATTTCATAGATTTACATAAAAAAAAATGCAAGGAAATGACATCAGGGACGGCAAGGGTCTAGCCTACTTCCACCATCATCGACACAAAAGTGTCATAGCCACACCCACCACCAAGCTGCCGCACTACGACCTCGAGGGCCATCCGTCATACTAACGGTCCGAAATCATGTAATTCAACAATAGTGAGATAAACTCAGCAAGTCAAATAAGCCATGACCTTTCTATTCAAATAATCATATCATAGAAAAAGACCTACCACCTATTACTACTACAAATAGTACACAAATATATGTATAACTGTAATATAAAAGTGATGATCATCAGCCCATACTAACGATATGCAGAATGATGATCGTCAGCCCATACTAACGATATGCATGTAATGAATTCCCCCACGTGAACCACTCTCATTCGTAACCATCAGTTTCATTAATATCACTATCGATTTCTTTATGAATCGATCATCCGCAGGCCACTAAGCAATAGGCATCTCGTTCCCTACTCCACGAGGTTATATCCTGCAGACCACTAAGCAATAGGCATTTGCAGACCACTAAGTAGCAGACATCCTAATTTCCCTCGCTGGCTCCCACGGGGCGTAGTCAATACAATTACAGTTTGACCATCCTCACCGTTATCACGCTTAATGAATGCACGTGAATGCAAATGTAGTAATATGCCATACTAAATTCCACAGTCAACCATCACGATGAGATAAAAGTACGGCACTAATCCGGCCGAACACAATTGAACCACCAATCAATATCAATTCGGTTAATTCGCACGCACTATTCACTAGTACTATTCACGTACACTATTCATCAGCACCATTCACATGTACTATTCACGTGTGCTATTCACATGCTATTCATCGGCACTATTCACTTTTCTTTCCCCGTGTCACAATTCATTCCATGACTTCATCGCCATCACGCCAGAACAACGCAAATTCAGCATTTTCACATCTCAAAGCCAATACGACCCGAACTTTACTCCGTTCGCTCTCCGACCACAATACCTCCTCGATATACAATACAAATCCTCCAACATATAACCGACGAACGATCCCATCGTCGCAACTACTCCATTTCCGAACAAATATCATCAATCTCATACAAAAATATAACTACTATCCATTTTCGAGATTAACGTGCATATTCAAGCTATGCCTTTAACCATAACATAATCGGTTAAAAAGAATTGAAATGGCAAGATAACTCGCCTTAATTGAACAACCAAAGCCATGAGCGTGCGCCTCTGCGATCCGCCGATGAACCAAGCTTCAATGAAGACTTCGAGACGAGCTAAGCTTGAGGAAAATGAACTTGGGGAAGAAATTTTTTAGAGAGTTTTCAATGAAGGGTGTCTCGGCCAGAAAATGAGGGGGGAGAGGAAGAGAGTGGGAGAGAGAGATTATAAGTCAAGGTTAATTATCACTTTGCCATAAATTAGATCTCAAAATTTTATCAAATTCCTCCTATGGACTTCAAATATTGTCCAATTCAACCTATGGACTCCAAAGCTTCTTCAATAAAGCAAGACAAAAAAATCCAAGAAGAAAGAGGGAGGAAGGTTCGGTCAAGAAGGGAGAAAAGAGAGAGAAAAGGACAAAAGAAATAAATGGGATGGAAAAATTCCAAAAATTCCCTTACGGCACCCGAAAATTACGAAAATGCCCCTGAGGAAAAAATGTTTTTCCGAAAATTCTCACCGAAAGTCAGAACGTTAGGCATTACTTCTTCTATCCACTTTAAAAACATCTCACCAAAATCGGAGATAAAACTAGGCTCATACAAATCGATATTGCAATTATCGCAAAAATCGATAATTTAAAACATAGCATTGTTAATTAATCGTACAAAGATTATTTTTCGATAGTCTAACAAAATAACGTTTTCAAATGTTATTTTCTACGCATACAAATATGTAAGCCAAAAATTCAGGATGTCACACTCTACACTCTCACATGTGCAAGAAGATGAGAGAAAAATATTTTTTTTAAAAAAAGGGAAGAGAGAGAACCAGTGCTTCTCAATATTACCTTCCATGGTGCAAGAAAAGTCTGCATGTGGCGGAGAAAAGGGATTCATTGGGGAGGTTAGCAGTAAGCCCAATGCTGGTGCCAACGAAAGTGTGGAGGATGACAACGTTGACATCATAGATAGAAAACAGAGGACAACGGGGTTTGTGCAAGGAGGAGCAGTGGGAGGCCTAGAAAGAAGAGAATGACTTGCAAGAGAGAAAACAGAGAGACGAGAGCAGATAACTGATACGTCAAAGGCGTGGAAAAAAAGAAGAAGGAAAATGGGACCTGTAAGAAAAAAAATAAAAAAAATAAAAAAAGCTGACATATAATAATAATAATAGAGAAGTGGCGGGGCCCACAAGGGATAGTATAGTCAAAATACAAAACAAAAATAGAGTGTCTAAATCACAAGAAGAGCGGAAAAAGTGCGACCTAATAAAAAAGAATGTATTTGAACTTTGAATGTCTCTCATTTTAAAGTACATTTCATTGCTCAGCTCATTAGAATGACTAAAATACCTCTCCTGTGCAAAAAAATAAATAAATAAACCAAGAACATCTTTAGCCATTCTCCCACCCAAACCCTCGTCTGCCACCAGCCTTCCCCTCCATTGGCCACCACCCGCGCCACCTCAGATCGCCCCGCCAGAGCCGATGACACTGATTGCTGTTGTACCGCAACGCCTCAGCCCCTCTTTCTCTCTTCTTCCCTAAATCGAGAGAATTTGAGAGTTTTTTATGATGGAAAAATATGATTTAATACTTTAAAATGAGTTAATACTTTGAAATGAGTCATTATCCTAAAATTAAGTTCATTGGACACTTTCATACAACCTCCAACTAAAACCCCATGTGATCTATCGGCTGTACTTTGTTGACTTTTGGGTTGACTTTGGTCAACCTTGGTCAAACCAGGCTAACCCGAGACCTTCCAATTGTTCTATTTCTCTTTAAGCTACCCATAAGCTTGGCCATCTCTCCATTTGTTCAGCCAAATGGGTCGAATTTAGGCTTCAGTCCATTGGTCAAATCAGGTTAGGTCAATCGAGTTGACTTGATCCGACCCCGTCAATTTTGATTCATTGTGTTATGCTCATTCCCTCAAATTATCATAATTGTGTTCGAATTGGCATTGAAATTGAATTTATTCGGCCTAATAGGATCTTTTATGTGGTCTTTGATTTATTTGTGAAAAGTCAACCATGGCCCTAAGCTCGTGTTTAAAGGACGACCGACCCATTTAGGCATAAACCTTGAAATTGGCTTGAAATTTTGTATTGTCCTAGTCTCCAAATCAAATGTCTAAAAGATGAATGAAATCAATGAATTTTGGAATTTTTTAATTGAGGGTCAAACTCTTAGGCAACGATCATTTTTATGAAATATTGAAAATTATAAGCCTAAATGTGCTTGTAAGGATCAAATTGATGTCTTTTTATACTTTTGTGAAGTGTTGACTATGAGTTGACTTTTTAGGTTTGACAAAAAAGTCAACCTTTTATTTATCAAGAAAGTGATGCGCAAGTGCAAATGGAATGGAATGCTCTAAATATCTGTTTACACATGAGTTTGTAATAACTCTTTTTGGTTGAGAAACGGGTCCTATCATGATTAGGATTTTCGAGTCTCGAGGTTTTTACCTTTTCGAACCTATCGGTGAAAATTCTGGTTTCAACGGATAACAATTACTATTGCAATTTGTGATTCTCCATCACTCCATAAAATCAACCTATGCACAAACGACCAGCGGTTACATCCTAATGGAATCACATTTCGAATTTCACAAATACGACAATACATTTTGGATCTTTCTACCACCATAAAGTCAATAATCCAACTAGAATTTTTACTTGTGACATTTATCGTCTTTTTTTTATACATATTATTAATTGATGTAGGAATTTTCAAATGTCACAAACTCACTTGTCATGTGGCATAGCAAGAAAAAGACCACTATTGCTAGCTCTAATACGGAAGCAAAATATTGAGTTCTTACTGATACGACATCAAAGCTATTATGGTTGCGAAAGCTATTTGAAGACATAGGAATGCGTCATATTAGCAGAATAATCATTCATTGTGACAACCAAAATGCTATCCAAATAGCGCGTAATGATACTTGTCCAGAACGCACTAAGCACATTGAAATACACTATACCATCCAATACCACGATTTTCATGGCATTGTTCGACTTGTATCCACTTCATCTGCTAATTAGATTGTTGACATCTTTACCAAGGCACATCCACATAGGCGTTTTTTGGATCTTTTCTCTAAACTTTGGTTGACTTCTTTCAAGTCACCTTGAGTTTGAAGGGGGATGCTAAATTATATTAATATTTGGGATTTAGTTCATTGTAATTTACATTAATTGTACTTAAGTCTAATTGTACTCTCACCCTATATATAGGGGTCTTGTATTCTTTGTTTTACAAGTCTCAACTAAACAAAGTAGGATTTATATACACACACATTAACTTTACATGTCTCTTATTTTAAAGTACATATTTCATAGCTCACCTCACCAAAATGACTAAAATACCTCTCTTGTACGGGAAAAAAAAAAAACCAAAAAGCCTCTCTAGCCTTTCTCCCACCCAAACCCTCTTCCCCACCATTGGCCATTGCCCCTGTCTCCTCGGACCGCCACACCAAAGCTGACAACACCACTTGTCACCGTCCCGCAACACCACAACCTCTCTCTCTCTCTTCTTCTCAAGGTTGAGCCCCTCTTTTGTTGCATCTCTCTAGCTTAAGCCACCTTGGCCTCGAGTTGAGATTGCGTCGTTGAGCTCGATCCAGATCTCTTGGCCATGTCTACCTAATGCTGGTCGTCATGGTCTCGAGCTTGGAGCTCTAGGGGCCATGGCCATGAGCTGAAGAACTGGCAGCCATGGCCATGGCCATGGCCAAGAGAGAGAGAGAGAGAGAGAGAGAGAGGTGTGCTGCTGTGTGTATGAGAGAAGGGTGCAGGTGTTTTTGAAAAGGGAAATGACAAATGTGTAAATAGATGGACAATTTTACTAAAATCGAGGATACACACATGCACTGTAAAAATAAAGAAACGTAAATAGTCTCAAAATAAAAATTCAAGCATGTATTTTGGTATTTTCCCAAAAATTTATATTTGGACTTTCAACGCATCTTACTGAATTTGTGAGATGGTTGTGGTATTTAACAAATGGGACCGGCATTGAATCTTGAGATTAATACTCCTCATCACAAGTTTTGTACAAGATGTAGGTATGGGTAAGTAGTTATTGTCTGTTATTATAGAACACCACAATACTCAATGATTGGCATAGACTAGGTCCCTACTCTGTTTTTTTTTTTTTTTTTTTTTTTTTTTT
>BCNH02000001.1:12598058-12618111 GCA_001662345.2 Metrosideros polymorpha var. glaberrima
TGAGTTAGAGATGACAATTAGTACAATTTAAGATTTTGAAATAATCAATCTCTTAGGTTATATTAAATGTCATTTGATGTGAGTGTTTTTTTTTTTTAAATTCCATTTCTTAAAGAATTCAAAATTTTTAAAAAAAATCGAAAAAGATAAAAAAAAAAAACTACAAAAAAGCATGTTGCATATCATATAATTTAATTTGCCTAATTGCCTGTCACTTTGCCACATCATATAGAGTAATTGCATTAGCATTGCATTTAATAAGAGAAAACCCAAAAAAAATTAATCTACATTGCCAATCAAGGAACTTTCCTGAAAAATGGGTACCGAAAGGGCGTTAATAAAAATATTAGCGTAATCAAGTCTCCGAACTCATTTAGTCTTTGGTTCGTAGAAATAAAGTATATCTCCATATACTTTATTTTGGTTTCTAATCGGCCTACCATAAACGATTAGTGGCGACTCCATTTTAAATATTTTGCACGAACCTTAAGTTGCGATTTGGTAGGACTTGAGAGGGTTCGAGCTAAGTTAGTTAATTTAATTAACTTAATAATCTATTAACCAAGGTTTTGGTGAAATTTAGGTCGCGACAGCTCGGCGACTCTGCTGGGAACGTCTTTTAATTTTCCAAAAGAAATTAAAGAATCAAGTGGACTTAGGCCTAAAATTTGTCATGAAATTTCTCCTTGTTGTGGTGATGTGGATTGATCTCTAATTTTTGTTAGGGTGTTAAATGTTTTTGCAGGGTTAGGATAAATGTAACGTGTTCTAACATTTGTCTTGCAGGGTTTAGTAGTTTAAATTGTTTTGCAAGAATTGAAATGTTGCGTGACTTAAACTATTGTGCATGCCTTTTAATTTATTGCACTACACAAACCCGAACCTTTAGTAAATCCTAGGATGGTATCAAAATGGGAATTTCCTTAGCTTCGATTCAGAAGAATGGGTGATCCTGTATTTGATCCCGATTTTTAGGTTGAAGGAAACCCACCATGGCCATAATCGAACGGCACTGGACGGACCTTTGGCCTAATTAAAATTCTTAGGAGGACTAAACAAGACCAATATAAGTTGGTACAGTTTGTCCTTAGAATTTTTACCCTGCAAAATTAGTAATAGGTTACCCTACACCTGTCATGTGCATGTCTGTGAAATTTTCATATTGTAAGTGAAGTAAGATTTTTGAACCTTTCCCTTTTAATTTACTTATTTCATATTGTATTTTGGTCGGTCCATGACATGTTAGGTTGAGTCATATCTTGATCTATTACATCATGGGAAGCAAAAACATTCGGATCATCATGACATCCAAGTCAGCTTTCAATGAATGGTTAACTCGGCTAGACAGCATAGCACGCGAGTATGTGGAGCATAGATTGGGGCATTTACTACCATTATTGGAGATCCATGCTGGCATTGGCCTCATTCAAGCGATTGTGCATTTGTGGTCCCTTGATACTTCTACCTTTATATTCGGTAAGCATGAACTTACCCTACTTTGGAAGAACATAGCGTGCTCATCGGAAAGCCTTTAGATCGGAACTTGTCAGCTCATACATTGGTACAGACCCGAGATTATTGTTGTCAAAATTTTTAAGAATTAAAACTGATACGGTCCAAAAGGTTTTAAAAGCTAACTATGGGAATTGCCCTTTATCGTTTTTGACCAACTATTTTAATCAGGCATCATCAGTACAAAAGGGAAAAATCTTCATGTTAAGTTTCCTCGGATTGGTGATATTTCCTCATTGTCAAAATTCAGTTAATCCAAAATTGCCTTATCTCATTCAGCATGTATGTGAAGAAAGAAATTTCATTAATTCAATACTGACTAAAACTTTTATTTCACTTACTAAGTATAAACGGGATAATGAGAGAACCTTACAAGCTTCCTCAAAGCTTTTGTAAATATGATTTTTATTACACTTAAAGGGTTGCAGAAGTCTTGTAATGGCAGATAGACTCAAACTTTTTTCCTCCCATTATAGTTTTAAAAATAAACAACAAGAAATCCCGAATTATCATTTTTCTGAATTGTTGGGTCTTTTGGAGGATCCGATTCCCCAAAGTTTCCGATGGCACGCTGATTGGTTCCAAGTAAAGGTAGCCCGTTTATCATGTGGAAGTATCGGGCCAGTTCCTTTGCTCGATTTCACTGGAGCCATTGAGTATCACCCTCTACGAGTGAAGCGGTAGTATGGAGTTGTCCGAGAGCTACCACCACCTCTCAACGACGAACACATCTAGCTTGATCTCTCGAATGTCGCCTCGGAGCACAAACAAGCTATCATCACCAGTCGATTGTTATAAGATGCTTGCCGATCAATGAAGCTTAGTTTGCCACGAAAGAAATTGATAGGCAACGAAAAAACTCATCATGCTATAACCAAGTACATCAAAAAGCATGTGATTTCGGAAGCATTCCATCCGAATATTCCTTAGGTGCCGCCTACAGCCACTCTTCGAACACAAGTGGAAGATCTCAAGTGCAAGTTAGATCAAGCTGAAGAAAAGGCTTCGAAGATGACCAAGGCATACAAGCAACTGAAGGATGGAGTTGCTTCCTCGAAGTCATAGATCAAGACGTTTTGTTATCGAGTCTAGAATTTCTTACTGAGTCTAGTATTTCATTTCCTATCTATGTTCGTGTTTTGAGGCTACTTTGTCATACTTTCAATTCGATTGGATTCTTTTTCAATAAATATAATGTGATGCAAATTTCTGATAGACCTCTCGGTGTTATGCATGTTTGCAAAATTTCATTATTTGAATTCAAACTCTTGTTCTTGGCAAAGTTGTTGACAACACGTTAATCCTTCGTAGGCAAAGAAAATCGGACTTAATGAATATAATTTGGTTGGGTCAAGAGGCTATCAAAATCTCATTCTGTTTTATGTGGGTATAGAACAAAAAGTAGTCCAGTCTAGTGCCATGGACCGATTCGCAATTCATGTTCAAATACACTTACCACATGATTGCCTTTTGTAGGTGGGGTTATTATGAATCCTCCTTATTCACCGATCATTACTCGATCCAAAGCAAAGCAAAAAGCAAAGAAAATGGCCAACATTAACGAGCTCATGGCTCTCATGGAGGAAAAGGTAAAAGAACAGATGAAGGAATAGATGAAAGGAATCAACAATCAAATGGCCGCCCTGACCCGAATGATGAGTAATCTCATGGCCAACCATCAACCACCCCCGGTAACACCTGCAATTCTACCACCGACACGTCAAATCCTTCAAACTAATGAGGGAGTGGAAGATGACTTCAATAGCATGCCCTCTCTCGAAGATGCTATCCTACCTGGATCGAAGATTGTCATACCCCCTCTCGAACATGTCAATGTGCCTAAGGCCAATGTCGAAGCGTCCAAATCTAATGAAGAAGAGGCCAAGCGCTAGGCAAAAATTGATGAAAGGCTGCGTCAAGTTGAGAGAATACAGAGTGTCGGCCCGATTAATCTATCTATTTACACCAAGGTGCATGTGCCTGACAAGTTCAAAACGCCTGATTTTGAGAAGTACGATGGCACATCCAATCCGATACAACACATTGAGATGTACCAAGCCCGGATCGCTAAGTACGTCACTAACGACCTCCTTATGATTTCAACCTTCCAAGCAAGTCTAAAAGATGCAACTATGAGGTGGTACACTAATCACCGCATTAATCACATGGGAACATAGGAAAAGGTGGCGAACGTATTTGTCAAATATTTCAGATTCAAGGGAGGATCTTGAGCAGGCTGAAATGAAAAAAAGGGAGACCATCAAAGAATACGCCACCAAGTGGAGGAATTTGGCGGCGTAGCTTGTAATTAAACCACCAGAATGTGAATTGATGAGGTTGTTTGTCTCCACGCTGCCACACGCCATGCACTCCCGAATGTTGGGAGCGGCCACCCAGTCTTTTAGCTAGCTTATTACGATGGGCAAGGAAGTAGAGATCAGGCTAAAGAAGGAATGGTATGGCAAGGCAAGACCAGTTCCTCTAGAAGGCCATTTCCCAATAGGAAAGATAAGGAGCCAGCTGCCAAAGTAAACATGGCTTATGTTCAAAAAGCTCCAACTCAAGCCATCATGATACAAATGGTCCCTCAGCAGTCTGCCAATTATGGCCAGCAAGGCTAGCACCAGCCCTACCAACACAACAGACGACGGGTCACTCCTCTCCTCGAAACCTCATCACAAGTATTGACCGTTTTGCGCAAAAAGAATTTGCTGACCACAAAGCCACAACAGCCAAACTATGTGACATTCCCCAAATATGATCAATGCAAGAAGTGCGACTACCATAGGGGTGAGCTGGGGCATTCAACGAACGAGTACATGGTGCTTAAGCACCAAATCCAAAACCCGTTGGATACCAGGATATTTTCAGTCCTTGTAATGAGCCCGCCTAACATACAAAGAAACCCATTACCCGATCATGCAGGCAATGTGAATGCCGTCTTGGGCTTTGAGGCCGAACAAGTCGAGAGTTTCAAAATCCGTCTTGTTGATATCTATGATGCGCTATTCAGAGTAGGGTATTACTCAAATGGCCAAGTAGTCCCATTGTCCATGGTAAAGGAACAAGTCAAGAAATGGGTGGAGGAATGGATGATCATGCGTGCCAATCGTATTAGAGTGGTGGCCACCATCTCCCAGATCATTATCAACTGGGATCAAGAGCTTGCTACGCTAATGATCGATCATATCAAGATGGATCTCGAGCTGACCAATATGCCATCCCTGGAGGATACTTCTGACGATGACCTGGGAATCGTCATACCTTATGAGAATATAATCGCGCCACCTCAACCCTTCACATATGAAAATAATAAGGCAGTACATTGGTCTTATGACCTCAATGTTGATCTAGTGACAAGGTCGAGACACACCTATGCTGGCAATCAACTATTCAAACAGGTCACTAACAAGGAAGCAAAAGAATTCCTGACCGTGATCAAGGCCAGCAGGTACAAGTTTTAGATCAGCTCCGTAACTTATCTGCTCAAGTTTTGTTATAGGAGCTCCTTCTGTCATTTGAGAAATATCTGAAATCCTTGAAGAAGGTCTTGAGTGAAGTTCACGTGCTAGGGAACATTGAGGAGGATAAACTAGAAGGCTTCGTCGGATTGATTCTTCTTAAGGATCAAGTGGCATTCTCTAAGGAAGAAGTTCTGGTGGAAGGAAGAAGCCATACCAAGGCTCTTCATATTGTAGTTAAACACAAGCAAACTCATGTAGCAAGGGTATTGATTGATAACAGCTCAGCGCTAAACTTGTTCCCTTTAGCCACCTTGAAACGCTTGGGAATTAACCCCTCTCAGATGTAGGTAGCTAAAACTTCTGTCAGGGCTTTTGACAGAATGAAGAAGAGTGTTTTTGGTCGGATCAATTTGGAACTTCAGATCGGACCTTCTATGGTCAACGTTTTGTTCCAAGCGTTGGATATCTTGTCAGCCTTCAATTTCTTACTCGGACATCCATGGATCCACACCGCAAGCACAGTACCTTTGAGCTTGCACCAGAAGATCAAGTTCGTTGTAAAGAAAAAGCTTGTCACCATTTATGGTGAAGAGGACCATTGCATCTACAATGAGATGGCCATTCCTTACATTGAGCCCGAGCATACTGAAGAAGATACTTATCACTCCTTCGAGCTGGTGTCAATCGTCCGCACTTCTCCAAAAAGGCCCTTACCGATCCTTGGAATGTCTAATGATGTGCTCATGGTAGCGAAAGTCATGGTAGGCAATGGTTCTATCCCTAGTGCTGGACTCAGAAAGAATGACCAAGGCATTCGCTCACCAATCAAGGCTGTCAGGAAGTCTAATACGGTCAGTCTAGGGTATCAAGAGCCAGATGAACATGCAGGGAAAGGACGAAAGTAGGTCAGCCGTGGAAGAACGGATCATAGTCCATTACCACCGCCTCTTTCTCAAACTTCTATTTTGCAAGGATAATTGGTAGATTTGTGCCTCAAAAACCTAAGCTGATTGATGATTATCTGGGGCTCATATTCCTCGAAACAACGGAATACCAAGCAAGCCAAGGAGGGATCAATGGTCCTATACAGCCTCCTCTTAGATCTCCCAAGCGTCAGAAGGTCAAGCTGATTGCTATGAGCTTGTCTGATCATTCAGAAGACGACTTGCCACCACTCATTATTCAGGAGCCTAAAATAATTGATGCTGGCGAAGAGGAAGACGACCTGCCCTATCTTTCCGCTTGGTTCTAGGACTTCTCTATCAATGCAACATTTGAAAAGCCATTGAAGGGGATAGGTGTAGGCCCACAAGAGTAACTATTTTTTTTTTAGTTTTTGCATTCCCCTTTGCGAGAATTTTATCACTTTTTAGGATTTCTCATTCCATTTCCTGTTGCGCACTAGGATCCATTTCAATTCAATAAGATGTAATGCATTAGTTTATATCAATTAAATTATAAAATTTTTATTTTTGAAATATTATTGAAGTACACCAAACCAACCCGATAACGATATCCAACAACCGAACAAAATGTCATCTATGATAAGCACTGAGGGTTGGGCTTCTTCAGGATTTTCCATGCCAAAGTTTTTTTCAAAATATGGTTTTAAAAAATCATAAAAACAAACAAAATTTTGTGTGCTAAACCCTATTTGTCTTTCTGATTCCCCTACTTTATGTATCAGGGATGATATGCGATGGAGAGGGAATAGTGGACCCAGATGTGTACAACGCAAATGATTCGGAGGATTCAAATGATGACATGAAGAACTCCATCAAAACTTGGAGTATCACGAAAAACCTAAGCCTCCCACCATTGAAGACACGGTCATCATCAATCTCGGTGATGCCGAAAATCCCAAAGAGGTGAAGATTGGAGTAAATCTTTCCAAAGATATGGCCGAACACCTGGCTTCATTGCTGAAAGAATACCAAGATATCTTCGCATGGTCTTACATAGATATGCCCGGCCTTGATCGATCAATTGTGGAACATTGTTTGTTGATTAATCCGTCTATACCGCCTAAGGAGCAGAAGTCACAGAGGACTAAGCCTGAGCTGGCTGGGAAAATCAAGGAGGAGACGATGAAGCTTCTTGATGTGGAGTTCATCGAAGTCTCCGAATATCCTAAATGGATCACTAATATAATCCCGGTAAAAAAGAAGGACAGGTGAGTCTGAGTGTGTATGGATTACCAGGATTTAAATAAGGCTAGCCAGAAGAATGACTTTCCTCTCCCTCACATTGACGTGCTCATGGATAGCATCGTAGGGTTCGAATTATTTTCTTTCATAGACGGATTCTTCGGCTATAACCAGATATTGCTAAATGTGGCTGATAAGGAGAAAACGACGTTTACCACCCCATGTGGGACCTTTCGTTACAAGATTATGCCCTTTGACCTTAAAAATGCTAGAGCAACATACCAATGGGTTATGGTAACTCTCTTACATGACATGATGCATAAGGATATCGAAGTTTATGTCGATGACATAATCGCAAAGACGCGGCATGGAGAAGATCATGTTAAAACATTAACAAAGCTATTTGACAGACTCTGAGAGTTTAAGTTGCACCTTAACCAGGCGAAATGTGTGTTCAGGGTAGCCTCGAGCAAGTTGCTTAGATTTATCATGAGAAGCAAAGGCATTGAGGTTGACCCCTCCAAAGTAAAAGCCATTTGTGAGATCAAGCCTCCGCCAACCATGAAAGAAGTTTGGAGCCTCTTGGGCAAGTTGAACTATATAGCACGGTTCATTTCCCAATTGTCTAAAGCCACTAAGCCATTTTTCAAATTACTGAAGAAGAACGCACCAATCAAATGGGATGTTAAATGCGAAAACGTATTCAACAAGATCAAGCAACACTTGATGAACCCGCTCGTGCTTATTCTGTCACCACCAGGACGGCCCTTAATCCTCTATCTCACGATCCACAGTGAGTCCTTGAGTGCTATGCTAGCTCAGAAAAGCCTCAATGATGAGAAGGAACATACTATATATTATTTGAGCAAGAGGTTTACTGTATCTAAGCTCAATTACTCCGAGGCTGAAAAAACCTATGCAGCACTGGTATGGGCACTACACAGGCTACAAGACTATAGTTTGCATTACCATATACTTCTCGTGATTGAAAGCGATCCCATTAAATATTTGCTTAATTAGCCTGCCTTGGTGGGGAAATTGGCAAAATGGCATATTCTCATCTCAGAATTTAATGTACAGTATTGGCCATAGAAATCAATCAAGGGACGAATCATCGCTGATGTACTGGCCGAAAATCCTAGGGCAAGCCAGAGCAATGATTCCCCGGAAGATCGTATTATGTTAGTCAACTCTTATACATGGACTATGTACTCTGATGGAGAGGTAAATTTGTCAGAATCATGCACTGGAGCAGTCTTAATATCTCTAGGCAGGCAACATTATTCTGCGGCGGCAAAATTAGTGTTCCCATGTACTAACAACATAGCATAATATGAAGCATGCATTCTCGGGCTTCAAGCCGCGATTGAGATGAAGGCAGCCCGACTTAAGGTGTTCAGGGATTCGACATTAATCATTCTTCATACTATAGGCGAATGGAAAACAAAGGATACTAAATTATTGCCATACCATAATTATCTTGGGGAGTTAGTAGAAGAATTCAATGATATATCATTCGAATATTTGTCCAGAACTTAGAACCAATTTGATGATGCGTTGGCCATGTTGTCATCAATGCTGCAAGTCACCGATGGACTTGAAGTAGAACCCTTAAAGATCGAGGTGCTTTATAAGCTAGCTTATTGCATGGCTGGGGCAAGTGCACCCAATGGGAAACCATGGTATTATGACATCAAAACCAATATCCAAAAGCAGGAGTTTCCCGAAGAGAGTGCCCCGACAGATCGAAAGTACATAAAGAAAATGGCTTCGAAGTTCTTCTTGAGCAGAGAAAGCATGTACAAGCAGTCTTATGATTTGGTTTTGTTAAGGTGCATCGATTCTACTGAAGCTATTCGCTTGATACTAGAGGTGCACGAGGGATTCTGTGGCCCTCACTTGAATGGACACATGCTGGCGAAGAAGATAATGAGACTGGACTATTATTGGCTTACGTTGGAAAGTGATTGTATTCAGTATGTTCGAAGTTGTTATAAGTGCCAAATCTACGTGATAAGATCAATGTTCCTCCGAATAAGTTACATCAAATGTTAGAGCCTTTGCTGTTTTCAACGTGGAGTATAGATGTGATTAACCCGATTAATCCACAGGCATCTAATGGACATTGATTCATTTTGGTTGCCAAAGACTATTTCTCCAAATGGATTGAAGCTACGTCATATGCTATGGTCACGGCCCGAAACGTGGTGAAATTCAGTCGTTGCGATATTATCGCTCAGTACGGTGCATCCAAAGCAATCATTACCGACAATGGATTGAATCTGAATAATAAGCTGGTTGATGAGTTGTTCAAAGAATTCAAGATTCGGCACTTGAACTCATCCTCTTACCGTTCGCAAATGAACGAACCAATCAAAGCGGCCAACAAGAACATTAAAAAGATTTTAGCCAAGACGGTAGAAAATTATCGTGATTAGTAGAAAATGTTGCGTTTTGCACTCATGACGTATTGAACCTCTATCCGAACGTTGACTAGGGCAACCCTCTACTCACTTGTGTATGGCATGAAAGCAGTTTTGCCTGTTGAAGTGGAGATCCCCTCATCACGGGTACTATCACAAGTCCAGCTGACTGAAGCTAAATGGATCCGCTAAATTTGATTGATGAGAAATGTCTCAAAGCTCTTTACCATGGCCAATGATATCAGCAGAGGGTGGCTAAATCCTTCAACCGAAAGGTCCAACTGAGACATTTTCAAGTAAATGACTTAGTTTTGTGCAAGTTGTTGCCTGCTCCGGAAGGGAAATTTGTTCAAAACTATAGCGGCCCATATGTCGTGAAGAAGGTGCTCCTAGGAGGTGCCCTAATCCTAGCTAAGATGGACGGTCATGAGTTGCCTACTCCCATTAATTCTAATGCTGTAAAGAAATATTATGCTTGATTTGTTCTTGCCTGGTTGATTCTGAATAATCAAATCGTAATATGGAACTTTACATATGTTTCCCTCATGATCTGAAAAGTTCATGCATATTTTGTATTTATAACTAGTCTTCAATGGAGAAAAGTGTTAATCTGGCAATTTAACTCATCTTAAGGCATAATCATCTTGAATGAGAAATAACAGGATAACGAAAGGTAAGTCATTTCCATATACATCCTCAAACATCATTTTCAGTTAGATAAGTGAATTCCTTGCTCACAAGGTAAAGGGTTATCTTGCGAAAAGTATGACAACCGAAGTGATGAGAGGTCTTCATTTCTTCTATCCAAACATTGTAGGTTATCCTTTGATTAACCCCTTTGAACGGCGTATTCATTTCTTTACCCCTGTCAAGGAAACACCCCACATTGGGGCAACTGCTTAAGAGTTCAAAAGTGGTTAGAATTTTATTGCTTTCACTTGCATCAATCTTTGAGCATATTTATTGCACGCGAATTCGACGGTAACTCAAGTGACTTAGGTATGACGAAGAGCATTTCTTTCTACATCATACACACTTTACCGATTGCCTAGCCAATTTGAGTGGTGGATTTATTTCTCGCAACCCAATTGGTAATCATCTCCATGGTGAAACTAGTTGTCACAGAATATCATGACGAATGAGGATAAGTCTTAGTGCATTAAGGCATATCTTTCACACACAAAAATCAAAAGAAAATAAAAAATAAAAAAAAGAAAGAAAGAAAAATTTCCAACGGACATCCGCAAAAGATTGACAGAAGAGTCAGCAAAAAAGAATTTCCGAATGGAATCTTAAAAATGTTGAAACATCAATGTCAAAAGCACAAGAGCAGGAAGCCAATAACCAAATCAAATGATCACCAATTTCCTCAAGTTATACACCATTTTAGGGAAAATTGAGCCATTCATTTCCAAACCCAAATCGAGCCTATGTTACGTCCCTCACAAAGTCTCTTCAGATTATGGCACTTGAGTTAACGTAGGACGTCAAATGTTTATAAACATTGCTTGAAGAAGTGCGAGCAAGATTATTCTACCTCATTATATAGATTTCTTGACTTGTAAACCTGGAATGACTGAAGATATTTACTTCTTTCAGGGCCATGGCTCATGTGAGCCCCCTTTTATGGAACCTTTGACCGAGCCTACATTACAACCTTAACTAACGCCCCTCATATTGGTCAAGTCATACTAATTGCGAGAAAGTTCGGACCCTTGTCGAGCATGATGAAGATAGCTTTGAGTGATTCTCATTCTCACACCAATAGTCAGGTCAAATAGCCCTTCAAAAGAGAGTGAGCGAAAGTCCCTTGTGACTGAAGGTTACTCATTCAATGTAATCAAGTTGTCAAAAGGATGAAACAAATTCTCTTGTTGATAAACTTCCCTAGTGAAGCTCGTAATGTGAGTGAATTCATTAAATTGGTTGATAACATGTCGCAGTAGCATTCATCTTGTCTATGGGCATGTGTTGTTTTAAATCCTTCCTCAAATGAAAAAGACAGGTACAATTCGGTCTGCTCAGCTGCTTGTAGCAGCTCAAGGGTACGATTCCTTCAAATTTACTTGTCAAAAACTCAGGTATGTTCCCTAATCATCTATCAAAATATTACTTTACATTTTCATCTTCATGTTCACCTAATCGACTTAGGCACCACATTAAATTTCGTGTTCACCTAATCGGCTAAAGTGTCACGTTCAATTCTATGTTCACCTAATTGGCTTAGGTGTCATATTCAATTTCTTGTTCATCTAATCGGCTTAGGTGTCACGTTCAATTTTGTGTTCACTCAATGGGCTTGAGTGACACATCCTTTTGTGTTCACCTAATTGGCTTAGGTGTCATTCCATTTCATGTTCACCCAATCGGCTTGGGTGGCACATCCTTTTCGTATTCACCTAATCGGCTTAGGTAGCACGACTTTATATTGGACACTTAATTGGCTTAAGTTGTCCTCCAAAAAATTCATATATCTCACGTTGTTTCGCATATAAAGGAAAACCTTGGGTAATAGACAGGCAACCCGTTCTTTAAAAACCTTACTTTTTTGATTTGGGACTCAAGGAAATTGTTAGCATTATAAAGTATTTAAAAGTAAAAACCTGAATGCTCTGTATGTGATCCATACGCTAAGTCTTTTTTTCCACTCCGCTGGAAGTAGGAAGCCTTAGTATACGTTACTTATTGTCTGCATACACATTACACGCATCATGATATATTACATGAAAAATGGGATTGACAATTTCAACAAAAATAACATGTATGGCATTGCGTGGTTAAAATTTAGGCATAAATTTTGTCTTTGAGCGAAACCTCTGCAAGCTCCTGCTCAAAGAGAGGCAGCTGTTCACACCTAAATTTTGACTATCCATTTAGAGATAAATTGCATAAAAATTAGGACCGATCCCGAGTCCTAGCAAAATATATTAAATCATTTTCATATTGGTTCCATATAGTTTAATTTTCAACATGCATTTTAGTTGGACCGGTGGCGAATAGACTTATGGTTCAGAGCTTAATCAAACAAAGCCCCTTAAACCTACGGCGGCCAAAATTTAAAAACAATAAGCTTTATAGCTATTCTCGTCGATTCCCAATATATTTGTTCGTGCTCAGCTATTTGGGGAAGTAAAGACGAAGAAGGAGTAAGGCGAGACAGAATTGCGAGATTTTTGGCCCACTCTTATTTGCATATCCAATTCTATCATGCAAGGAAGAGAAACCGATGTAGGAAAGAAATCAACGGACGGAAGGAAACAAATAAAAATCACTCACAATATGAAACAAAGGCTGGCCTCTTTCCTTGATGACCACACCCCTTCACATATAAAAAGAAAGCATACAGAGGACAAAGGGGGGGCACATCGAGAGATACACGGCCACATTGAGTAAAGGGAGAGAACTGTATAGAGAGAGGATTCACAAAAAAAAAAGAGCTAGCGTTGCTCCTTCTCCTCAATCTTAGTGTGCTCGAGGATCTTCGATTCCTGAGCAATCCGTTTGAGATCCTTTAATCGATCCAAATTTGGAAAATTTCTAGATAAGATAGTTTTTTATTTTATTTCCTTATTTTGAATAATTCTATCGATTTAATGTTATCTCTTGATTGTGTTTCCTAATTTAAAAAGATGTGAATCTTCCAGACAAGATAATATCGCGTTAGAGATAACGAGAAATTATCTTTTAAATTAGGCACATTATCTAAGGAGATTTGATTTTTTTTACTTTTATTTTGTCGTGATTGCTTCCCTTTTATAATTATGAGATAATTTGCACATTAATAACCAATCTTGCTCATAATATTTGCTCCCATCGTGCCTATGTCTAGAGGAAAATGTGCAATAGGGTAACATCTGACTTCGATTCAGAAGCATGATTGTACCTGCACATAGAAATTATACGTCACATTCTCGATTATGAGAATTGGATTGATAATTTCAAAATAGAATTTTAAAATTTGCCCTATGTATTTAGGGACGATAATTATTCTATAAATTAATTCACTTTCTAGCCCCAATTTAGGGGAATGCTGTGAAATTGGAAATCAGAATTAAAGATATATTATGGGCAAGATTGATTATTTTTATTCAAATTATTTATTCTTGTTTAATGTAACCAATCATAAAAAAAATCCCAAAAAAAACATGTTTGGTTTCTTTTTCGAATAAACTTTTGAGTTAGAGATGATAATAAGTACAATTTAAGATTTTGAAATAATAAATCTCTTAGGTTATATTAAATGTCATTTGATGTGAGATATATTTTTTTTAAATTCCATTTCTTAAAGATTTCAAAAATTTTAAAAAAATCGAAAAAGATAAAAAAAAAAAATCTACAAAAAATGCATGTTGCATATTGCATAGTTTAATTTGCCTAATTGCCCGTCACTTTGCCACATCATATAGAGTAGTTGCATTAGCATTGCATTTAATAAGAGAAAACCCAAAAAAAAAAATTTAATCCACATTGCCAATCAATGAACTTTCATGAAAAATGGGTACCAAAAGGGTGTTAATAGAAATATTAGCGTAATCAAATCCACGAACTCACTTAGTCTTTGGTTTGTAGAAATAAAGTATATCTCCCTATACTTTATTTTGATTTCTAATCGGCCTACCATAAACGATTAGTGGCGACTCCATTTTAAATCTTTTGCACGAACCTTAAGTTGCAATTTGGTAGGACTTGCGAGAGTCCGAGCTAGGTTAATTAATTTAATTAACTTAGTAATCCAGTAACCTAGGTTTTGAAGAAATTTAGGTCGTGACAATGGGTTCTAATCATGAAGGCTAACGGTTGACTTAGGGTGCGAATCCATGAAATACATGAAACCTCGCATCGTCGTAGCCAATCTTGCAAACAAATTCAATCTTGCCATGTCATGACCTAGGGTTGACTTACAGTTATTGTTGGGTCTAACAATACAACCCAAAGGGAGGTGAATAGGTTGAATGAAGATAAAAATAAAATTTTATAGAATACCCAACCATCTTCATACCATATGGTGTTGCAAACATATCAGCGTATGTGATGCTGGAAAGTAAACAGATTAAAGCAATCGGGTGTGGTGCTAATAATAAAGAGATAGAAGATAACACACTGTGTTTTATAGTGGTTCGGCTTTATCCCCAAGCCTACATTCATTCTCAAGACTAACAACCACAATGAGGCTGGAATCCACTAATAATCAACAATGCAAATTACAATTGGCAAGTGTTGTTCGTTTCACACAATAGATCACACTATTAGGACACAACCATTTGCACTCACGCTTGTACACTTGACTAGTGCTATTACAACTCAGTAGCATCACAGTTGCTAACAAAACAGAGAAGAAGACTCAAGAGCCATAGACTCGATTTGTATGTTTCCACCGAACCTCACTACTTCTCTTAGATTGAGTATATATAGCCATCCAATCCTTAAATGATAGTTCACCACTCATCTTCATGAAGTATCCATTGGTGTTACTATTGCCATCTTCTATACAACTCTCTAACGGCTCTTTCTAACAATGGCAATTTTCCTAAACCAGTTACGCTGCTCCTATTAGAGTTTGTCTTCTGTTAGAATTGTCAAAATTGCTCTAATTCATCTCCACTGCTCCTTATACGAACTCCAAGCTTTTGTAACGGCTAGTTTCATCTCGATCGACGTTTCCATCAGTTGAACAGATGAACAGCACCTTCTAAGACTTGATATCTACACTGCCCCTTACCCATATAATCAGGAGTGCAGATTATCAGTAGTCTATTAATGCTGTCTACTGATGAACCTATGTGGAATGACTTTTGATCAATCTTCCGATGATCCTCTTGGCTTCTTCAGGTTTCAAAGACATTCATTGACATCAACACACATGTTAACTCCTCGTCTTTACCATATGCTTGAATCAGCATCCAAAGACCTCCAAGGACATCAGCATTACAACTGATTCCTCGTCTTCACTAAACTCATTGGATCATCGGCATTGTCACTATCTTTCCAGCTCATCTGAAGAGAACTGCTCCAGCCAACAATCTGCTGTCCCGATGGTGATTCACTGCTCTTCTATCTTCTAGTCCTTCCAAGCATATTGGCGATCATGACTCTACCAAGCCGTTCATCTTCACAAGTGCGGTCCTTCCAAGCTTCAACGAACATACCATTCTAGGCTTGTTCACCATCACCAAGGTCCATCCAACTATTCATCTTATCTTGGTTCTTCCAAATCATCACGAACATCCCCATTTTTCTTAACTTATTCTCCCATGATTAAGGTCCTTCCAACTTGTTCACCTTTATAGGGATCCTTTCAACTTGTAGACATCTCCACACCCAATACCATGTTCACCTCAGATATTTGTAGTGATCTTGCCATATTGGTAGAGCATTCCCGATTGTGACAGAGCAACCAAGATCACACCAGATATTGATCAAGACACAATTTGCACTACTGTTTGTGTATATATCACCTGCTATTAACTTAACCAATACATACATTAGTAGCATTTGATTGTCTTTGCCATCTTCAAAACAACATAGGAGATATGCCCAACAATTAAAAAGGTTTATATTAATGTTGGACTTCATAGATTTACCACCTTATATCATCAATGCACATTTTATATCTATCAACAACAATCTCAACATGCATTCTAACGAAAATCATTTGATCGACAAGGTCAATATCATGATTCAATCTCAGCATCACAATGACTTAATTAAAATTTTGTATTCAATTTCGACGACACAGTCTAAAAGCAGGCCGTACAACGACATAAATTAAGATTTAAGATTCAACTTGCTATTAAAACAACTTAAAAACACACGTAAATACTATTTTCATATCGAAAACATGACAACGTATTTTCAAATATGAGAATCAATTAAACAGTGAAGCGGCTTAGAAACATGCGTTATTTCTATTTCTATTTTAAAAGCATAACGACGTATTTTTAAATTCTATAATTCAATTTTTACATAATAACGGCCCTAATACTTTTCTATCCAAATTTAGAGGGAGAAATTTCGGAACTTACCTCGAAAGTGCAAAAATCTGGTACTTGTAAAAATTTGAAAAACACAAAAAGAAATGGCAAGGTAAAAGCATGAGGAGAGCTTATCATTGTAGAGTTGAGAGGGAGGAAAGGGTTGGATATTTAAACGGTTTTAGTGTTCCTTAACCTGGGGCGCCTGTTCAAGTTTGTTAATCGGATGTCAATTCGGCGACTTTAGGCCTTTAAGAATCATTATTCACCACAACTAAGAGGTTTGGAAAGTTTCATTCAATTCCGAGACCTCTAGGTACAGTTACAAGCACCGGGACCGGATTGGGATATTAAGAAGTTTGACCAAAGTTTGACTAGCGGTAACTTCTCCATCCAACGTTTGATCGACCAAATTCTCATTGCGTTAGAATGCTTGCTACTTCTATTTTGATGACGTGCACCTCAAATTGAAAAATCACAAACTTGCGGAGACTCTGACAAAGAGGCAGCTAATCCCGAATGGTAAAAAATTGATTATCAGACTTGGATGGCAAAATGAGTTTTAGAAGGTCTGTTTTGATGAGAGAAACTTATTTTTATATGAAAATACATTTTGAGCCTTGTATCTCGTCGTTAAAATTTAAGACAATTTGTGTTCTACCCTAGGTCAATTAAAGGATTTCTTAACACTAGGGGTAAAACTTGAGGTTTCAGTAGTGTACATGTAAAAAATTTCCTAGAAAGTTCAAAATTTAGATAGCACTCTCACATGAGTCGCTTAACATTAGAGTTTGAATATAATTTGTTTCCTATTTTACACATGTAAGTGCCGCGACCCTCCGGACGTAGTTGGAGAGGCGAGTTTAGAAGTAGCCCAAAAGGCAAGTTGACGGCTCTCGATTAAGCACGGGCTCTCCCAAGCCTTTATGTCGTGCGATGTTAGGGTTCATTTTAAGTTCCAATTGATCCTAAAAGATTCGATGTGAATTGGAAGTAGCCACTAACCTATTGAGGTAAGCTAGAAACCAAGTGAGGCACCAAAGGATACCTCACTTCCTAAGCAACCAAAGTTTTCTAGGTTCGTGAACTTGATTACACTAATAGTTCCTATTAGTGCCCTTTTGATACCTCTAACTTGATTTGATTGTTCTTCTAAGGGATCAGGTGGTCTTTGTTACCAATCATGACTGTTAAGGTACTTCATACCGCTAAGTGTTTAGCCGATGGTTTTTAGGTTTATTATAATCCTATGGTTTGTCCTAACCGTTCTAAAAAGAAAAAGAACAACCAATGTGAGAAAAGGAACGGGAATTAAACATTAAAGTAGTAAAAGTTTTAAAGTAAAGGTGCAGAAATGAAAACCTTATACTTTGTCAGGTAAAGAATATTACATGGCTTTGTTTAAAGCCCTGGACATAATCCCCTATGAGGTTGACCCGATATCAAGTCGGGCAAGGAATATACATGGCGTTATTCTTGAGCCCTGAGACATGATTCCCTAGGAGCTTCTATTTAGAGACTAATTTCCTATTAAAATTTAAGTTAAGTAACCCTAAATTCTACAAATTTTTATTTGAATGAGAAACCTAATCTAAACTTTGTTATCCATTTTATATGAGGAAATGATTCTAAGTCTAACAGGAGTCACGTACTGCTATCACATTGGTACACTTCTTCTTATCACTGATTACAAACACTAGCACTACACAGACATTGACATAAGGAATACACAACAACTAACAACAAAAACAGAGCAAAGAAGAACACTCGAAGCAATAGACTTGTTTTGTTCGTTTCCACCCATCCCAACTACTTCTCTTGGATTCAATATATAGCCATCCAACTTCGGATGATCGTTTCCAGCTCAAATCCCTTAAGTACCTGTTGGTTCTACCATCATCAATAACAAAATGTCTCTTTGATGCTTATAATCGTCAAAACGTCTCTCTGACAGTGGTAATTTCAAAAAATAGTTAGTCTGCTCTTGTAAAAATCTATCTCCTGCTCATAATTGCCAAAACTTCTCTTGAGGAACTCTAGTACTCTTTTTGCGAATTCCAAGCTTTTGTAATGACTCTTTTCTTTTTTTATCAACATTCCAATCAGATGAGCAAGTTACTAGCACCTTCCAAGCCTTGATATCAACACGATCCATTACCCATAATCAAGACGTGTTCATTATCATTAGTCTATTGGTGCTGACCGCAATCAAACCAAATGAAATGACTTGCGATCAATCATCTAATGATCTTTCTGAGTATGTCAGCTTCCAAGTACTTCTAGTTGATGAAAGATTGATCATGGTAACTCCAAGTTTTCATGAACCCCTCGTCATATTAGACTTGTTCTCCTCTTGTCGATATCTTCATCAGTCTTAACTCAACTCACACAAGTCATCAAATATAATCATAGTCTTCCACCTCATCTGATGGAGAGAGCTACTCCTACCAACACTTTGTTGTCTGATAACGAGCCGCTACTCCCGATAATGATCAATTTTCTATCTTCTAGTACTTTCAAGCATTTTGGCGACTATGACTCTATAAAGCTTTTCACATTCATCGTCCTTCCAAGCTTTACCAAACATCCTCGTTCTAGACTTGTTCACTATCACCAAGTCAATCCAACCATTCACCAGATTTTGGTACCTTTAAGTCATCACGAATATCCTCGTTTTTCTCGACTTGTTTACCCTTGATGAAGGTCCTTCTAAATGTTCACCTTATTTCAAGTTCCTTCTAGCTTGTAGACATCTCAACACCCAATACCTTGTTCACCCTTGATATCAATAGTGATCCCTCGATATCAACAAAGCACTCTTGACAGTGGCAGAACACTCATCATATCGGTTCACCCGATGCTGATTATGACATCATATATATATATTGATTTGTGCATATATCACCTAGTACTACTCAACTAATACACACATTAGTAACGTTTGATTATTTCGTCATTTTCAAAACAATATAGGGGATTTTCCCAACAATTGTCCACTTTGGCAATACCATATTGCCTCACAATTTTGTCCTTTGGAGTACATGTAAGCACTTGCTTACAAGGTCATCTTTCCTTGGGAAAAATTACTCAATCAGTCTTAAACTTATTGCACTAATGCCAATTCAATCCTAATTTTTTCAATTTTGCCAATTTAGTCTAAATCCTTATGCAAAATGTAGTTGTTTTGATTAATTTTCGCTAGAAATCGCTGACGTGGCGGTCTAGTTATTGCTAACCATCCTACGTTGCTTACTACAACATCATCAATTTCCCATCAAAATTAGCCAACAGGACTACATTGGAATGTGCACAATAAGTTTAGGACTAATTAGACAATTATTTCCTCTATCCTTGTGTTATTCCCATCTAAGCATGCTCATTGAATTCCAATAATAAGCAAATGATTGTACCAAAAGACGCATTTTTAGTCATTTCTACCTTTGCAAACACAACCTAGTGACACTCTCGCCATGCTTCAAGTGTGATTTAGTTCATTCATACATCTTTAGCTATCCAAAACACTGCCTGAAGTCGAA
>BCNH02000001.1:12618318-12651411 GCA_001662345.2 Metrosideros polymorpha var. glaberrima
AATTTCTCATGCTTTGACGCCGACGAAGAAGAGATTTTGGGTATCATCTTCGGTTGTCACGTAATCTTGTCGCTCAACTTGTACACACCAAAGGATGGGTTGATGGGAATTCAAAAGCCTAACTTCAAGGGATGTTGACATCGCATCTACACATGTCGACGATGATGAGGCGAGTAACATGTCCATCGTGTCTGCATTCTTTAACTTGTTATGGTCGTTGCATGGAAATGCCCCCTTTTCCCTTTCGGTGGCCTAAAAAGTTGCCCATGCACATAATTCCAAGCCATGCACTCTCGCTTCACTGAAATTGAAATTTTAATGTCATGCCCAACCAAAAGCTCCCTCTCGTTCAATGACTTTAGTCACTTCCTTCGATCCCAACTTTTGTTATGGTGTCGAGTGTCCTGACGGCAAGTAAAAGGACAGCCGCGTTTTCTCGGTGTATACGGACGAAATGTTTAGTGGTCTTTAAATCACCAATGTCGCGTTCATGCAATGGGCAACAGAAGGCTAATACCTCGTTACTATTAGATATCGACGCACAATCACACATAAAAGAGTAAAAGTCAAGAGAGAGAAATCGAGACGCAATATTTTATCCTGGTTCACCCTTAAACTAGGGCTACGTCCAGCAGAGGATTCCACTATAATTTAGCACCTCACACCTCTCGTTACATCTCTCAATTACAAGAGAAAGAGAGTATATATAAGCAGTAGCTATTCATGAGCACAAACCCAAACTACTAATAGAAAATATGAGTTTAAATCATAAAAGCCATCTGGCTTTTAGAAGGCGCTGCCCCCTTCAACCCCCGCCGGGGCGGCCCCCTCGGACCCCCGCTCGCTCACCTAGGAGCGAGACCCCAGTGCTTTCTTGTCGATGGGCAACATGAACCACACCCCAACAATTATGGGACCTTAGATACACTAGTTGGTCATTTCCATATCATTTGCTCGATAGTGGAATCATTTTTTATACCTTCTCCAAAAAAGAAACTTGTAAGTACACCTATATTAACTTCTTAATCCCCTTCATCGATTTGGTCAAGTTTGAATAACTTGACATTTCCTTATCTTGTGGTCTTGAGGACAAATAGGTAGAGTCAGCAATTAGTCATCTTAGAGTATAGGGTTTGTGGTATGTTAGAGGCCAGGAGGGACAAGGGACGGATTTCAGGAGGATTCACTGACCCCAGGGAAATAGGAACTGGACGGTTAATGCAGTTGGCAAATGTCAAACTAGGTTACACTTTATAGATTAGGATCTTGTTTGCCCAGCCTGAGGCTCATTAAAGTATTTATAACGACCCGCTATAATAACAAGGCATTCTGTATATGCATTTATGCCACATGAAATACAGACGTGATGCCCTTTATATAATTAGCAAATGCCAATATTTTAAATGCAAGTTTCAAAATCATACCCATGAGAACATTTGATTGGATGGTGACGTCACATGAATACGTTGCTCGATGTAAATGTGGCCTAATTAATAGCTTTTCTTATGTTGGAGGGAATACATGTATGAAGCCACTCTACTATACGTGTATATATATGTTTTTGAATTAAGCCTATCATTTTAACAAAATGATTATGTTATCAAGAGATATTCAACACTGGAATTTATACAATAACCGTTTTGCCGACGATGTTAAAAAGTATTCGGGATAAGTGCACTGGAAGTCCTAAAACTTGTCACAAATATGCAATTGAATTCTAAAACTTTCAAAAAAATGCGATCAAGTTCTAAAACTTGCTAAGTGGTGCAATAAAGTCTTAAAACTTATTAGCATTTTCTGTTTGTCAAGTTGGACGGAGTTAATGAAATGACTTGATTGCATCAACTTGACAATTTTTATGACTTGATTGCATTTTTTGAAAGTTTTATGACTCAATTATACTTTCGTGATAAATTTTAGGACTTCAGTACACTTATCCCAAAGTATTTTTATTAAGTGGAATATTCTTCATATGGATGATCCCAAAGTATACTTTGGCATATTCTTATGCAATATATTGTACAAACATAATTTCAGTAAATGAGTGTGAAGAGTACCACATCTTGTATGCACCCCGTCCATCATTGAGCCTCTGGAACCACCAAGTCGGCTTGGCCTGGCAGTAGCGTAACCTTCCCCTAATTTTGTTTTAATTAACTGTACATCTACTTAGTGATTATGCACACCGGAAACTCAAAGACCTTCACGCACTTTTCTGTCTCTTTCTACACTATTCCTTTCCCTTGAAAACCACAGACCCTCGGAGTAGAAGATAAGCCTATGGTGCATGGTGGCACCACCTCGACGTCCAGCCCCAGTGGAACAACCAACTTCAAGCCTCTGCAACCACCAAGCCACTCAGCCTGAGTCACACACTGTATGCATGCATGCGTGTGCGTGCGTGCTTGTGTGTCCAAAGAGACTAATGGTCTCATTGATTTCGACGAATGGTTTCCAAGGAGTCAAACCTTCGGTTGCTTGAGAGAGAGAGAGAGAGAGGTGGCGACGACAAGTTGGGCAAACCAAGGACAGACAATGATGATGCTGAGAGTTCAATAGTTTTAGTACCAAAAGAATACCCAATCATTTCTAAACCGATGTTACGGATACCAATTCAATTATAAACTTTTCAATTTTTCCAATTTAATTCTAAACCTTTGCGGAAAATTTCAGTGTAGCCATTTCGATTGATTTTCTCAAGAAATTGCTGCTGTGGTGGTCCAATTATCGCTTGTCGTCCTACATGACTTATCTCTATGACAATAATTTTCGACAAAAATTGTTTGGAGAGACTATATCGGAATTTCGCTTTAAAATTTAAAACTAAATTAACAAAATTGAAAAATTTAAGACTGAATTGACATTCATATACTAGATTTAGAACTGATTGGACAACTTTCCCATTTTAGTACCTTATGATCATAGTAGAAGAAACTCTTTCATTTGCAGATTGAGCCTCCAATGACTTAGAGTACGCAGTATAGTACAAAACTCCTTATGAATGGTTGTGTACTATAGCTCGACAATTTTTATTTTCACTGAAGGACAAGGCCAATGCCAATACCACCGAGATGGTGATGGGGTTGAAATTGAACTCCGAGCTAACCCACGTTTGAAAAGGACGGTTATCCACTTGGTACCTGGTGGGCCTTGGTGACTGGTTGGCCTGTCTCATAAGGACCTCCCTAGAGATCAGTGCGCAGCTTACAATGGTCCGGTGGAAAACGATGTGATGTCGTACCGGACGAACTTGCATGCTGAACATTTTGCAGATTAGCAAATAATTTTGCCCTCTCAAAGCTTGGAAAACTTGGCGTAGGTGCATCATATCCACCGCCTCATACTTGCTATCGATAAGACCTCGTCAGTATATGCATGACAACAAATCTCCGGATAAAAAATACTGCATGTGTCATAATTTTCATATAACGTCTTTGGTGTTATAACTTTTAAATAGATTACTTCGATAACATGCATTTTCAACTTATCATTTGAATATCACAACTTTTAAAAAACATTCACCACAAGCGTCATAAATTTTAATATCATGTTAGATCTTCCGATAAGGAAATTTTCCAACACCACTATAGTGAACTTTTTTTAAAAGTCAAGGAACTCAAGTATTTAATTGAAAAGTTGTGGCACCAAAGTAAGGGTCGTATAAAAGTGATAACACTTCTTATGTCTTTTTCCCGTAAATCTCCTAATGAGAAGAAGCATAAATACTTTATTCTTTAGGTGTGTAAAAGGTACTTGTAGCATTTAGAAGGTCCAAGGAAATGACAGTCCACCCATATTGCAGCATCTCGAATTTTGCAAATCGGTGATCGCAAGTTAGTAGCACCTTGGTTCCTAGGACTTCTCATATTCTCGGTTTAGGTATCTACGAAATGCAAATAGGATCATTAACTTGAAAATTTAACTAGAGTGACCACCAATCAGTTCAAGAAAACTTAGATCTATTAGACACCTAAAGGCTTAGGTAGTAACGGTAAAGTACCTCCCTAGGTGCACTTATGAAGAAACTAGTGAAGGAAACCTAGAAATCTTAGGTGGGGAGAGTCCCACGATGCCTTGCAGTACAACGACCCTATTTTTGGTTAAGTCCTAAATTCTTCATGATTTAATTTACTACGAAAGCATAAAATTCGTTTTAAAATTTTAAAATGTCGCCAAAACACTTACTCCTAGTTATTGATTATCAACACCATTTTCATGTACAGTGATGTGACTCCATTTGTATGTGAAAGTGTGAATGCAAATAAAATGTCAATTCAAATGCTACATAGAAATTTGTTGAAGAGGAGCAAATGTCATGACATGGCAATAACATAGCAAATTCAAAATTTAAATATAATGAGAAGATTACATGGCAATGTAGTCTGAGGAGTTGGAATTACAGATCATGGTAATATGATGAGGTGAAATGTGGATGAATGGTTGCACATGATCCATAGTCTTAAAATAATATTTTAAAATATCGCCAAAATAGTTCTTTGCTTTGGTTATCGATTAACGATACCATTATTCATATGTAGAGGTGTGACTCCATTTGTGTCTGAAAGTGTTTATGCAAATGAAATGTCAATTTAAATGCAACATAAAATTCATTCAAGAGGAGAAAATGTCATGATATGACAATGACATAGCAAATTGAAAATTTAGATATGATGCGAAAATGACATGACAATATAAGATGATAATATCAAATTCCATGTCGTGATAATACAATGAGGTAAAATGTGGATAAATGGTTGCATAGGAGCTTTGGCACAGGAAGGAATCACATGTCCCCAACATTCCACAATCCAATCGATACTGAATTTCAGGTACTATCTTTTAAACTTTGAAATTCCTCCTTTTTTTTCTCAAAAGAAAGATCTCATTTATATATCAGAATAACATTCGAGAGGTACATATAAAGCATTCAAGCCTAACAAACCCAAATAAACTGCTAAACAAAGCATAATCTGCAGTTGGGAGCACACTCTATCCTCAAGAACAAATCTATCACTGTAAAACGTTTGATAGTTGATCACCAGATACTGTGATGAGCACGCGCCAAGATCTCTCACTCTAATTACAACGATTTGCGGTACGCGTCAAAATACAACGTCCTCATCACCATCATCATGTAGAAATACCAACATCAATATGTTGAAAAGAACACATATCAAATACTTATAAAGAATTCACAAATCTAAATCTAGATATAGTTTCGGAGAGTAAAACCCCAAAAATTTGACCCAAATCTAAATTGACTTGAAAACAGTACTTATAATCTTATTTTTTTCCCCATAATCAATCAACAATAAGTTTCTTGATTAAAACGAAATTCCTCTAAGATGACAAAATTATAATATAAGCCATGGGGGCTGAGGTTCAACCTCGAAACTTTGGACTCTTTTAAACTTTAGGGTTGTTTAATAAAGTTCAACCTTTAATCTATTATGAAACCCACATATATTTGAAGAATTTGAGGTGTTCAGTTATCATTAGTAATCAAGTTGAATTGTTAAACCAAAATTACAGGGGAAAAGTAAGGCCAAAGTAGTTTTATACAGGGACCAATAGCCTCTCTCTCTCTCTCTCTCTCTGTGGAATAGAGAAAAATAGAAAAGATAGTGTCAACCTCAATCTATTCGTAATTATTCAAAACTAAATTATATCTCCAACACTTTAAATAATGATTCCTTAACATCTCGCTTTGGAAAGGTTAAAATTAATTTTAAACATTTCTATTTTTTGGGTAATTGACTTTTTCTTTCGTATTTCACTACAATTTAAGTTCACTTTTCTAAATGGACCAAACGTTCGTATTTGTTATGATAATTACATTGATAATCCTCATTATTCCATATAAGCTTAGACTCCTTTTTTCTAAAACCATAAAATTTCCAAATATAATGAAAAAAATTCCGAAATTCTAAAATTTGAATTGTTTTTCTTGATTAACCAAATTTAAGTTTTCCACCCTTCAAGTAAAGTAGGTGCCCTTTTGGTAACGGGGAAAAGGGGGGGAAAATTACAGGCCGATTGTCAAAGTGGGCTCCATGATTTTGGATCGTATTCACTATCTTCCCACCCCTAGGGTGACAAGAAGGGAGGGTCCATGTCACTTGGTCAGGCAAAATTGTATTGGTGAGTCAGAATCAAAATGGAGTTGTCTGACTTGGGTTTCGGGGTGTCCATCATTCTCTCGCTTCCCTCTTTCATCTGTTCTTGTCCCACTTTTTGATGCTATTCACCTCCCACCCTCAGCAGGCTGTCTCTATTCCCCTTTTCCTTCCTCCCCATAATGTCCCAAAACAATAAATAAATAAATTCAAATTCAAATTCAAATTCAAATTCAAATGCAAATGCAAATGGAAGACAACGTCAAAAACTGCCTCATTCTCAGTCATCCACGGCCTCTTCATATCACTGGTTTTCCAACTGTTGCTGTGACTTTGTGCGCTCGAATTGGTTAACACAAGGCATCGTTAACTTTCTCAAGCACAGGCACGCGGCGTCTAGTTGTAATAAATTACTAGACTAGAAGACAACCTAAATGTTAAGATGTATATGAGGTAGGAAAATTACCCAACCAGTCCTAAATCTATGGCACACCGCTATGTCAGTAATTTCAGGCGAAAATTGACCGGAAGGACTACATTGAAATTTCGCGCAAAAGTCTAGTACTAAATTTGCAAAATTAAAAAGTTTAGAACTGAATTGGTATCAATATTATAGGTTTATGACTAATAGTACAATTTTCCCTATATAAGGCTACAGATAAACATGGTGAATAAAACTAATTGCCATACTAATAATATCTAAAAACTAGTGCTTTATTTGAAAATGAGTAAGAATTCCACTGTTTCTCGATATGAAATTGTGTATGGTAGAAATGATAGAGGAAATTTCGCCATCATCATCATAACTAGGCTAAACTAGCCTAAGATATGTTGGCATGAACTCTATTGTAAGATTGGGGTATTATCAGGCTAATTAAAATATAGTTCTGTTCACTCCGCACAAAGCATGAATTGCATACCTTTGAGAATTTTAGACATCATCACAACTCCTTATACAGTTTATTTTATTAGATCGATTTCTGCTTATTGGTAATCTTTAACTGGTAACATCTGCTAATCATACAACTGCCATTCTGTAAATACGTTTATTATGGATAAAGGTGCAAAATTTAATCCCTCCCCTAACTTGTCTTTGCTTCTGATTTTTCTATAACCCAGAGGTAGGGTATTCTTGACTTAGTTATTACAAGGTCCATGAAACATTCTGCAAGCCCTATGAACCGGTTAAGTTTAGACTTTCACCTACACAAGTTATCCTAACCCAAAGCAATTTGTACGATTGAACTTAGTCTAACTACTCAGCTCAACACACACCCCTCTTAATGGCAACGACACCGTTTGTGCGGTAATAAATGTCTCGTCGTGGGCCTACAGATTGTAGTGAAAACTCTTTGCCGGTCTATATTCTTGAAGAACTTCAATTTCTCTTCTTCTCGGTTGGTTATCCAAATCAGGTAAATTATCGTTCAAACCAAACATGTCGTATTGTTGGAGTGTGTAATGTTGAGACTAGAAACTGTGAATATCGTGCTACGAGCTCGTTCATGTCAGTGCGAATTTGTTAGTAAATCAGAATTTTTTGGAATTTGTGAGAGAGTGAGAACTTGTGAGAAATGGACGAAGGTGAAAATGAGAGGGAAAGACTTGTAATGTATAGGAAATATTCTGATCAACTTGGCCTGGCAGCCGTCCGGCGGCTTGACCGCGGAATAGTCACTGTGCCGGTGACCGTCAGGATCTCAAAGGCCACGCCCGTTATGGCCAGGGCCTTTGTGACTCCATTTCATATTTTTTTTGGGCCCATAGCTCTATGCAAGCTCGGGCCCACTAGTGCCATTGCCCGGGCAGTAGCTCCAAAGCAAAGGAGCAGTGTCAAGAATGAACCTTTTTCTTTTCTTTTCTTTTTTTCTAATGAGCCCGTCCCCTTATGTGCTGTGTCGGGGCGGACCCAATCATGTCGGTTGTGCCGTGCCTCGACTGGCACGGCCACGGCATGGCCCGTTGGCCATTGTTACCTTGAGCTAGATATCCCTGATTGCTTACCAACTTCGCCAATTGCTAGTTGTTGCCTCTTGTTTCAATTTTTCTTTTTCTTTTTCCCCATTTCTGGATCTCAACGAAGAGTCGCCCTGTGTCCGAAGACCATGTGTTATCCACTCATCCTGTGATCACTATATGCAATACAACCTAACAAGGAAAGCACTAGCATGAGTTCACGTTCGTGCAAGTTGTCCATTTTAAGTTTCAGTCACAGTCGGTCAATCGTCCACTTATGACCAGCACTGACCAGGCATCATCATAATTTTCCACACACACTGTAATTTCAGCATGTGCATTCGCTGCAGGTCATGTTCCAAAACATAATCCTCACATCGGGGTTCATCATCTATGGAGAAAAGTTAAATTATATGCATTTATCAAGGGGCTTTCTTGGAGCAAGTGCCCAGCCACTGGCTCTTTCTTGAATATAACTCTCAATTCATAAAAGTAATCTGAAAATAAGAACCACAAAAAGACAAATGGGCTATTGCCAAAGTATGATTTAATGTGAATTCGAGCCAAAAGTTTGCTCGTTTACGAATTATAATAACAATAGACTGCCTTTAATATAAAGTTTAACTTGCATGATGAAGGTTCTCTTATGCTTTAAGTCAAAGATTGAGTACTCGGATTGGTTCATGTTGAATCATTGAAACCCTCCAAGCTTTTTTGGCTCACTCAGAAAGAAACGTACCTGGAAAGGTCGATGACCAAATAAAGAGCCAAAAAATAAAGGAAAGAAAGTTAAAAGGCGAGGACTTGTGGAAGCATATACATTGCATGCAAAGTCACTTGTCACGTTGTTTAATTATTTGAAATTAAAACCACGAAGGGGCAAAGTTCATTCAAAATTAACGCAGCAAATTATGAAATCCTTTCTGTCTTCTGGTCAAAATTATGAATCACATTTTGCAAAGTGTCTTTGATGGGGACGAATCGACTCATTGGGATGAAAATGATTGTATGATGAGGTTGTGCAGAGAAAGAAAGAAGCCATTTTTCCCGGTCAAACCAAGGTTGCATTCATGTGGGGTAATAGTAAGCATTGCCTGGAGGAGTCAGATATCCAGCATTTGGAAATCATTCAAGGCCAGTTTTATAGCAAGACTCCACAATTATGGAAAGGCATTCGAAGTGACGAAAGTAAAATGGGTCGAAGAATTGGCATTTCTAGAACCTCTGTCATATTTGTATTCAATACATAATCCCCCAAAGAAAAACACAGATTATGAGTTGAACTATGTGCTTTATTTTGCAGCAGAGCCAGTAGCTGCTACTTAGTATGTAAGAGCCAAAGATTACCTTATTTTGCAACCGGTGCTAGGGGCTAATGTATTGCTAGGGGCTCCAAGTTTTGAAGACCCAGAATAGAGGTAAACCACGAATTTAAAGGCAACATAGATGGGAAAAGGACACCACAAACCATTACTTCTATACAACTCTCATTTGAGTACTGTAACTTTTTTTTTCGACCACTTAAGTGCCATAACATCTTATGGCATTCACTTGAGTGTTATAACTTTTGAACAGATCAAATGATTGTCATAACTTCTTAAATACGTCCACCACAAGTACCAAAAGTCCGATGTGGCATAGCACTTGTCATGAACATCTTGTAAAATTTATGGCACTCCAGTAATTGGAAAAAAAGAAATTATGCCGCTCAAGTAAGCACCGTATTAAAATTATGACACTAGTGGCGTCGTTATCCCAAGATAAATGAATTAGACAATTAGGCCCAGGTTTCACATTAATTTTGTGAATAGTTTTTTTTTCAAGGGAAATATGATCTTTATTATAGTTGAAAAGAGCAGCAGCCGAAACTGAGAAAGATCTCCTGGCTAGTCTTGCTTGATGACCTACGATCTCTATGTACAGGGATTTCTATGGTACAATATTGTACCGGGCCTCATATTTTCAAATGGGCAAATGTCGGTTGCTTGTTTTTTTAATTCTTTTTCCAAAGATTTTACACGACATTACGGTTACTCGTCATAAACATAATGAAAACATTGAAATTATGAGGATTTAAGTAAAAATTGTTCTTGGTTACAATATAGCGTTGTAAAGCTTTGTAAAAGTTTTTTGTTTTGTAAATGGGTTGTAGAAAGTTTTTGTCTAATTGAACCACGACATACCATTGAAAGTGAAATATGATTGGACAAATTTAACATGTTTAAGTTTAAAAAATGTTACACACGAATATTTTGTAAAACTTTATTACATGTATTTCCCTGTTGAAATATATATACGTGTGTCTCATGCACTAACATTAGCTTAGATGATTAATTAACATATTTAGGTATGTGTCATAAATTACTGAAAATGGTCAAACTGGATGAGACATAATAGTTGTATTTTAAAGGTTTAAACTATTTATTTTAACTCTGTTATTTCATTAATCTACAAAGTGTACGTGCGAAAATTTGCACGCGGCATATAAGGAGATGTATCTCATTGTAGACACTCATAGGGACGAAACCAAGTCAATTATCCGCTAGTAGCTCGGGATCGACTCAATAACCATTTGAGATCAACTCTAAGTTCCAGTTGTGAGCTCAAGCTTCTCAAGTATTTTGTCGAGTCGAGCTCAAGCTAGTCATTACTCAATTCGATAGGCTCGATGTCTAATCGGGCTTAATTGAGCTTTCATTATCATTTAAAAATTATTAATAATTAGAAATATATATACAAAATACGTAAAATTACATAATAATCAAAGTTATAAAGTTGGAGCTCGAGCTTTTTTTATTAGTTGGTTGGGATCCAATCGAGCCGTTTCGAGCTCGAATATCACAATTTTCTAACCGAGGTGAGCTTGTGAAGGGAACTTAACATTCAATCAAGCTCGTTTTGAGTTTCAAGCACCTAGATCCTAGATTGATCCTCCATCGAGCTCGAGTGGAGTTTAAAAAATACTACATTTGATGACATATTAGAATTTGAATGTATTTCTTTTTGTTAATTTATTTCCATCAATTCTTACCCATTTTCACCTCCCCTATGCTTGTAAAAACGCAGTAATGCAACAATTTTCCATTCCGCATCATTCTTGTTTGCCAATCGGTGTCAAGAAAAAGAATACGGATTCGATTCCAATTTCATTTGTCTCGTTCTAATAGCAAAACATGCCTTAAGTAGCCAAATAAATGCTATCATTATTGGTCGGTTTATAGATATAATGAGAAATTATAATTACCATGGACTCTTTATTAGATTGGACGAACTAAGCGGCCATGTCCTTACATTCCAAATACAGACTAATATTGTAAGTACGGGATGGACTATAAATAAATTGCTGGATTTTTAAGTCAATTGTTATTAAATTTCCAACAAGCTTAATCTCATTAACTGAATTTTTTTTTTAACCAATGCTTGTTAGAATTATCACGTCACCTTGATTCTATTGACTGGTTAATTTTATCAAACAGGCCTTAAATCTTATGTTGGTTGATCCTAGTTACCTAATTATGAGTGGCCTTCTTGTTTAAACTTAACTAAAATTAAAATATACTGTTATGCTATCCTACCAAAATTTGAAATATTATTCGAATTCGAATAAATTCCATGTGAATCTACGTGCCAATATTAATGTATGGTGAATGTTTCAGATACTCAAGATTAATAGAAGTCAAAGTGTGTGCGTCAAAAAATTTGCAAAAGTACAAAGTCACTTCAAACGGATCCGAAACTATATAATCAACATATGAAGTATTGTTTATATAAAATAGGAATTATCCATTTCGATGGTTCATGTAGTGTTATTCGTAAGTTTTTATAACTAAAAACATTTTCCAATCCGAAGTTTTGTTTGCAATCGAAGATGAAACATGGCAGTACTATTTTGCCAAGTTGGCATTCAGTTGGTCCTGCAATTGGGCTCTTTGACTGTCGGTGGATGAATAGAAGACATAGTTTGGGATGAGTGTCATTGTTGGCCCAAAATAACTTATTTCTAGATCGATGGCTTGTGGTTACGATGTAGCTTCCAAATGGTCAAGAAAAGGCCCATTTGCAAGATGCAATGACCAGTTGACCACCAGCTCTCTGAGAGAGCTAGTACTGAACCTGTGAATCTCAAAGGATCGATCATTACCCACTTTCTCCTTCCAACTTCCCATCTCTCATCCCGTCCTCACTTCCCACCTTCCTCTCGGCACCCGATATCGACACCGCCCGCTTTTCGCTTCAATCCCCCACGCCGAACTCTGCCCTTCAATCCCTCACCATCTTCTTCTTCACCCTCGACCTCCATGGCCTTGAAACTCTTCCTTCGGCTAGGACAGACCAAGCTATGCCCCCAAGTACGTCCTCTCGAACTGATGTGGCAGTCGAATTTTGGGGCTAAAAAAAAACACCAAAACCCCTTTTCCAAGCAAAACTCCCACGGAACACTCGAGTAGACCTGTTAAATGGGTGGATCAAATCGGGTCATAAATGGTCCGACCCAAATTGACCCATTAATCCATTTATTTGTAATGTAAATTTCTCAACCCATACTCGACTCAACTCATATTGCTAAAACACTCCCATATTTAACTCCTTCTAAGGAAAACTTGTTTCCTATGATTTAAAAAAAAAAATGATATTGCTAAAACACTTTCATGCAATAGAAATATAGTGGGAATTTTTTATAATTTTTTTAAAAATTATAAATTTACAATTTCTTTTCTTTTTTTAAATCGAATTTTTAATTATTTTATTTTTTCCTCTTTTCTTTTTTTCTTTTCTTTTCATCTTCTTTGGCCGGTCGCCAGCACATCGTTAACCTCAAGCGAGGCTTGACCTTGCCAGATCCAGCAAGGTTGAGCTCGCTTGAGGCCAAGGAGCTCGAGTCTCGCCAGATCGACGAGGCTCAAGCCTTGCTAGCGCCAAAGTAGGCCTCGCCAAATCGGCGAGCTTGAGCTTCACCAACCTCCAGCGAGCTTGTCCCTCTCCTGTGGTCGGTCCCCATGGTCGGCCACCGGCTAAGGAAGAAGGAAAACAAAAACGAAAAAGAAAAAAATATTTTAAAAATCCAAAAAATAAAAATAACCTATTTTTTATTCAACTCAGCTTGTTAGTAACCTATTTATGACCCATTTAATACCTATTTAAGATAGCTCAATACGCAAAAGAACCTCTAACTTTAGGTGTTATCCTAATTATATCCAAAACTTTTGTTTTGTCTCATAAAAAATCCTCAACTTTTATTTTTTGTCCCAAATCTACCACCGTTACATTTCCATCTAAATTAATCATTAGTGAACCTACATGAAAATGCCACGTTATTAATGAAATTCACCTTAGCAATCTTACTGGGACAAATCGTTTACAAAACGACATCTTCTTGGATTATCAATTAAGGTTTGGCCTTTTAATTGCTTTCACTCTTCTCCATATCATCTCGTCTCTTTCCATCTCGCTCGAATCTTCCATAGCGCTTACTCCTCCATCTCTTGCACTCCTAGGCTCGAGACACTCGAAGACCTCCATCTCTTCCACTCCTAGGCTCGAGATGCTCGGACATCTCGCGCTTGGGTAGTCTTCAATCTCACGCTTGAAGATTAGGTCTAATTATGTCTGATTACATTTTCTTTCTTTATTGATTTTTTAGTATTTATGAATTATTTATTATTAATTTACCTTTGCAGGTCAACTGTCGTTTTACTTGTAGTTTCCTCCTTGAAAATTGAAGTATTACTAGGTTGAGTGAAGAGAAAAGAATGATAGTGAATTGTGTAGAAGGATGTGATTGGAGATTGTACGATGGTTGGATTCAGAATCAGAAAACTTATAAATAGAGTTGGAGACCCACATAATTGTAGTTTAAGCCTAACCAATAAGCAAGCCACTACTACATGGCTTGCTCATCAGTACATGCCTAAGATTAGGGACAAGCTCACTTACTCAGCTACAGAAATGCAAGCAGATGCAAGAGAAAGGTTTGCTTTGACATTGGATAGAAAATAATGTTATAGAGCCATATCAAAAGCTTAGTCTTATAAGGGACCCAATAGAGGAGCAATATAATATGCTAAGATCTTATTTGGTGGAGCTCAAGAGAGCTAGCAAAGATGGAACATTTGAGATGGAAGTTTTTTAATCCAATAACCAAAGTATTTGAGAGGTTTTATGTGGGGTTTGTAGAGTTAAAACGCGGGTTTTTAGCGGAATGTAGGCGTGTCATAGGCTTGGATGGGTGCTTCCTTTAAACTAGATCGAAGGGTATGTTGTTGTATGCTGTTAGATGAGATGGAAAAATCAAATGTTTCCAATAGCTTAGGCAGTTGTCGAAGTTGAGTTTGAGGCATCTTGGACTTGATTTCTCACCCCTATTATTCACTAACCTAATGGTGGGAAGATACAAGGGTTGGACTTTAATCAGTAATCAACAAAAGGTAATATCTCACCTTTTAAATTTGTTGGTTGTTACACTAATGCAATCATTGATGTCACTTGTTTGCTTTTTATTGGCTAATTTTGGTTGCAGGGATTAATGAATGCGGTTTTATGGCTATCTCCACCAGCAAAGCATTGGAATTGTGCAAGACACATATATGCTAATTGGAAAAAATAGCACAAAGGGGATGCTCCTAAGCATCTCTTCTAAAGGGCTATGAGGTGTATATTTCAAGCAAATTTTGACCTAGCAATGGCAAATTTGAAGATTGAGTGCCATAAAGGTTATGAAGACTTCATGAGGCAAGGCCCTAAGCACTTTTATAAGGCTTTCATCAAGACAAGAACCAAGTGTAATGCAGTTGATAATAACTTAAGTGAGACATTCAATGGATACATTTGCATACCAAGAGAAAAACCCATACTTGAGATGCTTGAAGAAATAAGAACGATGTTGAGGGAGAGGATGGCAAAGAGAAGTTAGTTAATGGTTGATCTAGAACAGATCCTATTTACCCGAGGATTAGAATGAAGTTGGAGAAGACCAAACTAGAGTCCATGCATTGTATTGCTAGAGCAACGATGGGGAGTAAATTTCTAGTTGAAGTGTATGATGATAAATTTGTGGTTGACTTAGATGGGGAAGACTTGTGCTTGTATGGAATAGAATATCTCCAGGATACCATATAAACATGCCATATGTTGTGTCACTTTCATGAAGCTAGATGTGAATGATTATGTTGATGATTGTTTTAAGAAATATGCTTATGACTAATGATACAAATATCCCTTCCTAGCCATGAATGGACAAAAAAAAATGTGGCCTGAAGTTAGTGGTGAGACAATCAAACCCCCACCTTATAGAAGAAAAAAGGGGAGAGAAAAGAAAAACATAATCAAGGACAAGAATGAGCGAAGTAGCGATAGTAAGAAATTGATGAAAGTTAGAGTCCATATGCAATGTACAAACCACCTTTAGAATAGGCATAACAAGAAGACATGTAAGAATCCTACAGCATCAAGACCACCCAAAGTAAATCTTATTCGAAAGTTGTGTAATTTTTAATAAAAATTTATTTTGGGTTATCATCACCAATAACATTAGTATTTCTTGTGTTTTTTCATATATAGGCAAAAAGAAGAAGACCGAAGAAGGTTGTTGGTGAACAGGCCAATGTACACTCTAACAAAAGCTCCGTTTCATCCAGAAGGAGATGGCACAGGTTAGTGCTTTTCTTTTTTACATTTAATATTTTCACAATAAGTGTTTATTTTGATTAACGCTTTTATGCTCATTTTGTATCTTTAGGCATGACAAGATTATGGACTTTCATGTCTGAAGCCTTTGGGAATTCATATTTAAGGATAATCTCTTTGTCTAATGTTTATATGTATGTTGAAAAGAAATGCAAGTTTTCGTGTTAATTTTTTTTTTTTTTCACTTTAGATGCCTGGTAGTGATAGAGTTATTCACATTGGAGGTCCATCAATCTCTAACGGACAAACAATAGCAAGAAATGTTCAACTTTCACCAAGCCAAGCTTCAATTAATATCTCAGAACCTCCATGCACTTAAGAATCTGGAATTGGTAGACTATGATGCTTTGGACTGAAAAATGTTAGTGCTGCTATTAGATGAGGATGTTGAGTTGTAGACTGAAAAGGGCAGTTTTTGTGGTATTTATATGTAGATTTGGCTATATACTTTGTATTTGGGGATTTGGCAACGTAGTTTTATATTTGGGATGTTGGGTAATCTATTGTGTTCAGTCGTGCACAAGATTGAACTCCTTTTGCTGCTATTTTTTTGTACTAAATGAATGAATTGACCACTATAAGTGGTTTTCTAAAGGGTAAACTTCCCGTTAGATATCTTGGCTTGTCTTTGATTTTTGAAAAGTTTAGTGATAGAGGTTATAAGCCTTTAGAAGTGCGGTGCAGAGCATTTTCCTTAGGTCTAGCCCGTTCAAGCGAGCTAGCATGTTGCTGACCCTATTCTTGACTGAGGGTTATAGCCTTTAGAAGTGAGGAGAATGAGGGTTGCTAGATGCATGCTTGGCAAGCCGTGCCTAGTGTAGTGAATTTGCCAACTGGTGTATTTTTTTCTCCTCTTTACTTCATTTCTTCTTTGGGATTTTCACGTTATATTGTTAGTAATGAGGTAAATTTTAGTTAAGAGCCGTATTCTTCCTCTTTCTAAACATTGGGTCATTTCAATCTACATCTATACTTAACCGGGGCTTTGATGAGGCACCAATAAATGATCAATCAACGGCCTCTTATCAGGTTACGCACATGCCAATGTTGTCGATCAAAACAGACATTTATTTCGGGGTTTCAAAATCACCTCAATAATTCCAAGTGATATGTATCATCAGAACTTACTTATGTTTTGAAAATATTATTGACAATTTATAAGGGGGCCGCGCTATTTCCACTCCCATTTTGGCTAAAACACTCTTTTTCTTAATTAATTCATTGAAATACCCTCCTCTCTCACTCTCTCTTCAATTTATTATTTCTTCTTTTATCATGCTAACCCACAAAATTGTCTTATATTTCTATCATCGCTCTTATCTTATCAACTTCATGTCAAATTTCACCCAACAAGATACTATCTTATTCTATATCCTATTATCACTTTGCCTAGAGAAAGTCGTTAATTTTAATTTATGATCTCATTTTTTTTAATCACAAAAATTACATATAATGTTAGAAATTTCTAGTTTTGACGGGTTATCAACACACAATTAATTTCCTTTTTTTTACCAATTAGTTTGAGGGATACGTTACTTCAAAGTTGAAAATTAAAATTCAATCTTATTATCTAGCCGATTTTGACATTGTGGTTATTTTCTCGAAAATTCATAGGTTTTTAAAGTTAAACATTGTTGCTTTGTACTTTCTTTTGAGCTTTTTAAGTTTTCTACTAATAGCATGATGAGGGTTGACAATTTATTTACACATTTTTCACTTTCAAAGCACACCATAGTTTTTCGAAAGAAAGTTTTAAGCTTGTAGGATTAGAACACGAGAAGTTTCTTTGTTTTTCCTTTACGTATTTATCTTTCGTCAATATGTAGATGTAATTTAAATATAAAAAAATGTTTGACATTTGATCATGCTTCTAACAAATTAAGCTCTCTTTTTTGCATATTTGATCAATTTTTCTTTTCCATTTTTGATAAAGATCGGCTAGTTAATTAAAATGAATTTTAATTTTTGACTTTGAAATATAGTTTTGCTCATACTATTTGATTAAAAAAATAAGTAATTAATTGTGTGTTCATAAGCCATCATAAATAGAGATATTTTCTGATTGAAAATATGAAACCATATATTAAAATTGACAACATTGTCTAGGTAAAGTAATAACAAGATGCATGTTGATGTAATGGAGCATTTGTATTATGAAACTGATGTGAGAAAAGATAGAAATAAAAGCAATTTTGTGGGTTGAAAAAAGAAAATAAATTGAAGAGAGAGAAGGGTATTTCAGTAAGTTAACTAGGAAAAATGAATGTCTTAGCCAAAATGAGGGTGGAAATAGCGCCGCCATTTATAAGTACGTACTTTCTTACTCAAAATGGTTGACATATAATGTTCAGGTGAACTAATAGTTGCCAAAAAAAATTCAGAAAATAAACCTCTACAACAAGCAATATTGCACCATCCTATCAACCTTACACATCATTAATACAATCAAAGCTCCCATCAATACAAGTATAATCCTAACATATGTCTTCTCCTTCGCTTGCATTCTCATAATATCATTTTGTAAGCCATTGTTCAATTGATTCTCCACATTTTGCAGCCTTTTCTTCAAGGTCTTATCATCATTCCTCAGTTGGCAAATCACTTCTTTCTCTTGCGTTGTTAGATAAGGATCAATCCATTTACCGCAATCATCAACTTGTCAAAACAAAGTAAAACTTTTTAATAGGTTTAGATATAAACATTGTTCAAAATTGCTAAAATTATAGCTAAGAAGTATGGCTTTACTTGAATGATTACATCAAGCAATTATAAATTACTTACCCTCCATGTTGAATAGCGAAATGGCAAGATTTCTTGGGGTCCGCAAGGCATAGAGGGTTACTTGTCACTGTTGCTTGCATGATACGTTACAATCGTCACTCATGAATTGACTCAATGCTCCACCGCCACTATTAGAACCTCCATTTTACATTGCATTCAGAAACAGGAACAAACTACTAATCTAAAACCCACTCATCACACAAATGCTTATGATAGAGTTGAACTTTAATTTTAACAGATTTGCAACCACTTAACCTCAATCTAACATCATTTGCATGAGATCCACTTCGCACAAAGCTCTCTGTGCTGACCAGCATTGGTTTTCTCCGCCAATACACTCTTTGCTAACATGAGGTATACTTCGCAACATCTAGACAAGTACCCTCACACCTACTTATGAGCAAAGCTCAAATTGAACAACATGCATAGATAAGTCTTAGCCATGGATCATAAGGACATGTTTCAAAGATATAATGGTAGAACCAAGCATGCATACCCTCATTTTAAACGTGCAATAGTCAATCAATCACCAAGATGTAAGAGCACTTTTCAAGCTTGAACACTAATTTGTTTGGGCATTTAAATGAATACGTGGAGATTAGTTCAACCAAAAGGCATAAATGAAGCATCGAAGCATTGGTCTAATTCCAAACTGTCATAACAACATCAATGTGTGTTTATATTACTCATAAAAGGTAATTTTCTCGCAAACCTCAACCCTAGACATCGACTCCAATTGATTTTTACGTTCGTTGGTGTTGTTTATATAAAAATCTTCAAGGACGTTTCTCGATCTTCACCCAATGGATCACGACATGGATATCCCTTAGTTCATAAAGATCATCATAAACATCTGCATTAGCTAATCTTTCTTTTGCTCTTTCTAAGAACATTGACAATCTTGATTCTACTAAGCTGTTCATCTTCATGATCCTTCCAAGCTTTACTGAACATACTCGTTCTAGGCTTATGCACCATCATAGGTCCATCCAACTGTCCACCCGATCTTTGTACCTCCAAACCATCACGAACATCCTCATCCTTCTTGGGTTGTTCAGCATCGATCAAGGTCCTTCCAAATATTCTCTTTATTTGAAGATCCTTCTAGCTTGTAGACATCTTCAACGCCCAATATCTTGTTCACCTCATATATCGGTAGATCAAACATCTAGTGTTATTTATGACTCATCTGCATATTGGCTTGTGCATATATCACATGGTACTATTCAACCAATACACACATTAGTAGCATTTGATTGTCTTTGTCATCATCAAAATAATATAATAGATTATCTTAATAATCACCACATTGGTGATTTTTCCAACAATTTTATCAAAATTGACACTACAATTGAATTTATATGACTTAATCGGATGCTAATTAGGCTAGGCGTTACTCATATCGGGTACCCTAATTGGCGCTCGAAAATTGGCCAACTCGTCTCAAGCTTAGAATCTTAAAATATGCTTGAAATTTGAGTGTGTAACGACCTCTAGATCAAATGTCTTGAAGGAAAATTTTCTAAAAAATGGCTAGAAATAATGGATTTTGAATTTGACCGATCAAAATTCAAAATTCTCAACTTGTCCAAAAAGTCAATTCTCGATCAATTTCTATAAAATTGATGAATTAGAAGTCTAATTAAGCTAGAAATGAGTTGATTAAGTGTTAAAGTATCTCACATCACTTGCTTTCGAAATTTATATACTCTTTATATTCTTGTGGTCTACATGCACCCATTAGCTCTAACTTTTGGAAAAGTATCAGAGTTAGGTTCTGCCCCAATTCATTTTGCGCAAGTGAGATATTAAAATATCGTATATAACTTTAATTTAATCCCTTGCCTTAAAAGGTTGGATAGGGACATTGGTGGCCAATGTGTCAATAAGGAAGAAAATCTGTATCTCAATTTGGAAATTGCAGCAAGTAAAATGCTTCAAAATGAAAGGTAAGTTTGACCTTCTTCAGTAAGTATATCCACTTAATTTAATATCTTGCCTTGAAATGAAAGGTGAGTTTGACCTTCTTCGGTAGGTATATCCTTTTAATTTAATATCTTGCCTTAGAAGGTGGATAAGGACAAATTAGGACATTGAATGGAAGGGAGGTGTGGTATTCAACATTCTGTATCAATAAGATAAAATATCCAATCTTAATATGGAAATGAAAGAATTAATATGCTTAAAAAATGTAAAACAACACACTTAGTACAAATATGACTAATCTCAATTTGTAGTTATTGATTCAACTATAATATCTCCTTATTAGATTGCTTAAATGAAAGCTTTATCGAATTTAAACAAATTTTACGTCATCGCTTTCATTTACTATTGCATCTGCCGACATCATCGTTTAAGAATGACCAATACCACCATCCGCCCTCCCTCCCTTAAGTCTCATGCATATGACGTGCGAGATCGCATGCTTGCATGCATGCACAATCACGTTTTAATTTGTATGCGCGCACTTGAAAAAATGTCATATAATCTCTACATTGTGTGGACCAAATCCATATGAACTCTCGATCATTTAGGCCTTTAGAGTGTATGACCCACATAATCAATGATTAAGATGATTTCAATCTACATGTTATATAGACAACGCCACATCAACTCGTGCATTTGCTTATGTGCCAATGTGAGCAAATGTGATCTGGTTGACAATGGACATTCACATGGGTAAATAAAAAAGTTCAATAGTCAGTAGCGATGACGAGTGTTTGACCAGACTGTTGATAGTGATAAGTTAAATGTTAGTTCGCCATCGCCACATCTAATAAGTTCCCTCTCGATCTCCCTTTTCTTTTTCTTTGAGATCAAAACCTATAAGTTTACCATTGGCGAACTTGTTAATGACCCATTTAAGAGCTTTGAAAATCTCTCGTTAACAATCAAGTAGCATGTCACACCTCGAGAAACTGATCATAACGAGCTTCCTTGGTCGACGAGAGATGAATGTTGACAAGCTTGTAAAAGGACAATAGATAACCTCACGAATTTAAACTAAATAGAAAATCGAGCATGAGGAGGAAAAGTGAGTATTCACTTGTAATTTGATGAAATTTGTCTATCTATTTTCAGCTAATAGTAAATAATTGCAAAGAGAAGTTTCTTTTTATAAAAACAAAAATACCATACAACATTTTAACTAAAGTAAAAATGGCAATACCATACTACCATATTTTAGGGAACAAATCATATAAATGTCTTCCAATTTCTGCGGACTCGTTATAATTGAGCTCTCGCCAAAATTAATACTAGAAATAACGGAAGTCAATCGAAAAATGGAAAGATAAAAGTCATAAGGACTTAAACCATAAATTGTCAATCATGATCAGAAGTCATACCGCTAATTGTCTATCATAATTGTTGGCGATCGGAATCGATCATACACATTTTTCAACATAGATCTTACAAATCCTAACGATTTTGATAGTATCTAACTCATAGAGTCGGTCCATGTAAGTATTTCCGGCGGGCCGCGAACCAAGCCGGACCGTCGTGTGGGACCTGGGGGGGGCATGAAAATCTACGCAGGTGGGGCCCACAGGAAGACACTGGAGCGTGGGACCCACACAGACGCTATAAATGCGCCCTCCCACTGTAGAGTGTAGACCCAAGAAGACCAGAATCCACATCCTCCACTCTCTCTTGCAGGGGTCCTTGATCTCAGTAAACTATTGAGTCTGAAACAAGGTTGCTCTCTCTCTCTCTCTCTCTCTCTCTCTCTCTCCGACCGCAGCACATAATCAAATTCACCAAAACCCCAAAAAGAAAATCAAAAGACAAAAAAATAAGAAAAGAAGCCATCTTCATCCTTGAGATCTCTCTGACCCGTCAGCAGTCAGTACCCTCCAAAACCCTAAATTTTCCTAACGATGGGTTCCAACGTCTCCCCTCACGACTTCCCTTCGTCTGACCAGAATTCTCCCCCAGACACCGCCGCCGCCGCTTTCGCTCCTGCTGTCGAGCCTCAGCCATCGAAGCCCCACCGGCAGCTAGCCCTCTCCCGGAAAAGCGCATCCGCTCCTTCCAGGGACCGGCACACCAAGGTGAACGGCCGGGGGCGCCGGATACGGATCCCGGCGCTCTGCGCGGCCCGGATCTTCCAGCTGACCCGGGAGCTCGGCCACCGCTCCGACGGCGAGACCATTGAGTGGCTCCTCCGCAGCGCTGAACCCTCCATCATCGCGGCCACCGGCTACGGCAGCATGCCCGCGGAGCCCGTCACCACCACCGTGGGCGCGCTCCCTCCGTCCTCCACCTCTGCATCAGCCCCGTGCCCGGTCCAGCCGCTGACTCTGGCTCCCCCGGTGACCGGCCACGGGGCGTTCCCGATCCCACCGCTAGACTGCCGGCTTGACCTGAGCCAGCCAAACGGATTCGACTTCTCGGCCAGCGCGACCAACGGTTACCGCCACATGCCCTTCACGGCGTTGCTGTTGCAGCCGACGGCGGCGACGGAAGAGGTGGAGGAGAGGCAGCAGAGGGAGATTCTCGGTCAAGAAAGATAGGGTCTTTGAGTTAGCGTCTTTTGGGGGGGAGGGAGGAGGTTTCGGGTAAAGGATATATGATGTGATATATGCCTTCTTCGCTCTCAACGTGCAATTCTTCTCTTTCGTTTTTTTTTTTTTTTATAGTTTATGGAGACGGGGGGGGCTTAAATTAGAGCATGAAGAAGATGGACAATGTTAGGAGTTGAATCGTGAATGTACTAATTGAAAAAGAAATTTGGGAAAAATGTGGGACCTTCGTTTGATGTGGCATGGTTTTGGATTTACAGTGCATACAAGGTGTTGACCATGGGTCGACGAGAAGAATGACCAAGTCAAACGAGAACGAAAAAAAAAAACATAACGATGAGATTTGAAACTGGACCCACCCACCACGGGATAGTGTCATGTCGGCTGACATGAAGGGCTCGAATTAACAGATCCGGTGCTGATTCTGGTAGCGTAATTCATGGCTGACTTTCTCAGAAAAGCTCATTTTCCTTTCAAAATGTCGTACCCGAAGGACTTTTTGGATTGCATCAGTTGTCCATGGCACCATGCAAGATCCACAAGAAACGAAACGATCCAGAGAAAAAGGTTGATCCTCACTTGCATTAATTGACGATGCCCCCCCCTGCATGGACGGCGTCACCTGAGCCCTTGAGAGCAGAGCCGTTTCGACTTTGGACCTTGGATTCTAGTGTAGGAAACTGCTGCATCTTGCTTCGCTGTGTAGCCGCGTAAGTTCGGTATCAGATTCAGGATGGTTCGCGCAGTTGTGCCTCAGTTTCACTTGCTCACACATCCTATATTCTGACCTCTTCGATTTCATTTGGGAATGAGTGACAGCCATGGGAGTAAAAGAACGGGCCATAAAGACAGGACTTGGCACAGTCGATTGATAGAAAATGGTTTAGATATGAATGGAAAGGTCATTCTCTCTGCTTCCATGAAGGCTTCTGAGATTATTCACTTGTGGAGATGCAAACTCACCCTCCATCGCCAACTCCCACTTCGAAACAATTTTTGTTAGACTTCTCAAGATCCCTCCTCATGTATTCTTGCTTCATATGTTTGCAATCCAAAGAATAACCTATGGCATTATATCAATAGGCAAAACTAGAAGACAGAAACGATGGATTCATTATCCTCGCACCAGACAGATCTCAGACGTTATGTTTTCTCATCTGCTCTCCCCTTGTGCTGCTCTTCACGAACGCCAAAAATAAGAGAATCAGTTTACATACACACCATAAAAGCATGAGAGCAATAAGTTCATGCCATAGCCTCCATGTCAACAGCTATAGTTGATCTACATTTTAGTTTCCTAGACAACACCTGTAATCCTTGCTCTTTCTTCAGTACCGAGTAGCACTTATCATTCAACATGTCAAACACGTCATCACGGGCAAATCCGTTTCAGAGTTCACGTCCACATCTGTCGAGATGCACCACCTCTGTTTAGACAGAAAACAGACCAAAAAAACCTCACATTTCTGAATGTCTTATTCTTCCAGAATGTTGGAACAATATACATATTTGGTTGAATTCTTTCCGCAGGGATATCAATGCCACCGGCATGCAAAATGAGAAAAAAGCATGCCGATCAGTAAATGAATAGGCAGAGCCTACCATACTGGAGTTATGGGTTTACCATATAGAAAGATATAAAGTTAGTAAGCTTTACACCAATTAAATGGAAATCTTGAGACGTAATTTTAGCTGTATAAATGGGAAATGTGCCTCATGCTGGCCAACTCTGGCTGATCCTTATCCCCAAAAAGACCACCATCTCTTCTTCTTCCCACAATGCGAGGCGGGAATATCTGAATCTTAATTGGAAAAGGAACTATATCACTTAAATGGTGAAATGGTAGAACACGCGCAGAGAGCAGGCATAATTCGAAAATTTGGTAAAGTTCTTTGAGCTCTTAAGCTATATCAAGATAATTTACACGTTTAATTATCTGAGACCGTGAACTTCCCTTGAAAACTAAATTCAGCCTCATCTACAGTTGTAGTCTACCTTGAGGGCAAATCGAGTTGTAATGCACCTCTGCCCAGAAGCTTAGGAATAGGACTGCAAGACAAAGAACAACTTATTACAAGTTATCCATAGTTGTTGGCACGTATCAACAATAAGTTATTGAAGTTCACCCTCCAGTGAGTGACAGGATACGCACACGCAGAAGCACTCATGCACATGGACAAAAATGTTTCGAGAAATTATTCTCAAGGATAGCATGCTAAGCTTGTATCAACGGGAACAAGACCCACAATGCATCATACACTATTAGCAATATTAAACCATGACAACAATACAGACATTTGCACCAAGATGGATACAGAAGTTGAGAAAACTCAAACTTACATTAGGGTTAAAAGAATAAATCAACTGGACGAATCTCTGTCTAAAAGCACCTATGATATAATGATTATAAAATTAATAAGGGGAAGTTTCTTCCCAGATGAGAGATGCAAATTACCTTGCTTTGGTTTCTGACCGTTAGGAAGAATCTCAATGTAACATGTATCCTTAAATGAAGTTATCACGAATATTTTTGAGGTATACTGCATTGAAATATAAAATCAGCATGTCATTGGAAACGAACACAAAAAAGTCAGTTATATTAGAGTCTTCAGGTCTTAATAGGTAGAGTTTTACATAATGCAATACATTTAAGTTTTCATATTCTTTCCCATTGAATGAACAATGACTACATGAGTGTATTGCCAGCAAGAGCTTCAATATCAATCTTGGGGTCCATATGGCTTCTAAGAGAAAGTTGTTCAGACCACAAGTGACTCCAGTCGCCCTAAATGTATATGTCAAATATGATGACCACAATCTAAATCAAGAAAAATAGAGTATTGGGAAAGACCATGTACAAGCAACAAAAGATACCGTCGGTTGCTGAAGTCATAGAGATTGATTTATTTAAAAACTCATGCAGACGGCAGTTACCATGCAATGTAAATTATAAAAGATGCATGCAGGCAGCTATTCACAGTTGCGACTGATGCAACTGTGGGATCATGCGCCGGTTCCTGTAGGATCCACAGGGAGCACACACGCAAAACATTCCAGTTTCCCCACTTATGTCAAACATGCTCTTAGGAAGTATTCACACAAGATGCATACTAGCATAGAATCCAGGCAACGGTGCTGAATGTCGACGTGCTTCTTGAACCAATCACAAATAGTAAAAGGATGAACCAGAATTAAAACTCAAAAGGTAATGAAAAACGACGTGAAAGAGACATACCAAATCTGCAGCAGCCTGCAAAGTGACATGATCACCCCACTCGCCGTTGCTGCGTCATTCGTGCAAATAAGACAATCAAAAGACATGTAAATATTCTGATAGCTACCATTGAATGATATACAAGTGCTTAAATTATGAAAATATGAACATACTTGGACATCTTGCACAAGTATTCATCATAGTCCATGGGAACATATCCCTCATAAAGCTCTCGTAGTGTCCTGAGCTGAGAAAACAAAAATAGAAGAGCTTCAGAATATAAGTTTCTGATTCGTTCAACATAATTAAAGGATTGTTCCAGTCTGAAAAACAAACCTGTTCTACAATTCGTTGCCTTACGTATTCATGGTGCTCAGATGTTTTATATAATTGATCTGATAATGCATGGAACTGGGAAAAACAATAGATTCAGAAAACTAAGAGATGAAAAATGTCCGTGCCCATTCTCATCACTGAAGAGAAAAATAGGTACAAGTAAATGTATAATTACAAAGAGAAAAAGAAAAACAATTGAAGCAAAACCAACCTGACAATTTCCATCCCCTTCTACCTTATGCTCAACCAAGTCATACAATTGCAATCTGAGAAATTGAATATCAGTGATTGCATAATCATACTCAGTATACAATAGAATTATATTAAAAGAAAACAACACAGTGAATATTTGAAAATGCCATCACATCCTGGCTGTTAGCTCACTAGAAATCCTTTCCTGATTAAAACTTTCGAGCTCAATAACTGCTTTTACCAGGCCAAGGTTTGGCAGATGCAACAATTGTAATGTGCCAAAATCTTTGGGGGAAAGAACATGAATTGTATGTTTTGTCTAGCCACCCTATGACAGAATTATCATAATTGTACATCAATGATGGTGACACTTCAGGTAAGCAAAAGGTGCCTCAGGTAAGCAAAAGGTGAATAATTACACAAGTATACATCTCCATCTTTATTATCAATTTGCTTGCTGCTGACATGTCTACCTAATTCTAGATTTTAGTTGAGAGAGAGAGAGAGAGAGATTTTAGTTGATAAAGGTAGAGAAATGTCTATAGCATGTATAACTTTCACAAGCCAGACTGAAAACAGAAGTATGTTTCATAATCTGACCTCTTATATTATGAATAAGTACCTTTCACGCAACCTCTCATAATCTGAAGTCGCTTCATCCATGGAAGGTATCTCCCCATTGATTCTTGGAACATGCTGTATAGTGGAAGTTTCAGTTTGACATTTAAATATTCAAGTGATTCTCCCTTCATCGATATAAACAAGGGACATTCACATTATATATGCTTCTCATAATAAATCTGACTTAAGGCAGCTGGCATATCGTTCGCCACACCTCATGGAGAAGAAAAAAAGGAAAGCAAACATTTTACACAATTACACATTTCCATCTTTAATTGTCATCCTGTTTGCTGCTGACATGTCTCCCTAAGTCGAGATTTTAGGGGGAGAGAGAGAGAGAGAGAGAAATTTTAGTTAATTTGTCAACAACATAACGGAGAGACTTTAGTTGGTAGAGAAAGGTCTATAGTTATATAACTTTCACGAGCCAGACTGATAATAGAAGCTTTTTTCATTATCAATGAATAAAGATAAACTAGTCCGGGACATCAACCATTCTAATGAAAGAAAACTTACTGGAATAGGAACCATTTGATTCAATGGATTGTCCATTTCACTGTACTCATAACCATCAATTGGCTGCTGAGAATAAGAATACTCTTCTCCATCACCGTGGCTAATAGATGAATCAGAAACCCACACATTAACTGCTTCTCCATGGTTATAAATATTCCCTGAGCATCCACACACAGAAATTTCAGAAAACCTATCATGCTGAAATAAGCCACGAAATAGATACATCAATTATCAAGTACCTGACCAATACGTTCTCGGTGATGGAGTCTGCCAATTATGTTGGTCAATAGATACTTTCGAGTCTTCTTCCTCTGCATGTGAATATACAGGCGCTTCTCTCACTGCTAATTGTGAAAACTCTTCTTGTAAGGTATGTGCAATGATCTCATCATTTTCCACAGTGCTACACTCTCCGCCATAGTGGCTCATAGGATACTGTCCATAATAGGTGCTGCTAGCATCGTGCTCATTTGTGTTGGTGCAGTATCCCAAATCAAATATATGCTGACCCCACTGAAAGACATCTGAATTTGGCTCAACCATAACTATCTCAATCACAAAATCCTGTTGATGTCCTTAAGGCCAAGAATGACATTGACAATTTGGCCACGGAACTCTGAATTGCATAATAGAATTCTCCCTGCAAAGAACGTTATAGCTCACATCACAAGCTCTAAAAAATGTTTAAGGTAACCAAGACACTAAGACCTTAGCCCGACACTGCATTTCTCTTCCCCAAAAGCAAAATGGATCATTTTGAGTATACTTACATGACTACAGGGAAAAAGGGGTGTCTAGAGGACAACTAGCAGTGTTAGGAGCAATCTTTTGCCAGAATTCACTAAAAAGAAGGCTATCCAATTCACCGCCTCTGAATTCAATTGGATATGCACAGAAAAAAAGCTTTCGATATTATGCCATCAACAGGCAGACAGATTGGCCCATAAGCGTTACGTAATCTTGTTCACAAAATAAGGTCTACCACTTGTACTTCGACGCGCCACTTTTGTCCACAATCTGCTGCCTATAGATGCTATCTTATGACACGGGCACGTAAATGCTGCACCCAAAAGCAAACCTTTTTTGTCCACGTTCAATCAAGCATTTTGTTCAGTAAGAGACGGCGCAACGAAATAACTACTGGAAACAGCGAAATCATACTCAATCAATAACAATAAATGGAGAAAACAACAACTATTCTCTCCAAGCTTCTTATCTTTGATTTCTACACATGGATAAACACCGCCATATTCGCATGATGAACTTGCAATAAAAAAATAAAAAATCACAGGCCAAAGAACTCATCGGAAAAATTCGGCAATCGCCCTAACCGGAAGAAAGGACCGGAATCACATTTGCATTTAACATGTCCAGATTCCTCTTTCACCGAATTGCTTTACCAAAACAGAATCATGCCAAAAATCCATTTATCTTCATAATTGCTAACTTAATCCAACTGAACTATTTAGCACCGATCCATTTTCAGCAAGAAATCGTCAATTGATTCGCACAACAATCGACTTCTCAATAAATCAATCGCTTCACACAGCGACGAACGGAAACGCAAAATGAAACGGCGATGGGCAATCACACTGAGAACTCACCCGATCAGTGCCGACTCGATGCTCATACAAGCAAAAAGAAGGCTCGAGCTTGTGCGAAGAGACCGAACCGAACGCTTCCTTCACAGTTCACAGGACACTGCACACGGCGCCGCCGCGTGAACCGATCGATCGTAACCGCGAACGCCGATTGATTGGAGAAAAGATCGAAGCGAAAATGGCGGCTTGGAGAAGAAGGAGGAAGGGGAGGAAGGGGACGACTGTAGTGCAGAGGAAAAAATGGAGCGGGCGAGCGTTACTTCACGCGTTTTATACACAGTTGGCGCGAGGGGGCTTTAAATGTCGAGTAAGTTTTCTCTGCGGGGAAGGGGATTCTCGTACGATTGCGGAAATTAGCGTCGATTTAAGCGCCTAACATTCCTTGAAATTGAGTGCCGCTTCGTCCTTCTTTTTGAATTTTTGATCAAGCAATTTCTTGAATTGATTGTATCGGGTGTGATTCATACTCCTCGTCGACTGAAAAGTACTAAAGTGCAGGCGAGAGTTCGGAGTGCCACCCCGGTGAGGGTTGAAGGAGACAGCGCTCTGTAATGATTTAGACTCATATTTTATTAATAATTTGAATTTAGACTTATGAATAGCTATTGCATATATATACTATATTTTTATTGTAATTGAGTAATGTAACTGAGAGGAATAGAATCATCTACTAAATGTAGCCCTAATTTAATAGTGAATCAAAATAAAATATTGTGTCTCAATTTCACTCTCTTGATTTTTACTCTCTTTTTTATGCGATTATGCATTGATATCTAAAAAATTGTGGTCTGTCACACCCACCTCATCATTATTGCTAGATAACGTTGAGTGAAATTTATTACATTAATTGTCGAGATTACTATTTATAACATTTACACGATCATTTGCTCATACGAGATATATACGTGTAAACACGTAAGTCGCCACATTTTGTGAAATTTATTGCGCACAATTATTATTATTATTAATGGATGGGACGTGGGTTAAGGTATCGCAATTGATTGATATTTGAATAACCTTTTTATTTCGATGATAACCACTGTTAGACGTACGATTTGTTGACTGATCCGCCGGTCTAGTTTGACCTTCGTGACCATTTTCTTGTAAAGTCAGGCGTGAAATGATTGACCGGATCGAAAATACATGGTGGGATTGGAAATTTACGGAATCGCAATCATGCTCTATGGACGTCTTTACGATGTAACACATAAACTATATCGAAACATTCAACTCAAAAACTTCATCTATTATGTAAAAAATATATAAGATTCATTATCAAGCGATACAGGATAATTTAACACATTTCTCGTGTGCAAGCCAAATTAAGAGTGGCGTGTGAAATTTAATTAACAGAGGTGGACATACACGCGCAAAAAGGGACAATACTTGGTTTTGATACCATGTTAAGAAGTCTGAACCAAAAGCTTAAGTTATCAGATAAGAAAATCACATGTGTATAAAAAGCATATATACAAATCAAGCAATACAAACGATCATTTTTTAAAAAATATTTTCAAAATCATTCATTTTCTACATGACTTGTTTGAAGGGAAATTGATTCCATAAATTGTTTTTCACAACGACCAAAAATTAATTGATATACGTCAAACATTTTTAACGGACTGAAAACCACAAACTTAGATTGAGAGGAAAACAACTTTCCATTCTGTAAGAAGGAAACTATACATTTTCCTTGAAAATATTCTCCATAAAAAAATCATTTATCAAGAAATTTTCAGCAAAATAAATACACCATAAAATCCATTATCAAGTGACGTGGGATATTTGAACAAACTAGTCATGGTTTTGCGTTTTGTGCAAGACAAACAAATATTAACATTCTACATATTATATATATATAACACAATTGGTAGATCCTCCAAACGAAAATTTTAATGGTCCTTATTAAATGAAAACAAAAAAAAAAAATCATCCTTGCATATTAAATTATATGCACTGATTAAAAAATAATAGAGTGAAAACGTGGGATGCACCAAATGGGTAGGATTTAACGTTTTCAGAAATCGCGCATGCTGGGTGCCGTGCCACCCATTTTGCGTGCATCGTCCGCCTTCCATTCGATTGTGGCGTGGAAAATTGCGTCAAAGAGTCAAAATTAGGCAAGTTTTTTCTTTGTGTATTTAATGTGAGCCGTCGGATCTGACTTAAAATCAGGTAATGCATGCATTCCACGGATGCCTGATGTGATTTGGATGTCATGTTGCTCATGGAGATTGTGATAGGGAATTTAATTAGATATATATGTAGGATTAATTCTTTTCAAATTTATAAATTGCGTTATCTTCGTGGATAAGTCATCCATGGTGTGATTGTCCCCAACCCCCTTTTTCTAGAAGTGGTATTTGATACTATGGACAAGGACTATTTTGCTTGATCAATATGAATTTTAAATAGGAGCTTAGTTTATTGCATAAGGTAGCAAGTACTATTTAGGCACCATGGATCATCATCCCCCTCAATCACACCCTGAAAAATTTTTTAAAATTTTTTTTGTTGCGTGACTCTAGAAAAGTTTTTGAAGGTTTGATTCTCTTCAATTTGTTCACATGCATAGTCACGTGAATAAAGTTTTATCATGTTTTAGTGTCTCGAACAATGATAATAGTGAGTGCTTGTTTGATAAAATATAGTCTCCTCGCAACTTTCAAAAATGGGAAAACATGTTAAATTATTGAAATCAGTTTTTGGGTATGAGATTAACTTTTTTTTTTCTTAATAGGAGATTGAAGGGGACATTGTGTTAGTCCGTTGGCATCACCCGATACCACTTAGATATGTCTATCTTTTAAAAGGAAAATTTATATTTTTCGTTCATATAATTTCACACTTTTTCTAATAAAATCTTTTTATTTTCACAAATTTTCTAATCAAGTCCATCTTACGTCAAATTCATTCAAATTCAACTGACATGATCGTCAGGTGATGCCAATGTATGATGCAAATAAAATATGATGATGCTCACATGGACATGGGAAGAAAAATTTAGCCAATGTAGACGTCCACATCGCAAAAATTTTATCCCCTTCACACTACAACATCGCCTTACGGCCTTGTCACATGAATTTTGCTGAATGGTGTCGGGGGACTCGATTAGAAAATTTGTGCAAATAAAAGAACTTGATTAGATAAATTAAATGTATGTAAACTTGATAAAAATGTAAGAAGTAAATGGATAAAAAGTATAATATTTTCTTTTTGAAAATACCAAATGCATAGATGCGTTTTGCTTTTGGAGACTATTATGCATCTTTGCATTAGTTACCCTCTGCCAAAATTTTAAAAAAGATTATTATTTCCAATTTTAAGAAAAAATAAAATTATCATGCCAAAATTCGCACGTCGTGAAAATCTCAAGGTGATAAGCGCTAATAAAAAAAGTCGAAGTGCGTCCTCCACAACTATATAAGATTCTACATGTAAAAATTGGAATATTTTGAAAAGTTTCGAATGTTCCTATTGAATAAAAGTTAAGCCAAAAGTGCCTTTATACGTACAATACCAAATGACCAATTAAAAGTACAAATCCCCCCCC
>BCNH02000001.1:12652589-12708838 GCA_001662345.2 Metrosideros polymorpha var. glaberrima
CTGACTTAAAATTTTTTTAATAATATTTTAAATTTTTTTTTTTCACAATTGTTGACTATTAGGGGACAAAGAAATCCAAATAATTTTAATGTCGAAGCATCAAAAGTTATACATTCCTAAGGCATTCCCATGGCATCATATCTTAAGTAACATCTTCATTTTTCATATGATATGAAAGATGGAATTATTTGTGAATTGCAACCTCTATTTGGAGTTTTAAGTTTAAGAGAATTAATAGATCTAATGGAACTAAATTTACTGAAATTATTTTTAAGTTATCGAGTTATGCAGGAAGAAAAAAGAGTTACCAGCCAAGCAAACTACTGAGAGATACCATGACCTCAAAATCTCCTCAAAATCCCAACCGGATAATACATTGGACCTCACCAGTGCTTGCAAAAATGTCATATAGTTTATGTGAAATTGTACAAAAAAAAGTCATAAGCCTTTTACACTTTTACCAACTCGGTCTTAAACCTTTTTTTATTTTGCTAATTGAGTCCATCTGGGCAATTTTGGCTGGATTTCACTAACGTGGATGTCATCCATCTTACGTGGTGGCCGGCGCTAATGTAGATAATTTTTAATAATATTTTAATATTTTTTCGAATTTTTTTATTTTTCTTTTCTTTCTTTTTTTTCTTCCCTTCTTCCCTTTCTTCCTTCCAACCGTTCGCTAGGCCTTGGCGACAGCCGACAACTGGCCAAAGGCGAGGGTTGACTAGGCTCAACTTCGTTGACCTCAAGCAAGCCTCGCCTAGCCTTGGCAAGACTCGGCCTCGCCGTTGTTGGGTAAGGTCGGCCTTGCCGTGGCTAGCTCGCCAGGGTCGGGCAAGGCTAGCCCAAATATACGAGGTCGAGGCTCGCTAGGGTTGGGCGAGGCCGACCCTCACCAGCCCTCACCTTGGCCAGTCATTGGCCGTTGTCGAGGTTCGAGGATCGACTAGAGGAAGAAGGAAAATGAAAATGAAAAAGGAAAAAATTTGAAAAAAGTATTAAAATATTATTTGAAATGTCCACGTCAGTGCCAGCCGGGTCACGTAGGACGGCCGGCGTCCATGTCAGCGAAATCCACCCAAAATTGGCTTAATGGTCTCAATTGGGAAAATGTAAAAAAGTTTATGATTTAATGGGCAAAATTTAAAAGGTTTGGGACTGAATTGGCAAAAGTGCAATAGATTTATAATTTTTTTGGATAATTTTCCCTATAGTTTACCATATTAGCACGAAAATTTAAGTGATACTTTTTAAGATGACATAACTAATATCCTAGGAAGGAAAATTAAAATTATATGGGAGCTTTATTATACTTCCTAATAATGTAATTTTCTCTATTCTTGATCATATATTTTCATGTCAAGGCTCCACTATATTTTCATGAATTCATCTTGGTTAATCCCAACATGTCTTATTGGTTGTGTGAGATTGCAAGGTATATACGATATGCTAAAACTAATCCATAAAACTGATTATCGGATATGTAACCAGACCTTAAATTAATATCGATTTCATGTATTAATCTTGCTATACCGGATTTTAATCATGAAATACATCTACCTCCTGACCTAACATATTGTCGGGGCTAAAGAGCTAGTTTGTAATGCGTCAAACTCGCATTACAAACTAGCTTTTGATAACAATGGTTTAGTTGGACAAAAGCAGACAATAATGAGCGTGTTTTAGAATCAAGAACCATAGTACTTCGACTTTTACTTAGACAGTGTTTTATGATTATTTATTGTGGGAGAATCGGAGCCAGATGTTTGAGCGAAAAAAATTTCCGCAATTTAGTTTTCTGGACATTCGTTTGTTTGGTTTGTTGAAAATGATCATATAATCGAAAACAATTTACGGTAAAAAAAAATAGGAAAAATGAGACAAATAGTCCTTGAACTTTTTATTTATTCAATGTAGTCCTTCAACTTTAGCCTAATATGCAATGTAGTCTCAAAATTTTTAAATTATTCAATGTAATCCATGGACTTTTGGTACATGTTCAATTTAGTCTCTGGGCAATATGAAAATGTTCAATATTGTCCATAAATTTGAATTAATAGGATGACAACATTAAACATTTCATATAGTTCATGAACCAAATTGAACATCTACCAAAAGTTCATGGATCACATTGAACAACACATTAGGATAAAGTTCATGGACTATATTGAACAAATTAAAAGTTCATGGATCACATTGCACATTGAACTAAAGTTCAAAGACTATTTGTAATGAATTCCCTATCCTTAAAAGGAGAAAGTATTTTTCCTTACACTTAAAGAATTGTCGTAACCAATGAGATAAATGAGGTGTATAGATAGGGTCGCCCTCGCTATTAGGGGGGAAAACAGAACATGGAAAAGATCAGACTTTATCAGTCACTGACCATCACCCCATCGAGCCACCGTTAATAACTAGCACTTGACAAAGAAAAGTGTGCTATGAGCTCGACTACCGTTGCTGCCATAAGAGCAAACTCTATTTATCGTGATTATCAGACATTGAACCCGTATTGCTCGAGATGTACTAAGATTGTTGTACTAAACTGATTTACAAAGCGATGTAGCAGATTCTAATTATAAGATAAACCGAGCCTAATAATTTAAATAACTATGTATAATTTGTTGTATCACTTTATGAATCAATTTAATATGGTAATGTCAATATCTCTAGTGTTTTTCTAAGTAGCCGATGACATATTTCTCCCTCTCCCTCTCCCTCTTCCTCCATAAGAGAGAAAAAAAGCCATTGAAACTTCCATTATAAACAAACCATATTATGAAAATGCGGCAAATAACCTCGTATTATTCTTGGTTTACTAAACAAGGTGATTTATACATGTAAACGTGATATCTTCTGTATAGTTGTGAGCGTGTGTAAATAAAATATTATACCCTATATGCTAGGGTGAGCATGGTTCCAGAGTAGAACCTGGAACCTAAGAACTTGTTTAGTGGGACCCTATCGGTTCAAAGTTCCAAGATATGCAATGTAGGTTTTAGATTAGGTTCCTAGAACTTGTAACAAGTTTTTATTTTTTTCTCGGTCTATGTCTACGCGCGATCTTGTGATATTCATGGCATTCGATAATGAGTGTATAATCTAAAATCACTAGTCTGAGCTTTCATTTCTGACGATATTTATAACTAGAACTTTCACTTTCATGTGTTTAAATATAAGTTGCGGTTAATAAATTGTAGCGGTAAGTGGTGGCTATTAAAGGCAATGATTTACTACAATCTTTTAATTAAAAATGCATGCGAAACCTAGGTAGACCTTGAAATCTGTAGGTTCCAAGTTCCGACCCTAGAATCTGTGACAGGGTAGGTTCTAGGTTTTAGGGTATGCAAGGTAAGTTCCAGGTTCCAAAAAATAAAGAACCTATTCTGACGGGTAGATTCCAGGTTCTAAGTGGAACATGTACGGATTCTGGAACTGTTCACCCCTACTATATGCAATCACATTATTCTTCAAGCGAAAAATTAGAGGAAAAAATCTATGCACAAGTAGAGCACTTGTGAGAGGCCCAATAAAGATTAAGGGTCCGTTTGTTTCCTTGAAAAATTCATGATGAAGGGAAAGGGTTTAATTTTCATTTGTTTGGTGGTTTAAGAAAAATGTTTTCTTTCTTGCCAGAAGGAGTGATCGTTTTCCCCCAATCTAAATTTGTTGTTTTTAGTTCATGGAAAACATTTTCCTTATATCAATTAATTTTTCATTATCAAAACACCGAAAAGTCGGAAAATAATTTTCTGAAAACAGATTTCCTTCAAACAAACGGACTCTGTGTTTGTTTTGGGGAAAATGAATGATTTGGAAGACATTTGATCAATAGTATCACATATAAGTTAAATGAACTAAAGATGTTTTCATCATCCACGGGGTATTTAGACATAAATTATTGTCGATGATATAAATATTTTTTATTGATTAATTATTTCAATATGTTGAAGAAATCATTTTTCAAATCATTTATTTTTCGTAAAACAAACATAGAGAATAAAAATAATGACATAAAAGTAGTGAAGAAAGAGATAGCTACCTAATTAGTGATCCGTAGGCCTTCCACCCATCTTTCCCACCTTCTTATCGATCTCTTTCGTAATAGTGCACGTTAATAACTCTCTCTCTCTCTCTCTGATTATGCTATCTGCGCTAGATCCTTGGACAATGATGAAATCTGAACCGTCGTTATATCTCTTCCATCGTGGTTAAACTATGTGTGGGTATGAGTAAATAGTAGAGATCGACGCTATAGCTCATCTATCGTGGCTAATATATATGTGACCATGAGTAAACAGTACAGATTATGGCCATAATTGAAGAGAGAGATATGTGGTTGGTGGAGGTGGTGTTGGATTGTCGGCAACGATCGCGACATCATTTTGAATGTGATGACGGCGATGGCGGCGATGGCGACAACAATGGCGACAATCCACACAACAGAGGAAGCAAGAAATGGTGTTAGGGTTCTTCAATCACATGAAATAGAGAGAGAAGGAGAGGATAGGTCTTTTTATCCTGATGCGGGTATTACTCACTAGACACACGCGTAAAAAATAGGGGATAATTAAAAAAAAAATTCATAAACCTATTGTACGGTTGCTAATTAAGTTATGAATTTCTCAATTTTGCCAATTCAGTTTTAAATTTTTTGACGATTTGTCAACGAGGAAAATGAGTCGGGCAGTCCAAGAACCACCCAGCTTTTACCCCGTTCAAATACCATAACATCCTATAGCTGAGGTTTAACATATGTTGCACAAAGGAAAGATTCAATTTTATAGCTAAAGTTAATGGACAAGCAATCGTAACCATTTTTCTGAAGAGTCATTCTCGATGCTTAGAAAACCAATTTATCAGACGTTATATCGATTGGACAATTATGTTAATAAATTCAACAAATTTTCATCGTCGCTCTTCTATTCGCAGCACCATAGGAAAATGCCGGTACGATATCGGCGCATGCGAGCCCAACACATTAGCCTGGAAATCATCTAACCCAGTGAGTTCTATGAATTGTGCTTGCATGTGCATGCACCTGATGCATATAAGAACCACCATAAGAAGGCAAAATTTCTCAATAGCGGAAGACTAGATGTCAAGATCAGCATCCATGTTGCAAGCAATTGCCATTTCCTTCATGTCTCTATTTTTTAAGTGTCCTTCACGTTTCTTTCAAGCGTGAGTATCATTTGATTCTCAACGTTGCATTAGAAATTACAGTAAATGATTTGGTAAGTCGATTAGAATATATAGACCAAAAAAAAAAAAATACAAAGTCGATTAGAATATCTCTAGTCAACCGAATTGTTAATATAAGATGCCAGAACGATCTGAAATTCAAACCTAACTCCTGATTTTCGGTCTTAATTTCTTCATTTGAGAGGGAGGGTACCAACAGGATTAAAGAATTCTATTTATAATTAAGCTCTACTACCCACGAAAGGGTACGGATCTGTGATTTCATAGGCCACTATTGAGCATTTTAAATGGCCAAGCGTGCACGACCCATCCGTCATCCACGCAAGCAATCTCCGTTTTCTGATATGGATTGAAAGCGATCTGACTAAAAAATTTGAAGGTGCATGCGGGTGACGAGCTGAAAATCACGCATGCAATTGCACGTTTCATTAAACAAATGATAGAATAAACCCGATAATCGAATGCCATTTTTGTAATGAGAACCCAAAGACACGAGCACAGAGATTCTGGCTACCTAAAACTTATAAATGGGTTAAACCCACTATGCGAGCTCGCAAAATTTAGTATGACTTATTTAAATAATTTTGAGTTATTAAATGGGTTCTGGACCCATTTTAACAGGTCTACCTAAATGTCCATAAAACATCTTGCAAGCTTCATGAAGCCGTTAAATAAGAACCATTGGCTTTTGCAGTGGTCCTAACTCAAGGCAATTTGCATGTAGTTAGTAGGATTTGAATAGCTTATCCCAGCTCCCAAGCTAAAATTCATCTGACGCCCCAACCAAATATGCCAACCCAGGGGTTTAATCCCGTTTAGAATGATTAGAGACTATTGTTACAATAGGACAATCCCTAGCATATTATGAGGTTAATTTCTAGGGAAACTCCAAACATGTGTCCTAAATACACCTAGCCAAACGCTTTGAAAAAGATATGTTAATCAATAACAATCTATTTGTGGCGAGATTACTTGGTGGTGGTTGCGTCTCATTTTTTTGTTACATCACTTTATTCAATTTGAAAGATATAGGGTCAGTACATCAGAAGCACGAGAATTGGAATGAACTAGAGAGGACGAGAGAGTTGTGGCAACCCTAACGAGATCAGATCTTTGGATGGTGAGAAGAAAGTCAAATTGACAGGGAATACTAGTAGTAAGACGGATTTATCAGCAATGTTAGGGCATGGGACGATAAAAATGATGATCTATTAACTTGTTCCGACCTAAAATAACATCTTGATTTTATTTCGAATTGAGACACCAAAGAGGAAATTAAAATGCCCGACGAGCATTAGCTTTTCTTAAAAAGGAAGTGATCCGACCACAATAGCTTTGGAGTGTAAGATCTTCTCGCATGACTATTCGATTGGGGCATTGATTATTAATGTTATTGTGTCAGTTTATAAATTCACGTGACCATTCAAGTGACAGTTTTTTTTTTTTTTTGGGATTAGAAAGTGACAATTGATTCAAACCAATTTTGTTACGTTGGGATGCTTGCGATCTCTCATTTCATGATATACAATCAAAATCGGGACATCACAAGTTTCTTGCACTGCGAAAAAGGGGCAACCTATCTCAGAGGCACAAAATTTTGCCGTCGGATTTAGATGACAATATGGGTGTAAAAAAACTTGCTTTGACGAGTAGAAATCAATTTTGAGGTTTAAAATTTGTTTTGAATTTTGTATCTCATTGGTCAATCTTTGATCAACTCTCGATCAACCCTAGATCAAACTTTATTATTATAATTTCTTTTAAAGGAATTTGAGGTGTAAAATACTAATATATTGCCTTATAGAGCTTAATTAAGAAATGCAGAACCGAAAGAGCGACGTAGGAGCTGTCAATCCTCCTCTCACGCATAACCGAATCCCTAGATATACATATTTAGCTTTCGCAGTACTCTAGTTCACTTAATTAATTGACTTCCTCTTAACAATTATAATTTTTGGTTCCCAAAAAACCTAGAATTAATTGATGGAATGGTTATAAAATTTAAATTAAAGTACTGCATTTCAACCTATGGAAGGGCGGACTCTAGGCAAAGACCATGGGACAGATAATATGAAATTATGAATTTTATTTTCACTTTTGAATTATCTAATCTTCGATTTCGAAAGCAAAACTTCCTTTCCTCAAAAAACCCAGGACGACCTTGTAGCACGACGGGGCTAGTAGAGGCCGAGGCACTACAGATATAAAATGATAGTCTTTATATCTTTTTATTTCATATCTCGTTACTTATAATTGGATCGAACAAGTACAAATGTAAATTTCATTTACTCTGTAACTATCCAAATATTTGTTTTATATGATCAAATCGTACTAACTAATAAACACAAACCGTTTAGATCTCGAATTGAATCAAATTTTAAGATACGAAGTAAGAACAGATTGATTCCGATAATTATGAACCTTACAAGTTATAACACATTGGATCAAAATGGCAAGGAGATATTGGACCTAATTTATGATTCGAGGTGTCCACGGCAAACACCACATATGTAATTCTAACTTTTTTTGAGCCAAGCTTTTCAATACACACTTATGTTTTTGCAAAGCCCGTCTATTTGGACATTGAGCACAACGGGTCTCTTGACGGGGTCTAGCAGATCATCAGGCCCATAATCATGCTTGTTTCGAAGTTAAGTTTTTTTTTTCACCCCAATTTTGATATATTACAACAACTTTAAAAAATGCATTACCAAACGGTTTTTTCATAACACGTCAAAAGATATTAAGGCTAAGTTTATTTTACGAAAAATGTGACATTTCTGAAAAATGCTCTCCAAGAAGTCATTTTTCAGGAAAATGACAATATTTTCTAGTGTTTGACTAAAATCTGAAAAAGAACCGAAAAATATTTTATGTTATTTGGTAAGGAAAATTTGCTTTTATTTCCAAAATAGACATGTATTATTCGGACGCTAGTAACTTGGTTACATGTAGCCGGGGAAATAGGTATGAGCTGCAGGGTCCTCGTCTGCCTAGGTCCAGGACCTCAGTGCTCGTGCCCGGATTTTAGCACTCAAGCTTGGTCCATCGAAAGCGGGGTCAAGTCCATGAAGGTCAAGCCGGGGTCCTCAGAGGCTGGGTGGACCATATATTGATACTAAATGTATTTTGGCTTTGTTAACACAAAAGCGAGTTGGGAGCCCATCAAACATTTTCACATAAATGCACTACTACTCGAATATTTCTCAAGGAGCAGCATTAGCTAAGGTGAGTTGTGATGCCCAAGAACGTCATGTGCTACAGGTGTCTTTACCAATTGTAATTTATAATTAAAATCATTCGCATGCAGAAGCATCAGAAAATTTTTCTTTTCAAAAGGCAAGTCAAATAATTTACATATGCATCTTATTATGTTAACATTGGTAGTTATTAATTTATTACAACATCAGGCAACACACCACCAAAATAAACAGTCCTGGGAAAGGTTAGGGCTACCTATCCCACTACCATACTCCTTCCTTCACCCAAAAACCTGCCTATGTGAAAGTCGAGTCATCCACTAAGGATCGATGACTTCACCCATCAACGAGTCATCGATGACATAACCAGGAGGACCATCAAAGCCTCTAAGCTGTCCAAGTAAATCTCTGTCAAAGCTTGCGTACCATGCTATATACCGGTGGGGCCCCCACTCGGTGAGTTCGACATCGACCCATATCGCGGTAGTACACTTATTATACATTAAAACTAAATTTGGCAACACCCCATCTTCATACACATATTTAACATGCATTAAAACTCCAAATAGCAGTGGTGATGAAAGAGCCATCCTACATCTTTGAAAAATAAAGGAATGAGCCATGGCCCAGTAAATTAAATCTCTAATTCTAAGATAGGAAATCCGCTCACTACTCAACTTGGCATTACACAACATGAGATCAAACATCACTAGATTACATGCATGTCAAGCACATGTAAAATATACTACCTCTTCTTGTCGATAGCAAATCAATAGTACTATTGCATGTAATTATCTATTAAATACATGCAGACGGCGTAACGTATTACGATGCACAATTAACACCACTTAGTTCATTAAAACAAGCATCATAAACATGCATCACATGATCATATATCATTTTCATTACTCCTTCACCTTCCCGAACACTCTTGAGGTATCCCGATACACATGGTATCTCAACTTCGAGGCATCTTGCAACATCCACTCATGAGGCATCTGACAACAAGCATCCTAAGACACGAGGCATCGTCGCCACCATCAAGTGAATGATGTAATAATTTAATAATTTCTTTTCATTTTTGTTCACGTAGAAACAATGCACATAATAACATCTTAATACATTTGCAAGCAAATGATACATTCTTATAAGTGGCTACGTGAACATCGACAATTTAAATATATCATCACATCATTAGCCAACAATCTACATCATCATGGCGAGAAATCAATCATCATCATATTACGTCTTTTGCTTTTCTTTTGCTTTATCTTGAAAAGATTATCATTATAGAAGAATTGATGCATTTTCAATTTCCTTATAAGCTTAGAAGAGTAATCATTGAATTTCTTCTCTTTTTCCTCAATTCTGTCCATTCATGTTTCACCCACATCCTTTTCATATAGACAGCCATACAATGCTCATATGAGAAAACTCAAAATATAAAGGTTATAGATCTAAGAATCCTCGTACTATTGGCTTTGGAATCCGATTATTCCAATATGTATAGACAAAGTTATGACCATTTTTCTGAATTAGCGCAGAACTGAAATTTTTGCCCAAAATGTCTATTTCTCCTTTAATCGATGATCCTACAATGCTTATCTGAAAAACCTCAAAACATAAAAGTTATAGATCTAAGAGTCATCATACTATTGGCTTTGGAATCGGGTCATTCCAATCTATATAGATAAAGTTGTGACCATTCTCTTAAGTTAGCATACATGTTAACGTCTATAATTTTAATTCCTTTTTTTTTTTGTTTTAGACATCGATGACATTTCAGATACCATTGATGCTTTTGGAAGAATGACACCAAGAGTGTTATAAGTTTTGTATGGAAATTATTTGAGTGCCATAACTTTTTTTGGATCACTTGTGTGCCATAACTTTTTTAAAATGCTCACTTAAGTGCCATCGACGTTGAAAATTATATGTGGACATCGGAAGGACTATTTTATTATTATTTTATAATTTTTAAATAACTAAATATATTTTATTTTATTTTACTTTTTATTTTCATTTTCATTTTCATTTTTTTTTTTGCCTTTTTTTTTTTTTTCGAGTAGGCGAGGGTCACTGGCGACCCTTGTTGGCTGCAAGGGCTTCGCCCAGATTAGGCGAGGGCTACCTCGCCTGCGGCCAATGTGGCCGCAAAAACCTCGAGCGAGACTTTCGTGACCATGCCGGCTGTGGGCGAGGCGACCTCGCCTAGATCCAACGAGGGCTTTCGCCGGCCTGCCTGCACTCACTCACGGTCGGCGAGGCCATCGCGACCTCATCGCCCATGGGCAAGGGCCTTCGCCAACAACCACGAGTGAGTAAGGCTGGTGAGGGTCACTAATGACCCTCGCCGACCCTGAAAAAAAAAGGAAAAAAAGAAAAGAAAAGAAAAAGAAAAAGAAAAAGAAAATATTATTTAAAAGTTATAAAATAATAATAATAAATTCCTTTCGGCATCCATGTCGGATTTCTGGCGCCAATGACACTTAAGTGAGTATTTTAAAAAATTTATGGTACTCAAATGATTTTCGTACAAAACTTATGGCGCTCTTGGTGTTCTTCACCCGATGGTTTCCCATGAGCTTACCTTACATTTATTATTATTATTATCATTATTTTTTTAAAAAGAAGGGCAAGAAGAAAAGAAAAGAGGCAATTGATGACTTTTAATAATGATCAATGGCTCCTACTAACTTTTGTCAACTTACCCATTTCACACTTAACCTCTTACACAAACAAATCAGTCAAATTTTTGTTCTTTTCACACTTTTCCATTAAATTTCCACTTATCTCATGAATTTATGCATCCCTTCCAAAATATACAAGGAGAAACTCATCCATACAAGTCAAGTGAACATAACTTTCCAACATCCAATTATTGAAACTTTTTTACACGTATCATTAAAACTCAAATTGCAAATAACAACTACCAAACAACCAAGTCTAGAGTAATTGGTAGATTATCCTAACTTAGTACTTACAGTTTTTATTTACCTTGAAAATGATTTGAGCAAAAGCAAAGCTTTTAATTTCCTTCAAAGCAAAACAAAACAAAATAGAGAATCGACGATTTTTGTCTTGAAAACGACAAACCCATTTATGGGAAGTAGAGGAAATTAATGATTCACCTCATCTAGACCCGAAAACGAGATCGAGACTTTAATGATACGAACGTGAGACCTTCACTTTTGCTTATGGGAATTCAAAGTAAGAGATGAATGGAAGTAGAAGTTGGTGGGTGAAGTAAATAAGTGTGGTCTTTATCTTTGAGAGCCACTACAACAAAGTATGAAGGAATGAGATAAATTAACCATAATTAATGATCATAGGGTAAAATCATTAAGCCTAAAGGTAGATAGGTTAGTTGTTCCAACAAGAATATTTCAAGTGGTCACTAGGCAAGTAGATAGGGCACAAATGGCTTAATAAGATGGCCATAGGGTGATATTTTGAGAAGTTCTCTCTCTCTTCAGCCAAGTGTATGGGTGAATCACCAATTGCATTTATTGATGCAAGGTTAACATTGATGATGTAATAGGCTATTTCATTTGCTTAGACTAAGCATAATGTCATTAAAGCATGTGGGTTAGAACCATTGGTGGAAAATAAGAAGAGGTGGCAAGCTCCAAAGAAAGACAAATGGCTAAATCAAATGGTTTCAAAATAGATTTTTGATAAATTCTTCAAGACATCAACTAAATCAGTATGAAAACAAGAAAACCAGTGTTCATTTTAAAATTTGATGAATATGAAAATATTTTGAATATGACAAAACGTTTAGCAAAATTTTCTGAATGTAAGGAAATATTCAAATAAGTAAAGTTCAAATTAATACTCATCCGATACACAAACTCAGAGTGTATTGGCCTCTAGTAATAACCTACGTGGCATTTTGTGACTTATCTTCACTTTTAGAAAAAATAACCCATGCGCGAATATACAATGATTCAACTTTAACGTAATCGTTTACGAAAAAAATAACGGACACGTAAATATACTATTTGGCCTCCGCTATTACCACACAAATCATCAAACTCGAATTTTCACTTGTGACATTTATTGACTACAAATTCATACGCATTATAAAATAAATGGAGGAATTTTCCGGATGTCACATGAGTTTCGTGAACCGCCCAGATCGGGAACTGCCTGAATACAACCAAACCAATCGGTTGGGTTTGATTCCTAAGGATACCAGTTTGGTTCCTGATTCCTAAAAGTGGAACCAGTGTTCGGACTGTCCGATTCCCGGTTCCAGGGGGAATCGGACTGAACTAGACCTTATGTATACTTTTTATAATTTAAACCTATCACATGTGCATCCACTCCTCCCTCCTTTGCCTCTCCTCCTCTCTCACGTGACACGCTGTAATCAAAAATAGAAACCCTGCTCTCTTGCCTCTCGCGACCTCGCCTCTCAGCTCGACTCTTTTTCCTTCTCGTTCGAGCTCGACACCTTGCTTAGTCACTCTTTCCCTCTTACTCGAGCTCGACCAGTCGGCTTCCCTTTTGCAATCTGTCAAGTACTTTTATGACAATTCGTCCATGGATCGCTTTGCTATGACATTATGACTGTGGGAAATTGATCTATCTGAAAGTTATTAGCAATCGATTTGAAGTTGCCTACTTTGTGCAAGCGCAGGGGGTTCTTTTTCCAATGGCAGTAAATTCTTGTCACTAATTTGATCAATTTTGAGCTTGTGTCAATTGGGTTCTGGAGAATTTCGTAGTGGTTGACTGGCGGTGTCGCAATGCGTATCGTTTATATTTGTTGGATTGATGGGTGTTGTGTTGTTTGCTGGTCTGCATTGTGTGTGCTGGATCACTTTGCAAGCGTTCTTTCAGTGAACTATGGGTCTGTGTAGTGTGTGTTGCATTGCGGTGTTGCAATGCGTATCTTTGGTATTTATAACACAATTTCATCTTCTTCTTTTTTCTAGGGTTAAGTCGTTTGGAATATGTGATTCTTCTACTTAAGTCTTTTTATTAGCTCCAATCTAATCTATGTATTGCTTGATTCAAGTGATCTATTTACATGTCACTGGAAGTGGACCATTCCAATGATATGACTCCGATTTTGGATATGGATTCACTAGAACATGAAGGTAAAGAAGAAAACCTTGTACAGGCATTCGACCCATACAAGGTATCTCATGGTTGCCCTTCTAATAAACGAAAATCAGCAGCCTGGCTTCATTTTCGTAAATGAACAAGTGAGAATGAGAAAAAAAATGTGTTTTGCAATTATTGTGGGGCCAAGTATTCGTACATTGTTGATAATGGTACTTTTGTTGTGTTGAAGTACTTGTAAAGGTGTAATAAATATCCTCAAAATATATATAAGAAGAAAAAATTGTTTTCCGCACATAGAGTAAGTGGGACTCAAATGACAATGGAGAATACTAGTATTGGTAGTGCTAATGTCTTATCGGCATGGAAATTTGATCGGGAACGTCGTAGGCAAATGTTTGTTCAGATGAGTATAATGGATAAACAACCTTTGTTGTTGGTTGAGTGTGTCCAATTTCATAATTTTATCAATAAGTTACAACCCATATTCAATCACATCTCATGACTTACAATGGCTACAAATTTATGAAGTTGTATCTTGGTGAAAAAATAAGTTTGAAGACTTACTTTTGTAAGCTTAAATCTAGGGTGGCACTCACGATCGACACATGGACTTCCATTCAGAACTTAAACTATTTATGTCTTACTACACATTTTATTGATGATGATTGGAAATTACATAAAAGGATAATCAATTTTGTGGTGATGGCTAGTCACAAGGGCAAGGACATTGGGAAAATGGTTGAGAAATGCATCTACTAGTGGGGAATAGAGAAAAACGTGTCTACAATCATTATGGATAATGCTAGTTTGAATGATGTAACCATTGTTTTTTTGAAAGAAAAATTTACCAAGAGAGAGGTTGTTTACATTAGATGGTGATGTTTTATACATGAGATGCACGATACATATATTAAACTTGATTATGAGGGATGGCTTGTTGGAGGTACGTGATTAAATATGTAAGGAGTTCTACCATACGAGTTAAAAAATTCCAAGCTTGCATTGAGAGCACAAGGATCATATATAAGGGTTCAATTTGTCTAGATGTCACCACTAGGTGAAACTCTACTTACCTCATGTTGGACACCGCCTTAAGGCTAAGAAAAGCTTTTGAAAGGAAGAAAGCCCTTCTTTCTTAATTGTCCTAAACATGGAGATTGAGAAAATAACAAAATTCTTTTCATATTTTTTAAGAAGTTTTATGATACCACCAACAAGATGTCTAGGACTTAGTATATCACTTCAAATGATTATTTTCGTAGAATAGCTTTTTTATATAAATTTCTTAAACAAGCAGAGACGGCTTTGGTTCCTAGGGTGAAAGCTATGTATGCAAGATAAAGGAAAAGTTTGACAAATATTGTGGGAGTTTCAAAAAAGTAAATATGATGGTATTGATTGCGTTAATATTAGATTCAAGAAAAAAGATGAATTATGTGCAGTATTATTATGGACCAATCTATGATGATAGTGCAAAAGTTGATGAGAAATGCAATAATGTGAGGATTGCCTCGAAATATTTGTTTCATTTTTATGAGAAATCTTCTTTTTGTTCTTGTGACAAATATTTGGGTGGTCAACTTTTGACTTATGTTGATAGTAATAATAGTAGGATCCTCATAGCCATGAGGAGTATAACCAAAACGAGCTTGGTTTCAATGTGGGCTTCGATGATTTGAACAAGGAGTTGGAGTACGAATGCTTTCTTGATGAGGAGAAAAAATCCTCTGAGGGCAACTTATCTAAGCTCAATAAGTATCGTAAAGCGGAACATGAAAAAGGTAGTGATCTTAACCTTTTAATGTGGTGGAATACTACTGGCCAAAAGTTCAAAATTCTCTCTTTGATGACTTGGGATATTTTGGTTATTCCTGTAACAACCGTTGCTTTAAAGCTGACTTTTAGCACGTTTGGTCGTGTGCTTGTTGGCTTTTGAAGTTCTTTGACTCCTAGAATGATGGAAACTTTGATTTGTACTCAAGATTAGTTGAGAGTGATTAACAAGCTGATTAATGTTAAAGAGTGCATCGAGAATGTGGAAAAGTTTAAGTAGGATAAGTCATGGATGTATCTTTTTATCTTGTTATTTTTTCATATATCTAATGAGTAAATGCTTTATTTGATATCTTGTATTTGTTAGATATGGATGATGTTCATTCGCAGCTCATCAAGTTGAAGTGAAAGAAGTATATGTGGTGAGATTTTTTTATTAATTATTTGAGTTTGATTTCTAGTAATTCTAATTTAAAACTAATATTCGGTGATCATATATACCTATTGCGGTTTGGCCGCTTTTTTGCTTCATCCATTAACTATCAAGAAAGGAATTGAAGCCTTGAAGTCTTTTCATTTCATATTTTATTATTTTTTTAGTTAATGATTGACAAAGATGGGATTTTGTTTTTCTTTTGGATGTGTTTTCAGTGTGTTTTTGATATCATATGAGCTTATGTGGATGCATTTTGTTTGAACTGTTGTTGTGTTTTGGAGCATTAGTCTAGATATGGACTTATCTTGAGGAGTTATTGTTATGCTTTCATATTTGTTGTTTTGTCGAGGTATCGAAGAAGACCAATATTTCATATTTGCACTTGTTTTTTGCATTTGTACGATGAATAGTGAAGTTTAGGCTTTGTTTTGTCTATCTATAAGCCTCTTATGTGGTTTATCGTTACTGGTGGGAGTGGAATGAATTATGATGTCATTCGGAGCCACTCTCATCTCACTGCTATGGATGTTCTAGTTTGAAGTAAGTAAATCTTGATTTTGGAATAAGTTATGCTATTTTCGAAATATCTGGAGCATTATTGCTTATAGTTATGGCTTTTATAGATACATCCTACCAACTAATGAGCTTATCTTTTTGTGGTGTAGGAAATGATCTTGTCCCTTTTTATTAGGGATGTGTGTGGCAAATTTTATAGTCTCTTATTAGTTTGGTCTATTTCAATTATTGAAGAAATTTATTTTAGTTGAAATAAGTTTTCTACGTGTAGATAATCGATGGTTTATTTAGACGTGACAAGAACACAATTAGAAAATGGGTTGGTATTTGTAATTCAAGCAAAAATGAACCAATTAGATTAATTGATCTCATATCAAATCCATATTAATTGCAATTTTGCAATTCAAATGGTGAACTTCCTTGTTTATCGATTCAGTTCAGGAACCTCCAATCTGGTCCTCGATTTTGAAAATTGAGAACTGGAATATCTGAACCGATGCTCACCCCTAACATTAACTAGTTAGGCAAATTTAGTCTCATGTTTCACCACACGAGAAGATATGCACAATAATAGTTCTTCATTTTGATGATCCCAAATACACTAGTTCTTTCTTCACCTTACACTTTGTTTCACTCGGCTGTAGTACATTGAGAAAGAGCTTGTGCTAGAACGAATTAATAAGAAAAATAGTTACACAAATAAGATGACCCATAGAATTGACCTAATATTATCCATACAATAACAAGTCTCACAGTACTAACAATAACAAAAAAAAAGAAAAAGAAAAAAGAATACATATTAAATGTTTTGGAAGCAGAGCTCAATAAAATGTATCACTGAATATGTTCTCCGTTGCTTAGAAATTTCTCAATATATGCTTTTTGAAGATTTGCACTCTTCACCATGAATGCATTTCCCAATTTTTCATTCTCAATTAGATAGTAAAAAACTGATCCAAGGATAACTTTATCGTATCCATTCACTATGCTACCCAAGGGCATCACTACTCAAAAGGGAAAACCCTCAAATTAGTATTAGCAAAAGAGAATCGAGTCCAATGTACTTTTAGTCAAATTAGCTCATTACAATGAACTTCACCCGTGTATCACATAATATAACATGAGATATTGAAAATTCTCTCAAATTAGAAGATTATGACTGAGGGGAATATGTCCCAATTGGGTTGCATGAACTCTCCCAAGAAGACGCTGTTGTATGCATTTGCTGCTATGTGGATGGTATGGGAGATGGGTCGTTTGGGTAGAAATTATCGCAGGTTGTTTCGAGTTGTTTGTTTGTAACATCATTTAGACAAAATAACTTAGTAAGAGTATATAGAGACCAAATCAAACTGAGATTTCATGTCTATGATTTGTAAAAAATTACCAAAACTACTTGAAACAAAGAGATCAGACTACCAGTACAACGTGTCGGTGTGGTGGCTCATGCAAGCAATGTAACCGTTATCTAGGAAGTTCCTGACCACCAATGCGTCGTGCCTAGTGGTACTACTGTATCAACTTGACCTACCGCCCAACTCGGTTTCGAGCGTCTCTACTATACACTGCACATCCACCTTAACCCATCTATGGCCACACTAGCCTAGTAATTGTGAAACTCATTGTAAAACTTGTATATATTCTTTGAGTTCACAAGCCCCAATTCCTGAAGCACAATCGCACCATTCTTACCAGTACAACCCATCGATGTTGTGGCTTATGCAAGCAATGCAACCATTATCTGGGAAGTTCTTAGCCACCAATTGCGTCAAGTGCCTAGTGGTATTGTCGTATCAACTTGACCTATCGCCCAACCTAGCTCTGAGTGTCTCTACTATACACTACACATCCACCTTAACTCATCTATGGCCACACTTGCCAAGTAATTGTGTAACTCATTGTAAAACTTGTATACATTCTTTGGGTTCACAAGCCCCAATTCCCGAAGTATAATCGCATTATTCTTCCACATCGGCTCATTCTTAATCATCCCTTTCAACAAGGATGAGGCATGTCATCAAGGATCCATATTCCTCCATCTCCTTCACCACCCCCCCCCCTCGGTCGATCCCTCCCCAAAATATCATGATCGCGTGCTAGAAGTTAGATACTTGAGCCTGTGGTTGTTCTTTGCTATGTTGATTATGCTCTTGATTCGCATCATTGGAATGTTCTTCCTCTAGAACTTAGCATTCTCCTTAAGTCCGTTCAATCCACAAATTTGATATCAAATAAGAATCATATCTTCATCTCTGATTGAAATAAAGAAGCATTAGTAACTTTAAAAAATCACCTTAGCAACCGTTGCTTCTTCTCACCCTCAAAGCTATCCTTAACCATAGGATAGCTTCCGATAGACTGTCACCTGTTGTTGATGATCATGAACTTTGGTGAGATCCTGCTAGTTTTGAGAGACTTAAGGCTGGCTTCGATGCCCTCTTGCCTTACATATTGGTAGAACGCATCCCACGTGCACCAATTGAAATAGTTGATCGTCCTAGGCAGTTTTTGCTTGTGCTGTTGATAGAAAGTCTTTAGATGCAATTTAACGGCCTTGATCGCTTTGAAGTTGGTTGTGTACAGGTTCATGCTGGAGCGGATAAACACTGAGGCTTTAGTCTCAACATTGCTGCTCTTAAGGCTGAGCTTGAGCTCGTCACGCTCATTCCCTACAAGCAAGCACTAGGGCCATAAGCTTTTCCCATGGATTTACACACTTGGCACGGTTATGAAACCATGTATCAAGACTAGCCAAAACTCTAATTGACAAAAGTTCAAGGTAAAATAAACTTCTTAGCAAATTCAACGAAGAAGTTCATAGCACAAATTCTAAGGTTGTAATACGAATTGACTTATCTAAACAACCTAAAACCCTAGGAATAGACAAGTCCATGCCACAAATTCTTGAGAAATTAACACCCTAGAAACTGAAGGAATTCCTAGCGCAATCGACTTACCAAGAGAGAAACGATCAAGCGTAGCTTTGGTTGTTTGACCTGGAGGTGTGAATCAAATGAATGCATTTAGCCTCGCTCAATCGATTGCATTCCCATCTACAAATGAGAAGCAAGAAGGCGGAGGAGGAGCTTGGGAGATAGGGAGCAAGAAGGCAAAAGGGAGGGAAGGCAAGGAGAGGGAAGGGAGAGGCGAAATGGACGGGGTGTTATGTTGGCTGGGAGCGAAAATCATTTTTCAATACATTATGGTTTTTGGGTGGTCCCGTTCCTAATATGGAATTGAACCACTTGGACCAAATTGGACCGGATCGACCGATCGGTCCGATTCTCAAGTGATCTAATGGAACCGGTGGATTCACAACTATCTACGACCCATTGTTTTGTAATCGATGAAGCATAATCAAGTTTTTCCATGATATAAAGCCAGCAAGAGTCATACGTGACCAATCTCCTGTAATAGGTAGTACTCAACATGAAAGCAAAGGAACCTCATTGAGATTGAAGACAGAGGGCGGCCAAATTGTTCTAATAGACTTTCCTATTCTTCTCTACTCTGCTTTTCCCTCCACCAAACGACCCCCCCTCCTCCTTCTTCTTCAACTAGTTGTTATTGCGACAATTGCTTCAAATCTTGCCTCAATCCTCCTCGTCGCAAGCCTTTTTTGTGTCTTACATGCGCTCACCAAGCATTTTGAAGCCCAGTTGTCTCTTTGTCGCCATCACGATGTCGCACACCCCTTAGGTCTATCAAGCACTGTCCTGTTTGATTGCTTGCCCTCTACTCGACAGTCATACTCTTGAACACCAAGTCAATGCTCGGTTCTTGATCGCCGCTTGCAATTTCGCAACCGTCTATCCTGTTGAGAGAGTGACTGAGAGAGTCGTGAGTGATAGTCGACCGAGAGAGGCCTAAGAGGGAAAGAGCGATTAGGGTTTTTGATGTGAAAGAGATGTGAGCCGCGTGAGAGTTGAGAGGGAAAGAGCAAGTGTGAGAGGGAACATGGGATGGGAAGAGTGAGTGTGAAATGTGTGGTTGTGATTAGGATTTAGCGTTTCTTTAAAGATTTTGAAGAAATAAAAAAAAAATAATTGGGCCAATATGAGGGGTTTAACTTCTGAAATTGGGAATCGGATCTAAAATCACGAATTTCAATTTTATGGACTCGGGAATCGCCTAGAATTGGCCGATTTGGTCCAATTCGGGCGATTCTTGTTGCTCACCCCTACTTTTGAAGGTTTTCTTTTTTGTTGAATGAAAACCTTTTCCTTGATTGATCTATGTTTTGTGTATTAATTGGAAAATATGGAAAAAAAAAATTTCTAGAACTTTTTTTCGAGAAACAAAATGAATGATTTGGAAAAGATTTTCCTAAAAATGATCGTTTGTATCGCTCGAAATAATTAGTCAATGAAAAATATTTTTATCATCAACAACAATTTATGTTTGAATATTTTCGTAAACGATGCAAATATTTTTTATTCATTTATTGTTGTAAGTAATATAGGCGATGTTTTTTTAGGAAAATATATTCCAAATCACTAATTATTCGCGAACAAAGTGAGCCTAAATGTTAGAATTTTTTCCAATTTAACACATCCAAATGATTTTGACAATTGTAACTCCAAATGGATAAGCCCCAAATCACAACAAGCAGCTCCTTGTACTTAATTCTCTAAAAAAAAAAATCTCAACTTTAAGTTCAATCTCAATTCTACTTTAAACCTTTTTTTGTCTAAAAAAAATCTCAAATTCTCACTCTAGTCTTAATCTGCTCAAGCGTCCAAAAATTGCAACTAATTTCTTCAAAATTATCAATATTAGTGCTAGATAGAGGTTCATTATCAAAATCTACTCTCATATTTGTATGTAACAACAACAATATCCTGATGTTGATAATATTGAAGAAACCAATTACGATCTTTTAGACATGTGGGCAGATTTAAGATTAGAGCAAAAATTGGAGTTTTTATTTTTAGATAATAAAATATTTGAGACGGAATTGAAATTAGACATAGATTTGAAGGGTTTTTTTTTAGGGAATTAGCTATATGTGCGTTTATAAAAAAAAAAAAAAGATAGGGTTATTATTATGAAAAACCTCAAATTGATGTACTAGTGACAAATTTATCCCAATTAACCAAGAAAAATCTTAAATTGGTACATCTGTGACAAATTTACCAAAAACTAATTTTTTGACTATAAAAAACCCATAACTGGTACACCTACGACAAATTTACCATAAAAGATGAACTGAGTCTTGTCGCTAGAAAATGAGCTAATTGAAGAAACGTCAACTAAGTTATTATTAATTTTTTAAAAAAATTAAGTTCAGGGTAAATTTATCATAAATGTATCAATTTTAGATATTTTATAGTTAAAAAATTTATTTAGGATATATTTATTACAAATGTATCGATTTGAAGTTTTCTTTGTATTAACCCAAAATAATATTGCCTCCATCCAGCCTCTAGGCCAGCTGTGTGGCTATGTAGTCCCGCCATTTCGTATAACCCCTGATAAGAAAAAGAGAATAAGCAAAATTATGAAATCAGCAGTTCGCAGCGCATGCTCAACAATTTCTCGTTCCTTAAACCCTAATCCTCAGTCGCTCTCCGCCTTGCACGGCCTTAGCTCCTTCGTTGTCACTCCTTCACTGCCCTCTTTCCGTTCCCGCTGCACCACGAAAGCGCCGCCGTTTCGCGCTCTCTCGTCGGCGACGCGCTGCTCCTCCGCGATGTCCGGCGGCGAAGCTCCCGCTCTCCCTCTGGAGAAGCAGTTCGAGGACTTCCGCGCCCAGCTGGAGGATTCCGTAAGCTTGCGCGAGCGCATTAGGGCGGTGGTCATGGAGATCGAGTCCACCACCAGGCTCATGTACTCGAGTTTGCTCCTGGTTTACCTGTCTCATCCGCTTCCTGGTAATTTTTACGTTTTCTCCTTTAATGTTGGAAAATTTTGTGGTTGTTTGTATCAGTTTTGGGTTGGGTTCTGTCTTGTTTCTCTTAAATGGTTTGAATCGTGAGGAGCTTAACGCTTGAGGTTAGTGCGCGGTTGAAAAGGAGAAATCTTTGTTCACGGGGTTGGAATTTGATTTTGTGAGAAGTAGAGGGAATGGAATTCGTGTAGATGGACAGGATCGTGAATCGGTCCTTGTGTCTTCTAAATGTTTATTTTCCTCTTTGTGAAGGTGTCTGCCTAGAATATGGAATGCTTAGGAAGTCTTAACTGCAGTATTTCTTTTGTGATATCTCATTGTTGAATTGTCCGTGTAAGAGGTTAATTTTGTCAGTTACATAGTGACAACATTGTTTGGTAATTTGATGTCCCTCGAGCGGACTATGTCCTTGTGGATGTTTTGGTATGTTAATTATCGAGATTCTTGAAGGAAGGTAGTGTGTGGGAGGTATTTACTGTTCATTGATCTTTTATGTTTTTTTTTTCTTTGGCAGAGGTTCTGAACAAGGCTAAGGCTCACATTGGCACCCTGAAGGATCACTACAGTCGGCTAGCTGATATTTTGAGTGAATGCGCTGATCAGTATTATAGGTCATACTATGACGGCATTTTGGAGGATTTGGTTCTTTTACTTTTCCATTGGCTCTACTTATGAGATTAATTGTAATTCTTGTCTCTCGAGTCAGGTATCATGGTGATTGGAGAAGTGAAACACAGACTGTCGTTTGCCTTCTCGCTTTCACACACTATTTGGAGACTGGAAATCTGCTGCTTCACAACGAGGCTGGGGAAAAGCTTGGATGTATGCCACCTTTCTCTTATCTTCTTGTACTATACATGTTCTCTGTGATCTCTTATATCAATGATTGCAAAATGATATACCTCGTTGGTATACCAATAGATGGTTAATCCCACCAGGTTGTTCTTGGCCTCCAAGGATATTAATCCTGCTTTCTGCTGTAAGGTGAAGATTATGGCTGATTGTTTTTCTGGAAGCTTATAGATTATTCATCTGTAATGGAGCTACCAAAGGCTTTTCTTGGGGCCAACAAGCTACCATGGCTTTATAAAACATAGATGACTTAAGTCAAAATCATTCTTCTTCATAAGGTTTCTTTATCTCTGATCTCATCATCTAGAGTTCCCCAGGATGCTTATGTTTCCAATCTACTTAGATCAGACTAATGTATTTCTTTTGGGTGGTTTAAAATGTCATGGAGATTATGTAAGATTTCCCAGGTATTTCACCTGGTTCGAGTACCACATGATCATGTCTTTCAAATTGAGGACTAGAATGGTGATATTTGAGATGAGGCATCTCATGCAACATACCAAACTTGCTTTTCCATTCAAGGAAAGATCGCTGAATTACATGAGAAGTAACTGAGTGTGCATTTCTTTCATAGTGCATGAAAGCAGTTTTTATTCTGCTCTATTCTCGAGTACAATGCCTTCCTCTTTTAGTGAATTGTGGTCTTCACTCTTTAATGCTCCTTTATTCTCCTTCCTTTTTTCTTGTTCTGCTGGTGTTAGTCTTCATTGATTTAATCGTTACACAGGGGCTGACTATAGTCAGCCAGGAGAAAGCAATTTCTCTTTCTTAATCGTAAGTCATCTGTTTACATAGCCAGCGAAAATCATGATAGTTTAAACACTTGGCCTTATTCTTTTCTGTTTGCTTAGCAAATGTGATTTAAAACTTCAGGAAGGTCAACTATAAACTTCATTCCATGAATAATATGTTGGTAGATAGATATTGGGGACATGATTCAGTTATGTGATATGGAGTTATGTGATATGGAGCCAATGGATTAGCTATCCTGGAAGGTTTTTGAGTTGGTGGTGATGTCTAGAAGTCTTGGCTATATTCTGCATTGTTCCTCTGGCCAGTTTGGGTGGACGACTTAGCATTCTTATATGAAATTGATGCTGGTAAGTTATCATGTAGCACTTCGTATTCCAATGTTATGGAGATTGTGGGCTTATTGTTGTTATATTGTAGTTAAGAATCTCCCTACTTTCCCCAAGCGGCCTAGTTGCTGCTTGGACTTCTTTTAACCTTCCTGTTTCTGTTGGGTTTTCTTTGGAATGAGAGGTTCCCTTTCCTTCAGCTCTCTGTTATCTCATTTATGAGGAGGTTATAACCCTGTGAAATTCTTGTTAGAATTTGGCCTCCATTCTGTAAACCTTTCAAACTGAGTCATTGCATGATCTTGCTGAAATATGATGGACCTACTGCAAACTGAAGTTCATATTATGGGCTGTTGTATAGGTTTTGTGTCGACTATCAAGTCAATGGTGTTTGCTTTATCTCCTATGTCCTGCATAATAGTTGACGTGTATTATATATCTTCTTTCTGGGATGTAATGCCTAATGGAAATTTTGAAAGTGTATATTTTCTTTTGGCCTTAGTTTCTTAGGTATTCTTAGCTCTGCTTATTTCATTCTATTCAGGTGTACTGCCCTTTATAGTCATCTCATGTCCTTTAACCAATAATTAGTGGATGCAAGCAGACTTTTGATGGTATTCTATATTCTGAGTACTTTTAATTGACCGTGCAGTGAACAATTCCCAGTTTGGCCTTGACATCGAAGACTATCTTGTTGGTGAGTTTGGAGTTCAATGTGTTAGTATGTTTAGAAGTTGCATTGAAATGAGTACCATGTGCTTTGTGTATGTTGAAGATTCTTCTTCGAGTTAATTGGATGATCTTAACAATATGCTAAAATTTCTTGAAAGTTCTATACCTTGGTCTAATTATATCTTGTGATGGTGAATGTGTGCTTGACTCAAACTGCTTATTTAGTGAACTCAAATGAAGAGTGGGCTTCTTGGATATAATGGTCATTTTTTGTGGTGGCTCTCAGTATCAAATGTTTACGTATATTTACTTTTTACTCTGTAAAACTTGGCCCTCCTTCTTGTATCTTTAATTATCATAAACCGGAACTGCAGGAGACTTATTTCTTACATACTTGTTATTTAATATTTCATGTAATTATTGGGAATGACACATTTGTAACTTGGAAGTCTGTCTTCCTTTCTTTTTATGTGGACAATCTGATTGGAAAATACATGGACAATCTGATTGGAAATTCTACAGGACTTCCTCTTTAGTTGATCAACGATCTTTTTTTTTCTTACAAATGACTATGATCTTCCACTAAAAATATGCGTGTACTATCATCTTCTTTCTTGGAATTTATCTGTTGTGCCTTGCAATACAAAAACTCCATATTGGACCCCTTCTCATTGCAGAAAAACGTAGGATTGTCAAAAGAAATTTGCAAAGGCAGTTCCTAAGTGGGCGTGTTTGATTAATACTTGATGGTCCTAGAGGAGTTGTATTTGTTTTAGTGAGTTGCGTGATATTGGCATTACTAGATTGAGTTCAAATGTGCAATCTCTAGAAGAAATTCTTTTATGTTTATAGTGGCAGCATGAGTCTTGTGCCATGCGGGTCATGTCTCGATGGATTCACTAACTTGAAAACTTTCACTTCTGATGCAGGGGTTTGTTTCATGTCTAATGAATTGGTGAGTACCATCCTTCATAACTGAGTTAAAATTTGTAGGCATCCAGCTGTCTTGTGGGTGTTAACTTCTTGTTAAAATCGATTGCTAACTTACCCATGTGGTGTCTACGTGGAGATTTTGTTCAGTTAATCAAATGAATTGATAAAAAATTCAAGTTGTAAAAATGACAAATTACTACTCTAATATAGATGATTTTTTGTTAGAAACCAAATTCCTTTCCTATATCACCACAAATGTAACGGGAAGACCCTAATCTTTCTCCATCATTCACCACCACCAGCCACCTCCGGTCACTGGGCTGTCAGCCACCCTGCTATTGCTTTCTGCCACTTGTGTCATAATTGCTGCAGCTACCCTCTCCTTCTGTGTCGCGTGGTGGACAACCTCCATCTAAGGCTGTACTCCATATGAGAGAGAGAGAAATCAGTCGCGTGCAGCCCAACATCACTCATGAACCTTTGTTATGGAGCAGATTGTGATCCGCTGACCCTGCATGACCTCGGTTGCTCAGTCGCAACCTCCATCATGACTGAGGTGGTGAGTTCAGCTGAACGACCTTGCACAATTGAGTTCACTCCAACACTAAGTTAACGGATGGAGTCGTGGTAGTGACCAGTGCCAGCCACCACACCTTGTCCTCTCTCTATTCCCTTCCAATTGTGTTACCTTTTTCTGTTAATATTATTTTAAATTAATTTGCTTTGATTTTAAGAATATCAATTTGGTATTTTATTTTTTAAGGCACCATGTGAGCTAGTTAACAGCCAATTTATAAGTTAACTGTTGGGTAGAATTGAAGCAAACTCAAAAGGTGAGGTCTTTTCAAAATAGAATTCAAAGGTGAGGCTAGATTTGGAAATATCAAACCAAAGGTCCAGCATTTTTCATTTCATGTTAGGTCTAAATATATATGACTTTTTTGCCCATTTAATTTTGTGCGAGCTAGTTAGTTTTACGAAACAGGCTTAAAGTGACATGCATTCTGAATTATGCAGCCAAGGTATGTGGTGAACCAAGTAACAGCTGGGGACTATGACTGCCCGAGAAAGGTCTGGAAGTTCTTAACGGAACTTAATGCAGCTTTCCGTATGCTTAATTTGAGGAATGATTTCTTGCGCAAGAAATTTGATGGTACCTCTCTCTCTCTCTCTCTCTCTCTCTCTCTACACAGACATACTTTTAGTGGCACACATCCATCCCATGCGTGCGCACATACACTGCTCAGATAACCACCGCCACCTCATGTGGAGGTCTGTGGGCCTTCACGTGCAGCAAAAGAGGAGGACCAAAAGAATCTACACTTCTTTGAATTAGTTCATCAAACTTATATCATGTTCCCTTCACAAAACTTGTTCCCAAAATGACAGGGTTGAAGTATGATCTCCGAAGAGTTGAAGAAGTTTATTATGATGTCAAAATCCGAGGTTTGGCATCTGATGGTGACTCAACAGGAGACCATGGGTCCAAGGAGAATAATGACTCAGAAGTTGTACATTGACCTTCATTCTAATTGTTATTGCGTATCAGTAGTAGGTTCTTCCATGAGATGGCGTTGGCCCTTGGGTCGAGGCTAAATGTAGGCAAGGAGCAGGCGGATGCCGTTTTTACTCCCTACCATTGTAAATTTCAGCAGAAGAGGAGCATTGGATTAGCTTTTCATCTGAATTCTCCTTGCACCAGCTTGAAATGTTTTTTCACTTTCTGGGAATGGATAACTTTGGATCTGTATGTGTGGGAGTTTATATGGATATAGAGCCGAGCTCTTCCACAAGTTGCATTACTCATACTCGTTGTAGTCGATATGTTGACTTTGATATTAACGGGGTAGGATCACCATCATTCGTTCACCTAAGACTTGCTAGTTTTGCTGCTGCATTTCTCGCCATCTATTGTTTCATAGTCACAACTAAGGGGTGTCAAAATTAACCGAACCTGAAAATATCGTTTTGTTTTTCTTTTCCGGGGTTGGGGTCCGAAAAGTTTGGGCATCTTGTCGGTTTGGGTCAGGTCTCCGAGCTTAATTGTGACCCGAACCGTACCGAAATTGTGACCCAAACCGTACCGAAACACGGTAAACTCTAAAAAGAAATCCCCTTATCTTCACATCATCGGAGAGAGAGAGAGAGGGCATGGAGCGAGATGTTCAAATCTCCGCTGGGGCTGGCCTCGTAGATGCCGTGAACTTTGTTACATGCGCCGTATATAACTCCTATTGCTCCATCCCCCTCCTTTGAACCCTGATTTTCCACGAGTTCACGATTTTTAATCCTCAATCTCCCTTGCCTTCCTGTTCATTTCGCTCCTATAAGCATTGCATTAGAGCTTTTTGGTACTGGTCTGTCTTTGTTTCGAAGCTAAGAACCGTGGGAACGTGTTATTGAGATGGGTGTCGGAGTGGGGTTCGTGAACCAGCACGTGAAATGGGACGCTCAGTTCCAAGAAGATCTCGACGAGAAGAAAAACAAAGTCATAAACCTATTGCATTTGTGCTAATTTAGTCATAAACTTTTTGATCTAGAGCCACTTTAGTCATTCCAGCTAGTTTTGGCCAAATTTTGCTGACGTGAACGCCGGCGATTGATGTGGCACAGCTTGTGCTGACATGGACAATTTTTTATATTAATTTTTATTCTTTATTTTTTCCCCCCTCTCCTTTGCTACAGCAACCCTCCAGTGGCTGGCCAGGGCAAATGTTGGCAAGGTCGGCCTCGCTAAATCTGGTGAGACCGGCCTCGCCTAGGTCAGGCAGCCTTGTCGAGCATCGCCTAGGCCAAGGCGAGGGTTGGCCTCGCGCAGGTGACGCCTGGCGAGGTCGCTGTGGCCTGGGTGAGGGTCGGCCTCGCCCAATTTGGCGAGCCAACAACCTTCTCTTCACTGTGTAGCTCATACAACCAATTGTTCCACTTTTGGCGGACCAAGCCACCCGAGGACTCCATGAGTCATACTCTTCTCTCTTGGGTCAATGTGTAGAGAGGAGATGCTTGTTAGATGTTTGGAAAGTTCAGACTCATTTTATAAAAATCGTTCTCAGTCCCACCCTTTTGGGCCACAAGCTAATCAACGCCTAACTGAAGTGCAACAACGCGAGCGATGCTCACAACCTGTTCGACAAAATGTCACAAGTTAATTGGGCAAGGCTGATCCTTGCCTAGGCCACGGCCGACTTGCTAGGCGTTGCCTATGTGAGGGTTGACCTCATTGGCATTCGCCCTCACCCCAGGCGACGAGGGCCGACCTCACCTGTGGTGGCGAGGGTCACCCTCGCTCAGGTGAGGCCAGCCCTCGTCGGCCATGGCCGTGGCCGGCCATTGAAGGGTTACTGCAATAGTGGAGAGGAGGAAAAAAAAAGAAAGGAAAATAAATAAAATAAATAAAAAAATTCGAAAGTTATTAAAATATTATTAAAGAATATTCACGTCAGCGTTGACTGTGTCATGTCAGCTCGCCGACGTCCAAGTCAGCAAAATCTGGCCAAAATTAGCCAGAAAGACTGAATTGGTTCTAGGTCAAAATGTTTAAGATTAAATTGACACAATAAAAATGTTTATTACTAAATTGGCATCAATATAATAAGTTTAGGACTTTTTTGATACTTTTCCTGCTTGAAAAGGCCAAGGTTGCCGGCAAATTGCTAGGAAGGAAAGAAGAAAAGAAGAACGAAGGGAGAGAAGACGAAAAAAAAAGCAGGAGCAGCCCCAGAATAAGAAGAACGAAAGGCGAGAAGATGAAGAAACAGTGGCAGCCCCCTCAAAAGAAAAATCTGAAAATCGAAGACTTGAACTGTCATTTCGGTTCGGATTCTATACGGTTTGGATCTCAGTTCGGGTCACAAAATATATAAACCAAGCGTGTTCGGTTCCGAACCGACCCAACCCGTTGATACCTCTAGGCACAGTTTTGATCCTGCTCTGGTTCATAGAAAATTTCATTTTCCTTCTGCGTATTTTGAGGTAGGTTGATGAGTATAAGGACGTGTTAATTTTGTATCCAGAAATTTCTTTGAAGCTTCCGGACCAGGTTAAAGGTAAAAACAACAAAATGATAATTCCAAAGCTTTTGACTCAATTGAAAACCAACCGGTCCGCTTTAGCTGATGTGCAATTATTTCTTGTCGCAATCTCTTCGGAAAAAGGACCTCTGCGTTCCCCAATCACAAATCATCCAAGATCAAGACTAAAAGCACAAAATTCATCTCCAGATTCTGAAAGTCTCACACGTCTACAATTCATCTTCATGGAGAATTCTCATGTTCATGCACCGAATGCCCGAATGATTTGAAGATAAAAAAAAACCTAGAACTATGCTCATTTTCATTGTTACTGAAAAACAAAAATTGTAGACATTTTTATGTCCTAAATCGGCTTAAGGTTCCACATGCATTGTATCAATGCAATAGCCAACATGGCATCTTAACATCCGTGAACACATCGAGTTAGGGAAACTCGTAGACGATTATGCAAAACACAATATTGCGACTTATCTAAATCGTGCTCTTTCCTCGTATTCATTTTCATTGAACCTCGACGTACCTCGTTATGAATTTTAAATAAGGACACCCATCAGAGACGTATTTGATGAGAAGTGTCGATTGACAGTATAATAAAGCATATTGATGTATCTCTCACAGTTATTCATGGAACAAAGTTTATTGAATGAGAAAAGGAAATTCATTTATTATTGTATGAGCAAAACATGATGCTGCGTGCTACCTAAATCCTACTTTTTTTTAGTACTTATTTTCATTGAACCTTGAAGTATCTCAATATGAATTATAAATAATGACATCCGTCGAAGACATATTTGATGAGATGCGTAAATTAGCAGTTTAATCAAAATAAATGGATGTATCTCCTACAATGATAAAAGATTTTATAATTACCTTTGTTCAATGATAAAAGGAAAGTCATTTTTCAACCACGTTTTGGGCATTTTTGCGGTCAAGTTCTTTCTGTGGTTTATTTGAGGATGAAAAAAAAAAAATAGAAAAAGGATGAAACAAAGAGTGAAAAAAGGGGCACAAAAAAGAGTAAATGTAAGGGCCCAACCGGGATCGAACCGGTGACCTCTTGATCTGCAGTCAAATGCTCTACCACTGAGCTATGGACCCCTTGATGTTCATGATCACACCACAAATTACAGTTAATAGAAAATTGCAGATCACATACCAAACAAAAACATGCATATGATATATCGTCATGAGAGTGTTTACGCATAATTTCTCATCCCCTGCCAGTGAATCAGATAAAAAATTGTTAAGAGTGACATTTTTCGAGCTCTTTGCCCCGTACTGGAAATTAATATTCGTTCTTTTCATGTCTTTGAAGCACTAGCACATGTACAGTCATCGAATTGAATATGCACCATGTATGTGTGTCTGTATGTACAAACTGCATATTTATAGCCTCTTTATAAGGCATTTCTTGATTAAACTTGAAGTTTCTGTATGTAAGGGGGGGTGCATAACGCAACCTTTGATCATATAAACTCTTCGTGGATTGGCTTGGCTTTAGCCACTTAGGTTTCTTTTCTCAAGAAGCGAGAGGTTTTGAGTTATGACACCCATCATCAAATTTCTTGGGGGTCACCTCAAGGAGCTATGGACCTGTGTGACTTTGTAATTATCCGAGCCTAGTAGGGTAGGGTCGAAAAGACTTTCACGTCCAGTGAGGTATAGTCGGTTACCAATTGGTACAAGATATCCAAATTATTTATTTTTTTCAAAAAGAAAACACGTTCTTTAAGAAATGTAGACAAGTGAACCGTGCATAACGTTTTGTTTTTCGCATTCTCTTCAAATAAATTTCTGAATATCACTTTTTTGTTAATTCATGAGATTATTCAATCTAAAGCACAACTCTCAAACTCTATCGAAAGGCTGTGGTAGATAGTTAAGGTACTCAAAATAGTAACATAAGCTAAGGGTATATTTGTTTGAGTGAAAAAAAAATTGCGAATTAGTTTTATGGACTTTCACGTGTTTGATTTGCTGAAAATGATCAGTCAACGGAAAACCATTCACGATCAATGAAAGTATGAAATCTTGAAATTAGAAAAACGAATTCCTTAACCTGAGAAGGGAAAGACATTTTTCTGGAAAATGATCCTTTATCATAAAGTTTTCCTCTAAACAAGCACACCCTAGATATCTGAACTACTTAACTCCATCTTCATAACCCAAGATCAAAGCAGGTTCTTCATAGTCTTCTTGGAGCCGCTGTGTGATTGTGTTGCATTGATCCTGCCTTTGCGTATCATAGTCTTTTGCATTACATTCTGAATGAGCTCATAAGTCTTCATTCAACTCTTACTATAGGATTGGTCGACGATGAAATACAAGTTATACAACCCTAGTCCGCAAAAGTCACACGAATACAAGCGCATGCATATGCTTATTCATGCATAAACAAAGTGGTGCGTGTTTACAACTACTCAGTATCCCCAACCGGGAGAGAAATACTAAACAACATATGTCCTCGAAACTAACTACTTACGCAACAACGTTGCAGCTTTCATCACTATTTCACAGAATATTATTCGCAAACTCCAACATCACATTTACCATTACACACAGTCCTCTCTCTCTCTCTATACTTAGCAGCTACCGCCATCGCCGATGCTGCTTCCGGCTCCGCCCGGTTGGCCACTGTAGGTTTCTCTGGGAATGCAGTGGTGGTTGTCGATGGTACTGCTCGATTCTTTGTAGTTGACGTTCCTGCCTTTCTCTTTGACGTTGTGGTTCTCGTTCTTCTCAACTTGGTTTCTCTGCTCTTGCCCATATATCCCACCCAAAGCGACCTTCCTTGGCTCCACCAAGCAAAAGCCCATCATCATCACCAACAAGATTGGCACCATAAGCTTCATTTTTCTCGCAGCTGATGGCAGCGAGTCCTTGCTACGGTTTCAACTTTCAACAATTGTGGAGGAAGACAAGACTAGGATAAGATGGTTCGGACACAAGGAATCTGAGGAGGAAATTGTATGTGAGGACTTAGGTGCACTCACTATATATATTGGTGAATATATGGTGGGATATCTGGGTGATGTCGATATGAAGAAGTAAGTTATATGGGCTCTCCACCAAAAGTGGAGACAAAGCTCATTGGATTCACAAATTATTGCACTAATTTATGGTATTTAATGGAACCATAATGATGGCTGAGAGGAAACTTTTTGTCCGGATTAGCAGCCCAAATAGGAAATTTTGGTGGGATTGTGTGGATCTCACGAAAGTCAATCACTAACATAATGGTTTTTCCTGTTTGAATCTCTTTACGATGTCAAGTTTTTATTTATTGGGAAAACAAATGATACCCCATAATCCATTAGAGGTCTATGAATAATCTTATCCAAGGGGGTAACTTCATGCTTGGGTATAATTTATACTCTACAGCTTTGTCTTTCGTCGCTAATACACAATTTGCTAATTTCATTAGGTGGCTGGAGTTTTATTTCGCTTCCAATCGCGAATTCACTCACCCATCATAATTTAATCTATGTCATGTTTTTTTTGCCTCTAAGTGACTTTAATCTATAATTTTATAACAAAAAAAGCATACTAATAACTTGGCAAAAAGTTAAGTAGGTTTGAGCCCATTCAATTTTAAGTAGCCCGTCCATTAGAATCACGTAATTTGTAAGTTTATGGATGGAGATAAGATCTTGTCTCCATGCAGGTTGTCCAGGGCGAAGTTCAATTCAGATGAAATTTGGGATCACAACGTCGACGGCGGTGGCGGTCGGAGATGAGGGAAGCAAAACTTTTGTGGTAATGGACACGATAGAATCGAGAGACGTGAAGTATAGCGGGCTATTTCCCACGTGTGGCTAGATGTGTATATGTGGGGAAATATGAGTAGAGAGTCCATGTTGGGTATGTCTAAACTTAAACAACTTTTTGCCATGGTGGCCAAGATGCAATCAAAGAAGGAATTTGGAATTTTGGGATCACAACGTCGACGGCAGTGGTGGTTGGAAATGAGGGCCGCAAAAATTTTGTGGTAATGGGAGAAAATTGTCCAAAAAGTCATAAATCTATTGCACTTTTGCCAATTCAGTCATAAACCTTTTAATTTTATCAATTGAATCCTAAATCTTTTCACACATTACCAGTTAATTCCATCCGATCAATTTTGGCTGGAATTCGTTAGCGTGACACGGCTAATGCTGACATGGTCAAAATTTAATAATATTTTCATATTTTTCGAATTTTTAAAATAAAATTTATAATTTTTTTCTTTTTTTCCCTCTCTCTTGTTTTTCCCTTTCTTCATCGTGGCAGGCGAGGCCAACCCTTGCCTAGGCCATGGCGGCCTTGCCGAGCATCGCCTTGGCCCAAGCGACACTGGGCAAGGGTTGCCCTCGCTGCCACAACCATAGCCACTGGCGAGGCCACTGCGACCTGGGCGAGGGTCGGCCTTGCCAGCCATGATGAAGAAAGGGAAAAACAAGAGAGAGGGAAAAAAAGAAAAGAAAGGGAAAAAATTTAAAAATTATTTAAAAAATTCAAAAATATTAAAATATTATTAAAAACTATTCACGTTAGCACCGGCAATGATGTCTCTCTCTCTCAATTTTATATTATAAGGATGTCCACCTTAAGATGAATCAATCCTAAGCTAAAAAAATCCTATTTAATCAGATCATAAATAGAATTAGTTACGCTTAGTGGTGTCAAAGATGTAACTTTTATTATGTGCCATCCTCGTTCAGATGTGTGCTCTGGAACCACTAATTCAACTCTTGAAGTTCAAATATAAGCAATGTTCAATCACCTCAAGGGTGCAAATGCAAATAAAAACTACTATGTGCATATAATATAATTCTCTTTAAATTGATCGGCGTGCGACTTTCTCTTAAGAAGTATTTCAAAAAAACTCCCACCGCTTTAGATAACTAACATTTGACTTTTGAGTTAAGGATTGGCAATTCTTTTTTGTGTTACGATCGTGTCAGTAATCCATATTATCTAGCTATCATCACAGAAGTTTTTCAAAATTTTTATTATGTTTTTTTTAAGAGTGAGTGAAAACGTGTCAATTTGGGTTGGTTTTGAGTTAGAATATAGAAAAAGACTAAGTTTACTTGAAAAATGATTTTGGGATTTTCTAAACTATGTAAAATTTGTATTAATAGAGAGAGAAGAAAAGAGAGTGGAAATTTAAAAGAAGAAATTGAAGTAACACGTGGATAGATAAATTTTGATTTACTTTTTTGTTAAATTTGTTAAAATTACATTTTTGTCCATGAGTATTTATGTATCCAAAATGTGAAGTTAAAGGTAGCTAAATTATTAAAAGGTAGACTGTTACCTGAAAAGTAGGAGTCTGGCTTCTTTTACATAATATATATATAATTCTTTAAATAGATGACTCAATTTTTTTTTAATGTAGTAGGAAATAGTAGGGTATAGCATGAACAATTTGTCCATACTTCATTGCACACATAACCAACAGGATCTTACTTCCACTTGAGAGCCGGTTGTTGTTATTTTGTTCATGAATGGTAGTGACTATGCTTACCGTTATCTTTCTTGATTCCATTCAATTTTTCAGAAAAATAGCCACCCAAAATAATGTCACAACATATATGAAGAATTTGCATCGCGGATATTCATCCTCGTGTTAATCAATTCTGTCGTGCTAATGTATTATTGTGCTTTGTCATCTAATTATCTTGGGATGTTATATGAGGATTTCGAAATTTTTTGGGGGCAAATAGTAATATATAGATGAAAACTAAAAATTAGGAAAAAAGAGGAACAGATTTTCAAAAGAATTAGTAAATGAGTGTTGTTGTAGATTTATTTGGTCGTTTTATATAAATGGAAAGTAAATATTCCATTAATTGTTATAATTTTCTAAATTTGTTGGCAAGTATTATTTCTTATGGACCTATTGCACGGAACATTACTCTATGTAAGAGTAAATCTCAATTGGTGCATGATCTTGCTTTCTCCTTATTCGAATGTTTAATGGGATGTTTTAAAGAGTTTTGACTTGATGGATTCGAAGCGAGCCTAACGATTGGCCTACTCTCTAATCCTTCTAGCAACATGGTGTAATCCATGTGCCTTCTGATAGGCCCAACTTGTCATTGAGTCATTGCCCCGTGTCCTCTTGATATGTTGCAAGTTGTCATTGGCTTGTCTACTCAAGCAACAACTTATCAATCACTGATTTCTCTAGACATGGATTGCCACATAGCACCATCATGTCCATAAACCTGTTCGACCCTCTCATCGTCCGTCAGATCATTCATCTAGGGAATTCTTTATCATGACACTTAAGCACTTCTAGACGTTTCTACCCATGGTAAACTTTATACTGTTAGATCATTTAACTTTTCTTCCCACTGAAACATCCAAACCCACCAGCTATAGTTACCAGCACTAATTTTTCTTTTTGTCTCTGCTTTTTCCTTGGTAACAACCAGCACTTGGTCCCCTGATTAAAAATATACAAGTGACACCACGAAACACTTAAATCATTCCTCTACGTGTCAAGGTCTAATTAAAGCTACGTGTAGCCATTATATGCTATAGGAATTATAGGGTCCACGATAAAATGTTATTGCATTACTCTTCCATTGACAATGAGATATGATAATAGACAATCACATTACAATTCCCATCAGTATGGTACGCAACTTACTACTGCTGCAGTACAATGAGATCTTCCACTTCGCTGGTAGAGACAATGTATTTTCACTTGAAAATACACTTGTCAATTCTTCCATGCTATATAGAGAAACAGTAGTGTCACGATCACTTGCTTTATATGGGTATTGTTCATCCAAGTAAATAAATATAGGAGGATGAGGTGGCTTATGACGTGGACTAATGGTAGTGGCACCTTTGGAAGTCCACCACCGGCGGCCGGTGGAGTTGGTGGAGTAGGCGCTCGGTTGTTAATTAGGCCTGCGATGTTGGTTGCAACCGGTTTATAGGACATGCTTTGATGTTGGCGTTTGCCGGTCTATGATGGTGGTGATGGGAATTGTTCATCGATACCGACACTGAGACATGTAAATGTCACGTTGATGTATGATAATCGTAGTGACACGTGTTAGTATTTGTATGTTGTGAAAGTTTTAAAGTGTTTTGGGTTTTAAATAGGTTAATATGCGTCAGCCACCCTCAAGATTTAGATTAAGTAAAAAGTGAAGTGTCAAAGTCCATTCATCCCTTCCTAAATATGTTTTGGCAATCACAGCCCCGAAGCTTTTCTTGATTTAGCAAACTCTGGTGCAACGACAACATTAGGGAACGGATGACAATCATGAGGCCCGGTTGGGCTGGAACCCAAAGTCCTTCAACTAGGGCCCAAGGCTTGCAATTTAGTACCACAGATATTGTCCATCGCCACAAGATTGAGAAGTTTTGAATTGAGGTCCCCACCATCCGTCTACCCACCCATCGAAGAGTATAAAATGCTGGGTGAATGACATTTTCTGTGTCAGAGATATATTCGTTTGATTCCATATATCTCTCAGGCTTATACATTATCTTGATTGATTCTGATTGATTGTAATTTGATATTGTAATATTCTATTACTTTAAATAGCCATCCCATAAAGTTATAAAAAGACTTATGTATTCTCTGCTATGACACAAAGAAATGTACAAAATACTACACTTCTCTTTTTCTTTTGCTCTGTTCATCCATCCCTGTTAGTCAAATTTTATACGTCCGGCTTGCACATGAGAGGAATGTTGAAATATCCAGTAACTCTTGACAAAGAGATGTGCTCTCTGACTTCTTCTACGTCATATTGAGTTTTAGAGTACGTTAGAGATATATTTTCCTTGGTTTTATATATTTCTTAGGATTGTGCATTATATCCCGATCGATTATAATTGATATTGCAATCTTCTTTTACTTAATGTATTTATCCGGTAAAGGCTTGTGCATTCTTTATTATGAAACATAGAAATGCACAAAATACTACACATTTCTTTCTTTAATTACATTTCTCAACTTTCCAGATGGACTGCAATGAAATGCGTAGCCTTTTATTCCACATGATTAGTTCGGTGGACGAGCAACCGTGACGCGGTCGTCGGAGAGCCTATATAAATCTCTCCATGGAATCACCCTTCGTTTTGTCTCAATCCCACTGAAAATAGAGAAATGCTTGCACAACCCCAATTTTACAGATCAGACACCATTGTAAAATTGTTGTCATGACATTCGTGTGGGGATCCCACATGAGATCAATCATCATCTAGAGTTGAGATCGATCCGATCACGATCCATATTGACCGACTTTCTCAGTGAACCAGAGATACGAGATTTGCTTCCCGGGAGGAAGCATGGGAAGGAGTTACGAAGCAGGAGTGGGAATGGGGAGTCGTTGAGGCATGGCTGATATGATTGGATGTACGAGCCAGCTAATACGAATGCAGAAGACTGATCAGAGTCTGATGGATTGCACGTGCTTTAGGGCTGTGTCTCTCTTACTCCAATCATGTCATTGATTTCACGTTCATGCACTCAAGAAGAAGAAGGGCATTGGCTTTGGATTTGGCTTTTCCTTTCTCACCACGAATTCGAGACACGTGTGCTCTGAAATTTCAAAACTCACGAGTCATCTCTATTCTATCATCAACTCGAGGTTCTGATCTAAGAGAAGTTCTAGAGTATAGTTGCTATACCTTCATTTGGGTTGAATGCGTGTGTCAAAATCATGTTTCTCGCATCTAGAGTACCTACACAATAAAGTCGAAGATCCATCGTTTCTAATGTCTTGATTTTTCAGAAAAACGTTCTATCGCCATGGAGGTACATCGTCTTCTCGATAAGTAGGCCGAGAATTAAAACGAAATTACGCAAAAAGAAATTCTTAAGGGAAAATTCAAAAGACATTAATCACTTTCTATCGTCGTACAACTTTTTATCTATGTGGTGCTTTTCCTGCATGCAGTACCTTGTACTATCTTTGCACCCGATGAACGACACATGTCTATCTTACAGTATTGGAGTACAGTTTTGCTCCTACTCCCGCACAAGAGTGGATTAATAGTGGCTATGAAGGATGAGGATGGAATTGATGCTTACGGTTATTTTGTGAGTTGAGAATTAAGATTAGTTGAGATACTTTTATGGAAGAGTAGCTCAGTCTTTTTGGTTGTGTGATTTTATGTTAGGAATGCAAAGTGATAATTGTAAAAGGATAGTTTTGTGGGTGTTTGGGGACGAATATCTTTTGCTTAACTTGTTGTAATTCCTTACTTTTCGTTTTGCAAAATTTTAACAGAAATATCGTAAAATATAAATAATTAAAAGTTTTACAATAGAGTTATTATTTTTTTATTCGATGGAGGAACTAGAAATCCGTTCCCCAATGATAGATAGGAATAAAGTAGAATAGATTTCAGGAAATATTCCATTTCCTTAACATATTTCTAGGGACGAAGGTGGCGACTGCTGGTGTAAAGTAAATCCTCTTTCCATCCCAAGTTATCTTTTGTACCAGTTGGATGACTCTCTCTCTCTCTCTCTCCTGATCAGAAAACTTAAGTGCAGCACATTCTATATTGAGGGGGATGAATCACTGAAACTGTGTGCTGGCTTGGCAATCATCTCTGACCCGGTACTCTTCAACTCCGACATGCGATTGATTAGAAACTCACAACTTTATCCTCTCAACCTCAACTTCAACATTAAGCTAGGGTTGAAAATTTCTCGTGTCGTACTAATTGTGTGTAAAAGCAGGTCAATCTACCGTAAGAAACGATTTGAATCTTGCCCTTTGATGACACAAACACGGTTATATCAAACCCAAAAACTTCTTTAATTGCGTGTCGTGTGATGCTGAGAATTATTGTCCCTACATTAAAAACCCACAATGTTGTCCAGTTCCTTCCTTACACTTTATATGCCTATGCCCCTTGGTCGAGTATGAGCAACTTAAAAACATGCGCAAATTTATTACTTCCGCTGCTAAAATGGTTGCAGACTCATAATAAAACCATATTAATACACCACTTTGGACTTGTCCACTATAGTTTCAAAGTCTATTTTCTTAAACTAAGTCTCTTGAAAACAAAAATAAAACTTCATTAAATGCGAGATGTTTCTCACATACCATATTTTATGTGAAGCTGTTTTGCTGTTTAAAATTCAAGTGGTTCATCGTTCATCCACGTTAAATTTCGATTTGCAGGGCGCAAGAATTGAGTCAGGGGATCGCCACACAATAATTATTTTGATGTTCAAAGCCCATCCTCAGCATGGACACGTGCAATGATAAACAATTGCAAGAACTTGAAGCATAACATTGAGAGAAGAGGATCAATTGGTAACTGTGTGTACAACTGTACAACTCCCTACGGCTGCAAAAGTAATGATGAAAGATTGAATACCTTATGATTAATTTATGAGATTAATTAAGAAGAAGATGCGTGGAGAAGAAGAAGGAAATGCTTAGCTTTCGTCCATCAATGCTGACATGCAAATCGCAATGCCCTTTACCCATTTCAAAAGATCAACAATTTTTTTAGAGTCTTAACAATTTTTTTTTAATCAAGCAAATTTCTATGGGACCCATCTCACCATATGATCTAAATGTATTAGGCTCACATGAGCAATACATTCACTTAATATGAGTTTTCTAATAGGACATATGAAACACACCCATTTATCAAAACAACTTCTAGACACAAGTAAGGAGGAACCGAGGACGTATACAAGGAATGTATGGCTTGGAAGATAGATTTGACACCTTCTAGATGTAACATTTTCGAAATGCTGACACGAACTCTCTAAGTTAATAATGACCTAACAATTGCACATCTTTCATCCGCGGTGAGATTTGTGTAGTAGTTATGTGTATTCCATTGGTGCCTACAGTCAACTGAAAAAACCACTCTTGGGCGAAAAATTATTACACAAATCTGTCATGCGAAAGCGGAATTTGATGACCTAACTTGTAAATTCAATAAGTGCGACGCAATAAAATGGTTCGTGTGTAATTGAGCAGATGTATGTGGTTCATGCTATAACTACTCCACATAGACATACCTAGCTCCTCACAACAATGCTTACTAGTTCATTCCCATCTGAATCAACGCTCTTCAAAGGATTTATCATGAGATATAGACTCTACATAACTTCAGTCAAATAATGAGATCTATGCCGTGTGACTTGGGTTGCTGACCGAATAAAATCTCTCTCTCTCTAACCAAAAGTTGATATATTTTAAAATATCCAATAGGACTCCATATTACATGCGGGTAAGATCGCACTTTCTCCGAGAAAGTCTATCCCATTCCCATATCTTCTCCTTATTTATAATCTTATCTCTTCTTCTCTCAATCAACTTGTGGGGTCTTCACTTCGAGAGAGAGAGAGAGAGAGAGAGAGAGAGAGAGAGAGAGAGCTCCCTCAATATCTCTGATCAAACCACCTTCCTCTCCTTAAAGTCCCCCAGAACTTGTACGTCTTCGCATCGAATCTCATCTATCTTTTATTATATGGTTATAAAATCATGCAAAATGCATGTTCGTACACTTTCGTATCGTAGTGCAACTCTACAACTCAAAGGCGGGAGACGAGCCACCAAAAACTGGGCATCGATTATTTACAACTAGGGAAAGGACTTGATATCTCAAACATAATCATTCGTGCAAGAGAAAAGTCGATGCTTTTAAGGGATTGAGTAAGGGAGTGAATTATAACCATTTTAAAGTAAAATTTCTACTCTAGAATCACTTCTGGATGGTTGTCATTCACCCCATAAATGTTCAAACACTTGATCATGCTACTCCTCATTCCGTATTTGGAGCTTTAACTAACGTATGTGAGTGACAATCTCAATGTGTCGGCGGAGATTAATCAAACCAAATATTTGAATATATAACTCAAGATATCATCGGTAAAGATCAAGCTTTTCCACCTTACTTAAATGTTTGAAATATTATATTTGTGTTTTAGTCATAATGATCTTGGCTAATCAAAATGGACTTCAAACTCAATGCTCGACAAAAGAGAAATAATCAACATCATTTGAAAACAAACTGTCTCCGTTGCTTAGTCTATTGGAATTCACACTCATAACATAGAGTAATTCCATTAAGAATAGTCTACTAAATTGTTATATTAAATGATGTGATGGACCGTAAATGAACATTTAAACCGGCGAAATATTCATCATTTAACTAAAGTCTATTACAATAATGAAAATCTAAACTTCTAATAATATATTATAAGCCATGCATCTTGGAAAACCTAAAGCTATCACTCAAAACGGCAATGATAGGATTCATTATCATCCACCATACTTGAAGAATGTTGTGATATGGTAGGTTATCAGAACTTCCACAAATAGCGGTGTGTACTAGCCATCTTGTCCCACCACTTTGGATCCACTCTTTTTTTCTTTTTTCACTAACCAACTAAAATCACCACTTCACTAGCAGCCCCAGCTGTGCATCATGCCAACCATTTAATGCCCCAAAATCTTAGCGCTTCCACTTCATTTATTTAAAGCCTTACTCTTTCGTACCACGACCCATCTCTCTATCTCTCTCTCTCTCTAGTCATCAACGGAAGTATCAAGAAAGACCATGAAGGCCAACCATTTCCTGAGGTCGTCCCTGAGAAAGTGGAGCAAACTGGCCAGAAACACCATCTCTTCTTCTTCCTCAGCCTGCGAGAGTTGCTCTCTCCAGTGGGTGTTTTGGCCATCCACGCATCAGGAAGACAACAATGGCTTCATTCCCAGAGACGTCCCAAAGGGTCACTTGGTGGTCTACGTTGGAGACGATCACAAGCGGTACGTGATCAAGGTCAAAGTCTTGGGTCACCCACTTTTCAGAGCGCTCTTAGATCGAGCTCAAGAAGAGTACGACTACAGTGCTGATTCCAAGCTCTGCATCCCCTGCGACGAGAAGATGTTCGTGGACGTCGTTCGCTGCGCCGGGTCTCCTCATGAGTGTCGGATCTGTGGTCTCTGTTTCTGACGGCTGTGACAGCGACGATGACGAGATTTTTGAGAAATTGGATTGATTCATGTAGCTACCGTATATATATGTTGTACACCATGTAGAATACGTACGCTTGTAATATGTAACGCCGCGTAATTCTCTCTAATCGGTAACTGTAATTTCATGTTCGCATACAAGTGAATTTCGATTGCGAATTCAAGGTAAGGTCCGCTTCTCTTGGGGTGTTTGGACCTATTGACAGGACATCAATGCATATGGTATATATCCTAACTATGAACATGTTGATAGTTGAGATCCATGATACCACAATTCTCGATTCTCGGCGACAATGCTATCAACATGCCTTTGATACGATATCATATGAGGGTACATATTCCATTCTTTTTATTCGAATTCGCCACGGTAGGTTTGATTACGACCATTGAACTACGTATTTTGGCTTCTTTTGACGTGTTATTAAATTTCAGATATTTAGGTTAATTTACCTATCATTGTTTTGGCAAAATGGAATGATATAATGAGGAACTCATGGTATTTTCACTGAATGCGCTCATTTGCAAGATGTGTTACTACAATGATGAGGAGTGATTCAGGTGGGAAAAAGAAAGAAAAACAAGAGGACACAGTAGAAAAATAAGAAAATCTATTCAATATCAATTTGGTTAATGTCTTTCCGCTTATTAGGAAAAGAATCACCCTGCGAGCGGAGAAAAAAAATAAAAATAAAAATTACATTTAACCTAAATAAAATTTTAAGAAAATGCTCTTGTGGTTGTCATGACTCCTTTAAAATTCCTCCCACTGTTCTAGCATGCGCTTGATTAAAGTTACATTTTTTTTTACAGAAAAAAGGGACTTCAATGGCATATTATGGTCCTCTTTGAGGCCAAAAACCATTTTTGGGTTTGCTTTATCACATTAGAAATTTGCTCTCTGTCAGGGGTAATTAGCAGCTATCGTTATAACGCTGCTCCGTAAGCGGAACTTTCATCATTCCTGCTGTCTAAATTGATTCCGAAGATCTAAGGTTCAGTACTTCTTATTCTTTCGGCGAGAAAGATTCAGTTTCTATTCACTTCTTATCAAGCATCGTGCAATTGAAGTTCTATTTGGAGCTTGTAATGTCAAATGATGATCACATTCGATTGGAACAACACTCATTCACGATACCCCTTGCAGAAAAATGATCGAAGAACCAATTGCACTAATAACAAATCCAAGAGCGCCAAACTAATCAATGCTCCAAGCTGTAACAAGCAACATATCTGGAAGCATTTGATGCTGAAGTGGAAGAAACTTGCAACAAAATAACCCCAAATTGAGAACGTAATGGGGGCAGATTGTGCACTCGGCCAGCATTTCTTTATCATGAAGGAACCGCTTTAAACTAATGAATCATCAAATCCCCATTCAGCTTGAACTCGACGAAATGTACCCCTGTTAAATACCCCTGTTAACACACTAAAGGGAAAAGTACCAAAAAAGTCTTATACCTATTGCATTGGTACCAGTTCAGTTATTAACTTTTCAATTGGATATATTTGCGTAAATATATTTGTGCAAAACATTCTTATTATAGTTACATTCTAAAAGACTTTAAAACAAAATGTCATTGTCCAAAATACCCCCGTTACCTATTTTAAGTCAAAAACTCAACAAATCTCCACATTGATTTCAAATATCCAAAGGAGCGTTATGCCAAATGCCACAAGACCTTTCTCCCTCAGCATTAAGAGTGATCACACAAGGCCACCCGCCAAAATGCGAAATCGACAATGCACACTACTAAGCCTACGTGAGCGCACTTGTTGTAGGAAATAAGGGATGAAACGCCACCAACTCTGCCTAAGCAAATCAAACGGTGAAAACACCAACCAAGTCCAAGCAATGCTTGAACTTGATCAAAAGAACCAGTTTAGTCAATATATCTGCCAGATTATCCGCTGTAAGTACTTTCTTCACCGTAACTGTACCTTTAGCAACCTCATCACACACAAAGTGATACGTCGATATATTTCGTTCTCTCGTGATACATCGTGTTCTTAGTCAATTGGATCGCACTTTGATTATCACAAAAAATAACGGAGGCTCCCTCCTGCTTCACTCCAAGTTCTGTAACCAAATGTTTCAACTAGAGAGTTTTCTTTGCCGCTTCCATCACTGCCATATACTCTGCTTCGGTGGTAGACAAAACAATCGTGTCTTGCAAGGTTGTTCTCCAACTAACCGCAGAACCATCAAGCATAAAAACATAACCTATCAAAGATCTCCTCTTATCGAGATCGCCTGCATAATCAGAATCAACGAAGCCAACAACCGAATGCCCTATATCACAACTTTTATCAAAGACCAAACCCATATTTGTGATACCTCGAATGTACCAAAGAATCTATTTCACGGCTTGCTAGTGAGCTTTACCCGGATGTGCCATATACCTGCTCACAACACTAACAGCCTTGGGAATATTTGGATGTGTGCAAACCATAGCATACATGAGACTATCCACAACACTAGAATATAGAGCTCAAGACATCTCATCTTCCTCTTCTTTGGTTTTAGGTAACAAAGAAGCTGAAAGCCTAAAATGGGATGCCAAAGGGGTACTTATTGGTTTAGCATTCTTCATGCCAAGGGGGGGTGAATGGTTACCATTTTACTTCAGAAATTAACTTCTGGCCAAAAGTTGATTTTTTTACTTATACTCTAGAAGTTGATTTTTGGAGTAGGAATGCGTTTGGTAATATATGGTAACTTTTCTCATTATGGAGTAGCTTTTTTTATTCTAGAGTGGAAATGCGTTTAGTAAAACAGGGTACCAATTCTCATTCTTGAGTAACTTTTCTCATTCTAGAGTAGAAATGTGTTTGCTAACGGTGTGTCAATTCCCGATCTGTAACAAATGTTGTTCAAAGACTTTTGCAAAAAATTATTTATCTTAACATACCATCACTAAAAAAAATGTTATAATATACAATAAATTAAATTCGAGGCAAATGTAATGCCGAAACACAACAGAAAATCGGAATTGAAACAAACAACTTCGAAATGCTACTAAAATTACAAAAATGACTAAAAAAATCCAACAAAACGACTCCGAATGCGAAAAAAAAAATGACATCGATTGTAGCATAGCAATGAGTTTTAACCAGCGGCTCGCTTCTATGCAGCCGACCAAATTTCAGCCCATTTCAAGTTTGCCAACCTTAAGTGCACCAAAATGGAAAGAATGCAAATTCATGGGTCTTATGACATTACATTATATCAAATCTTGAATTACACATAATACAAATGTAATATACAACATCACATTACAAAAGGCATGATAATGACTCCACAAATTCAAGTAATGAATTCACAAAATACAACACGAACGTTGCAAAGGCTAACAATTCTCGAGAATAATGATGAAAGTACAATCCAAATCTTGAAAAAGCAAAGGTCATGGAATCAACGGCAAATTATTATCCCTAGCCATTTTATTGGCAATTTTTTTCCTAAGTCTTACCATTTCGTTGCCCTCCTCGATCGTCACTACAGCGTTTGAATCCCCATCTTCTATTCCAACTTCTGTTGATGCACTCACATGATGCGAATCTCCATATATGGAGAAGTTCCTATCCATCCTGTCTTGCTCACGAATGTAATTATATATAATGCAATATGCAATGACAATATGTGCTTGCTTTTGAATGCTAATTGGAGGTATGTGTTTCAAAATGAAGAAGTGATTTTTCAAAGCCGCAAATGATCTCTCGATGATATTTCTCAATGAAGATTGCTTGTAGTTAAACATTTCTCTTGCTGTTGTAAGTCTCCGACCTCGTTTGAATTCAGGTACATGATACTGTTCACTTTTAAATGGCGGTAAAAATCCTAGTGTTGCCCCATAACCAGAATCTACAATGTAGTATTTGCCTACAACAAAGTATTCATAGATTGATCATGAAATTTCATCTTAGTAAACAATAAACACAAATACTCGTAATACACCAAAGTAATACCTATGGGTGGTCGAGGAAATTTTATGTTAGGATCCTCGAGTGCAGCAGACAACACTCAACAATCATCTGCCGATCCTTCCCAACCAGCATACACAAAAGTAAATCGCATATCAAATGTGTTGACTAAAACTTCCAATATATATATTGATGAATAACAAAACTCTCCATAACTATCACTGTTTCTAATTAAAGATATTCACAAGTGAAAAATACTTTTGAAATTCCACCGTTTGATTTGCTTGAATACATCATTTGAGCTATCTTATGCAATTCCAAGGCGTAGCACGATGAGGAGTAGTCATAGACTTGGCTAAGTTTTCTTGTCTCAGACTTAGACGTTATGCAAAAAAAATCTCGGCTCAGACTTTACTAACTATCAAGCAATATCATCTAAGTGAGGAAGGACTTCTAAAGTTAATCACCACAGAAGTATCTATTACTCACAATTAGTAATCTGATTTGGATTCCACTCTAGATAATTCGTATTTGAAGACCATTACTCCTTGTACTTATGCAACGGCTATAAGCAAAGTATAATAGGATCGGTCAAAACTCTCTACGAAAGCAAAACACACTTTCCATTTAAGGAACTCCAACTTATGGAATCTCAGATTCAATGGTATGGGTAACTGAATCATAAAAGGATTCTAGTCTCATCATCAACAGCTCTTTTAATCTCCTTTAAGGAATTATGTATTCAACAGAAAAGTTTGGATACTATCCTCTGAAGCTTATCAACGGGTAGTTGCAAGCTGGAGGACTATAAAAGAAGACCAAAAGACCACGAGTAAAGACAGAGAATTACAAATTCCAAAGTCTGAGAGAACCTTGACTCATACACACTTCTTCTTTTAGTGCTTCACACTATAAACTTTAAGAGACATAGTTAGATTGTAACAATCGTTGTACTCTCGAAGTTGATTTAGTGGAATCCAACCAGTAGGCTATTAGTGTGGAGAGTGGACGTAGGCTTAACCTAAGCCGAATCACTATAATCGTTGTGTACACAATTCTCTTTACTCTTGCTCACTTTGTCTCAGACTATTGCATACGAGCACTGCTCAGACTTTGTCAAGCATTTCGTTTTTTCCATCTTGATTGTTTTAATTCCGCATTTTATATCAAGATTATTTAAATACACCTATTCACCCCTCTCTATGTGATAAATCTAGCCCCAACAAAAGGAACACACACATAACATGTTCTGAGTGGTAGTGCCCTTCCTACCTTTAAATCGTGTCTAATATTGTTAAGGTGCGGTAGCATTAATATGGGTGCTATCAATAGGGCCTATGCACCCTTGTCATAGTACATACATTAGATCAAATTACAAACAAAACTAATAAAATGGCAAAAAGGAAACATACGAGGTACATACTTGGAAGTAACGATTATGCTTTAGGTCCTTAGAGATTTCGTTGAGGACATCATCAAATGAAGGTGGTACAATAATCTCCCATTTCAATTTCAGAACAGCTTTCAACACTTTTGCAAAGTACTTGTTAATAGTTTTTCCTGAATGTTAGAATCTCTCACATAAAGATCTATTGGAACTTTTATGACAAATCATACATAAGAATATGTCAACTTGCTCATCTATCCTAATATATCGGCTGTCTTCCAACCAACCTCTTGATCTTAGCAAACCACAAAGGTTATTAAAAACATGTCTCTCCATTCTAAAAGCTTCATACACTTTGCCCAAATGACCAGAAAGAACTTCGCTTACCCATTCGGCTCTTGTCAATACGCTATCCCTAATAGGTTCTCTCCTGCGAATGGACATATCCAACATAACAGTACTCAACCATGCCAATAATATACGCATATCATGATCACCAAAAACTCGTTCACCTGATACAATTGATTCAATTGATGCTACGTGATCATCATTAGATATGCTACTTTGACCCCCCTCCATATTACCTAAAGCCATCACACGGAAAAAAAAAAAAAAACATTGTTAAACATGTAAGTTAGCAAGGCACTACATATGATACACTGAATAGATAATTGAAGAGCAAGATCACAACAACATTACAATTGTTCACATAAAAAAGCCATTGTCTGAAATACATAAGTGAAATCCCTAAATGAACACAAACATGAAATCAAAGCATAGGCCAATAACTACTGAAGAGCCTCAAGAAATCTAACTCTCATATCAGGAAGACATGTAATGAAGGCCTCTCTCAAAGCTGAATCACAGTATGCAAAGAAGTGTACAGCTTTGATGTATAGATTCTCGTCCAAGCCCCCGTCCAAGCGCATGGCATTTAGGATAGCAGTTACAGCCGATACGAAAAAGGCGTCTACAAGTGCTATGGCCTATGAGATGACGAAGGCACTTGATGTTGGAGTCAGATAACTTTTGATCATATCTTGAATGGCTTTGTAGATCCTGACAATGTCATATGAATTACTCTTCCTCCTCCTCTTGGAGTTTTGGAGTCTTATCGAACCTATGGCTTGTGCTTGTACTAGGTGGGGGCAGAAATAGGGCTTGGCGGCATGGGAAACTGGCCCTCATTAGCTTGGGCTTCGAAAAATTGTTTCAGTTTGTGTTGATGAAGACCAACATCATTAACATCACCACCATCATTGTCACTTATACCCTCCGACTGCACCATGTTAGGGGCATTTCCTGCTGCAAACTCCTCGGTAGCGTATGTATCTCCAAACACAACACAAAGTTAGGGATATAAGGAAACTCTTCCTTTATGAACTTCGCCCATTCGCCATTAGCATGCGTCATTCCCAACATAAAAACATAGAGTACATCATATATAACAAAACTGAAATTGAAAGTTACAATAAAAGAGGACCTAAGTAAGGTTCTACCTTGATGTGAGCTTCCCAGACAGTTTCATCTTCCACTCTTACCAATTTGTTTTCATGGTCCCATCCAAATCCCGATTGGAAAAGCAGCTTCTTGAAACTACTATACTATTGCTTCAGTTTTTGTGCCTTGTTTTTGAACCGAACCATACTAAAGTGAAGTCCTGTTCGTTTGTTGATCTCACCCTGAATGCTATTCCACCCTATTTTGTTGTAGGTAGATGACGTACGATTTCATTTTTTTTTTATCTCATCTACCATTAGACTTACAAACAATTCGGTCAAACGCTCGGACCACTTTGCCATGTATGTTTCTTTGGAGGATGTCATCTTTTTGTAAACTGACTCAAAACAAAGAATGGGACATTTAACACTATAAAAGGGGACGTACCACTCATACTCCTTATTACTTTGCAGATTCACAATGACAAAAAGAAAACAACGCAAATCAATAGGAAACACAACACAGCACATCACATGAACTAGTATGCGAATTTCAAACGGTGTTGTAATAAAAAAAAAACACATAAAGCTGAAAAGAGAAGTGAGCAAAGGGATAAGGCCATTTGTGCTATTCATCACTTTTAACTTTTGTTCAAGTACATTACTTCAGGGGTTCAACACCAAAACAACATGCCCAAAAGAAGACAGCTTATCCGAATAATAATCGAATTGAGCAAGGTGAATAGATTATGGAGGACCCAAAAGGATCAATGGAGGCAATGTCGGGCGAAGAACAACAAGTCCAAACAAGAACAAAAAAAACAAGATATCAATAGCAATAAAAAGGCAGTACATGGGAAGCAAGACATGAATTCTCGTTTGAAATCAAGCTAAAGATCGCCACTTTGACACTCGCTACCCATAAAGAAAGTACCATGTAAAACAACCAATCAATCCAAACTGATGCAGCGACTGTGTGCGCTCGAAACAAGCACCTAACGACCCACGTAGGTTTTCGAGGCTCCACGATCCTCCCTCAGGATCCTCCCCCCAACACATAACACCGCAGGGAGAGACAGAACAATGACACCCAGCCACGGCAAGGCTCGACCGAGCGTTGCCGGCCTCGCCCAACCATGGTAGGGTTGGCGAAGGCTAGGCAACGCTCGGTGCTAGAGTTGGTGAAGCGAAGCGAGGGGAGGCAAGACCGAGCTCCAAGCAACAGCAAGCAAGCATTTTGATAACAAATCGAACAAATCGACGGCAAAACTTATGGATTTGAGGCGAGGCGAGCGAGTATAGCAGGCGGTAGAGAGCGATACAGGTTGACAAGAGAGAGGGAGCTGCTGTGGTGACGGAGTGCCTGCTACGGTAAGGGAGCTGCTGCTGCACAAAGAGGCACCAGAGGGAGCTGCTGCTGCTGCGCAATGAGGCACCAAAGAGAGCTGTTGTGATGAGGGACCAAAGAGAGGACCGAAAAGTGAAAAGAAAATTACTTCGAGAGCTGCTGTGATGAGGGACCAAAGAGAGGACAGAAGTCATTCTTCCTTTAGAGAAGTAAAAAAAATTACTTCTTTTGTGGGGTGTAAAACTCATTCTAGAGTAAAAAAAAAAAAGTAGTTTTAACAAATGCATTTCTACACCAGAAGTGAAAAAAGTACTTAAGAAGTAGAATGGTGAAAATGCATTAACCAACGCATTTCTGCTCCAGAATGGTTACCATGCACTCCTCAAATCGCTCAAGCACTTTCTCAATATACCTCTTCTGCGAAAGATATAACTTCCCAACTTATTTGTCTTTGCAAATCTCCATACCTAAAATCCTCTTTGCAGCTCCAAGATCCTTCATCTCAAAATCCTCGCTAAGTTGCATCTTCAAACATTGTATGTCTGACATGTTCTTTGCTACAATAAGCATGTCATCCACATATAATAGTAAATAAACAAAAGAATCATTATTTAATATTTTATAATAAACACAACTGTCATGCGCACTCTGCAAGTAGATATGACTTAACATAAAGCTATCAAACCTCTTTTACCATTGCCGTGGAGATTGCTTTAGACTATACAAAGAGCGTTTCAACCTGCAAACGTGATCTTCTTTACCTTTAACAACGAATCCCTCGGGTTGAGACGTATAGATTATCTCCTCAAGCTCGCTATGCAGAAAAGTGGTCTGGACATCAAGTTGCTCAAACTCTAAATCATAAAGGGCCACTAACACAAGCAACACACGAATGGAACTATGTTTTACAACTGGAGAGAACACTTCATTTAAGTCGATCAATGCCTTTTGACTAAAACCCTTTGCTATCAAACGTGCCGTGAATCTTTCATCTTCAACTCTTGAAATTCCCTCTTTTCTTTTGAAGACCCACTTACATCCAATAGTTCTTTTGCCCTTAGGCAATTTCACAATATCTCATATTTGGTTCTTATAAAGAGACTCATTCTCTAGATTCAGCGCAACAAGCCACTTATTAGATTTAGAACAAATGGTAGCTTCACAGAATATAGAAGGTTCTTTAATACCAAGCTCTTCAGCAACTGTAAGAGCGTATGCTACCAAATCAGCGAAACTATATTTCTGAGGAGGCTTAATTTGCCGTTTAGCCTTCCTTGCAGCTAAAGATTGAGGTTGTTCAACTTTTTCTACCTCATTTTTGATTGAATCTAAGTCTTGTTGTTCACTGTCACTTTCTAACTGAATAGAAACATCTTCCAATTTTTTCTATGGATGCTCTAATTGAAACTCCACCTTTTTTTCCATCATTCTCTTCTTAAACATCTGTAGACTCAACAACCTTTTTCTTATCTAGCATGGAATTTTCATCAAAGGTAACATCCCTACTGATTATAAATGTCTAAGGATCATACCACAACCTATATCCCTTAATCCCGTCTACATAACCAACGAAAATACATTTCTTGGCCCTAGGTTCAATCTTACCATCTTTTATATGATAATAAGCGAGACATCTAAATACTTTCAAAACAAAATAATCAGAAGGTTTACCAAACCATATCTCATTTGGAGTCTTACATTCAATTGCGGTTGAAGAAGAACGATTTACCAAATAACAAGCCATGTTCACGGCTTCAACCCAAAAATCTTTTCCAAGACTAGCATTAAAGAGCATACATCTAGCTCTCTCTAAAAGTGTCCGATTCATGCGTTCCGCCATCCCATTCTGTTGAGGTGTGTGCCTGACTGTTCGATGTCGAACAATACCTAAATCTTTACAGTACTTGTTGAAATCACCTTCACAAAACTCAATACCATTGTTTGTTTTAAGACGCTTTATCTTCTTACCAGTTTGATTTTCAATCAAAATTTTCCATTTCTTGAACGTATAAAAAACGTCACTTTTACGTTTCAAGAAATAAACCCAAAATTTCCTAGAAAAATCATCAATAAATGTCAGAAGATAAATTGCACCACCTTTAATGTTACTTGTGCTAGTCCCCACAAATTGGAGTGAATATAATCAACTGTGCCCTTCTTCGAGTGCACCACAATATTGAAACTAACTCTGCCCTGCTTCCCGAAAACACAATGCTCGCATTCACCTTTAGATGTTGAGTAAACACAATGCCACAAAAGATCAAAATTCCTTCGTTTAGTCATTGACTTTTCAATTGGACTAATTTAGTCTTAAACCTTTTCACATTGGTACCAATTCAGTCTATTCGGCCAATTTAGACCAGAAATTGTTGATGTGGACGCCGGTCATCTTACATGGCATGACCGGCGCTGCCATGGATAATTTTTAATATTATTTTAATAATTTTCGAATTTTTTATTAAATTTTCTCTTTTTTCTCTCTTTTTTTTTTTTTCCTTTTCCCCTCCAATTATTTTCTTTCTTTCTTCTTCTTCTTTGGCCTTGGCCAGGCGTTAGCGAGAGTGTCGCGGCCCTTGCCAAGGCCACAAGGGCGGCCCTCGCCAAATCTAGAGAGGGCAACCCTCGCCCAGGTTGCGAAGGTCTTGCCCTTGCCAGAGTCGACGAAGGTCGCGACGCCCTCATCGGTGCCTGTACTCGATTGCTAGCCATGGTGACCGGCAAAGGCCACAGAAGAAGAAGAAAGAAAAAAGGGGGAAGGAGAAAAAAGAAAAAAGAGAATTTTTAAAAAAAATTAATAAAAAAAAATCCAAAATTATTAAAATGATATTAAAAATTGTCCACGTCACCGTCAGCCGTGCCACGTAGAACGGCCGGCGTCCATGTCAACGATTTTCGACCTAAATTGACCGGATGGACTAAATTAGTACAAATGTAAAAGGTTTAAGACTAAATTGGTCAAATTGAAAGACTTAAGACTGAATTGGTACTAATGCAATAGGTTTAAGACTTTTTTGGTACTTTTCCTTCCAATCCACAAGTAATAGCAAGCCACTGAAAAAAAAAAAAAAAAACGCTTCTTCATCTTGTCTTTGATTTTGAGAGAGTAGGAGAATACATAAGAAGTTTGCAAAGATAGGGATGTTGGTCACCCATCTGGTGTTTGAATGTTAAGCCTTGCCAAAGAAAAAAGTCACAAATTGATATTTTTCCAATGCCCAGTCAAGTTGGTGCACAGAAAAATGCTCGCACTCTTGCTACGATAAATCAAATCAACCATACTATAAGAAACGGTAAATATCCGTACTCCATCTCGTCAAGAACCGCAAGGAGCTTTCACATGTGTTTCTTGCGCTATAATTGCCCTTGCCTATCTTGAAAGTAATTAATGAGTCTAAAAATTTATTTTACCCTCAAACCTCCAATGAAACATTGGAAACTCCAAGTAGCTGATCGATTAATTTGTTGAGCGAATCATGGCTCGAGCCACCTTCTTTAACCGCGCGCGTAGCCACTCTTCCTAGGGCTTGGGCCCTTTCCCTGGCCCTCCTCCCCTTCTCTCCACCCATCAGCTCCCTCACACCGTCACGAACTTCTTCCCTCGGAACACGCACCCTTCGATCCGACCCGTCTGCCCAATTCAATCCAATTCCCGCCCCAAGCCCGTTTACGACTCCCTTCGCGTTCAACGGTTGATCCGCCATCATGGGCCAAGCCAAGATCGGCACGCCCGCCGACATGCTCTCAAGAACCGAGTTCCAACCACAGTGGCTCAAGAACCCGCCTGTTGACCTGTGACCCAATATCTGCTGCTGATCAACCCATTCCCTTACTATCAAGCCCTTACCTGATTTCGTGCCCTCTTCCACATCTTTGGGCACACACCAGGTCGTTGACCGTACGACCCATATGAACGGAACGCCCGATTCCTTCAACCCGAACGCAATTTCGTCCAATTGGGTGTCCGCCACATCAGCCTGCGTCCCGAATGAGACGTATAGTACGGACGCTGGTGTGACTTGGTCGGTGAGCCATTGCGTTGCACTAGTACTATGCTTTGTTTTGATTACAATTGTTGAGCTTTTCACAATCTCTGAGCTTCTTGTCATCATCACACAGAAAAAGAGGACCTACACACCAAGCATTGGCTCCGTTATGATAGAAGGACTCGAAAGATGAGATGTGGCTTCTTTCTAGTTCCTCGAAGCTGTTGACAATCACCCCCCAACTATTCACATCAGCCTCGGCATTTTCCCACAATAACCGACAAGCCGGATCATTCGGATCCAAATTCCTTATTGACTCCGGGAAGTCCGAGATCACCAGGTCGAATGGGACTCTCATGCCGGGAAGATCTAGGGAACTAGGGTTCCGGGAAGCCGATGGTTTCAAGTGAGGCACGTGTTGACACAAGGATTTAGAAATGGCCATTGTGAGGACACTCATCCCATGGAACACCAGCCTAGGGACACCGAAGGTTCGGCATGACTCGAGGGTCCAACCAAGAAAGAAATCGGAGATGACGCATAAAGGAAGGCCAGCCTCCGAAGCCAACATTGACGCTAGGACATCCTCAAAAGGCTTCTTGAGCTGCCTGGTGGCATTGAGGAAGGCAAAGTGTAGGTCCATTGACGGAAGTTGGGAGGTGTTTTCGCAGCCTTTCAGGAGGCCGTAACCCTTGTGTGGGAATGGGATTTCGATGACACGAATTGTGGGAGAATTTGGTAAATGTTGGGTGATTGATTTGGCATTTGAAGGAGTTGTGATGATGGTCACTTTGATGTTCTTGCAAAAGAGTGCCTTTGAGAGGTCTAGTAAGGGCAGTGTGTGGCCTTGGGCCATGAAAGGGAAGATTAGAACATGGGGTTGTCGTTGTTGGGTGGACATTGGAGAATGCACCTGCTTTCTGTTGAATCTGATGTTTTGTGGGGATTAACGTTCGACGGGTGTTCTTGTTTTTGGTATTGGAAAGGCATGTAAGTTTATGCATGCATATATAAAGAACCAAGCTCTACCGAGTGGCCATATTTGATATATAGTTTATATTTTCTCTCATAGGAAGTAGGAACATGGGCCAAGATTAGCCCGTAGTTGACCCCGAGAAGAGCCAGGGCGTTAGCGACAAGAATATATCGGTCCACTGACCAAGGAATTATTTTAAAAATATGAATTTTGTACGAGAGCTTTCGTCTCTTTCTGCTCTATTCTCGTTCGACCCAATGTTTTAATAATTCTAATTGTGGATCAGATATCCACGAGAGACATAAAAGTCGTCCCTTTAATTTTGAATCCTTTGATTCCGGCGAGTCACGAGGCATGCCCTCATGGGAATTGGGTCTCGTCCAATACAATATGTCCGTCTGTAGTAAATGTAGTAGTAAAGAATAAGAGTCAATGCTTTTCAGTGGATTGTGCCATTTGGCTATACAAGGATCAAATTTAACTTAAGGAAGAATCTCAATCAACTTGATAACGCGACAAAAGCGTAAATAGCCCCAAAGGCCATAGATGGAAAAAAAAAAAAAA
>BCNH02000001.1:12735069-12809618 GCA_001662345.2 Metrosideros polymorpha var. glaberrima
TTAGCCTTTCCCCTTGGGTTAGTTAACTCAAGAGTGATCAATTCTGAGCAAGATTTACTGAAATACATCGATTGATATTTCATTCATTCATAAGCTTCGAAATGGGTCGAAATTCAGAATGTCACTTTTTTTTTTATGATTTTAGAGGGAGTAGGACACCTTTTGGCTTCCCAGATGTATCACCTTTTGATGTATGTAGCTGTTGATATTACCCCAATCACCCTTGTACATAAATAAAAATATATATGAATGAAGATGTGACGTTTGTTCTATTCATGTGTCGTCTAAAATAATGCATTATCTTCCGCTTACGTTATAAACTAAAGGATTAATGAAACCGCGTTAGTAAGTGACGGCCTAGGACGTCACACATACGGCCCTTCTTCACAGCCCTTGGCATAGTGTCCAATTTTGCCACACAAGTAGCATAAGTGCGGGAGTAGCTCATACCGAAAATCTAGCCAATGCTCCTTCCCCTTGAAGCTGGAAATCATCTCGGAAAGTAATGGGGATGAAAGCTTTAAGGTGACTTTGGCCCGCCCAACAACAATAGATGTATATTCCTTTGGACTCAATCTTTACTTCTGAATCTTCCCCTACATTCTCAGCAATACCTTTAATTACTTCCTTTGTCAGTCCTTCTAATGACAGTCCATGTATTTGCATCCAGAAGTGGAATGAGTCAAATGTAATACAATGAGGTGGAGTGCTCGATTCCCACTGTCGAAGCACCAACAAATGAATCGAGAAAAACCAGGGACCAGTGCTGATGATTCCATTCCTCTCCTCAATAGAGGGAAACTCAAAAGAAAGCAACCAAGGTTCCAGGTGCTTGTAGACCACCTTCTTAGATTTCCAGGCCTTTTTCATGGTGGACTGGAAGGCTTAGAAATTCACGTTAGGGCTCGTAAAGAGAAGGTGCGTTGACATTTCTCTAATTTCGCATTTGACGTTATCTAAAATAGCAACTTTCCTTCTTATCCAAAGTTGCCCTAATCTTCTACACAGGGTAGCCATTAGATCCTGTCAAACGGTTGGGTTGTGTCAGGTCATAAATAGTCCGACCGAAATTGACCATATAACCCATTTATTGCAATGCCAAATTCTCGACCCGTACTCGACCTCACTCGACCTATATTATTAAAACACTTCGATATTTAATCAAATCAAAGAAAACTTGTTTCTTTTTTTGAAAAAAATTATATTACTGTAACATTGTTGAAAATTTTTATAATTTTTTTTAATTCGAATTTTTTTTTCTTCTAAGACTGGCAAGGACTGCCCAACTCTTTCCGATCACAGGCGAGGGCCGGCGACCCTCGCTAGCCACTGGGCGAGGGCCGCAAGGCCTTTGCCTAGGCGGCCACTTGGCAAGGGCTGCGACCCTGGCCAGTGACCGTCGAGGGCTTCGTGGCCCTCGCCGGTCTTAGAAAGAAAAAAAAAATTAAAAACTATAGAAAGTTAAAAAAATTAGAAAACCTATTTATGACTTACTTAAGATAGGTAGGTAACTCAATTATGATCTATTTAAAACTCATAGAATATCCATTAAGTTGTTAAGTGACCCATTTATGACCCACTTAAATTTACTTTTAAAACTTGAGATAACCCATTTATGATTCACACCCTTAAATATGGATTCTAAACCCATTTTGCCACCTCTAGTAGCCACACGTCTCTCGTGAACATTTCCTTCCTCCACATTAGGAACTCACCAAAAAGGACATACACCAGAAGTAGCTGCTAATACTCAGATACTACCCAGGCGCCATTCACAACACCTTGCTGTTTCAGGCGACAAAAGTCCCACGCAAAACAAAAGAATATCAAACACAATATGCCTACCTCTTTATCCGAAGGATGCTCCTCCTTCCAGCAAACGTGGGCTTCACAAAGGACAACGGAGCTCCAGGGACCAGACAAACCATTTCCGTAATGCCATCACACTGAGACGCAGCATAGAGAGATCGTGAAATACCTAGGATTCCATGTATTTCGAGATGGGTTGAGTGGCTAAAATCCACTGCATTATAATCTTTGAAACTGGGAGTGTAGCTCAGTAAGTGGGAGGGATTTGGAAAATTTCCATTATATAAGGCTAGAGACCGTGAAAGAGCTAGGGTTCCATGTATGTAGAGATGGGCTGAATGGCTAAAAACTACCGCATTGTACTCGAAACTGGGAGTGAAAATCAGTAAGAGAGGGTGGTTCGCAAAATTTCCACGATGAAGAGCTAGAGTTTTAATTTGGGACAAAAGCTACCAATTGGTAGAGAGAAGCTATCCAAGCAAGAGAGTTACGGTTCGGTTGACTTCATCAACCATTGAGGCCATACTCGTTTGATTGCTCGAGTTCGGCGAATAGGTGCGTAATGATTATTTAACGGGCGAGTGAGAATCTCTTTGAAAAGCCTCCTGGCCTATCAAACGCCCACAATGTTTAACGAGTAGCATTTTCGATGATGTAATCGGTAACTTTAACTTATCCTCGAATGAACTTAGAATCCTCGGATTATAATTGCATGGCGTGCCAATAATGAGGTAAATATAATGGATGGAGACGCACATTCTATACAGCAATATGGTGTAAATTACCCTTCAAGACTGTATATCGTTTGTCGAGTGTATTTTACCTCGGATAACTTTTTTCCTCTATTGAGAAGTTGAATAACTTTGAAGGGAACATGATGGACAGAGGGATAGAAAGAGAGATATATCCATGGCATGAAGACGTAGGATGACCACAATGACACTTCTTTGATCACAGAATCCGTTGTCTTAGCGTTTGCATGAACCTAATTTAGAATTGAATGGAATATATATTAGTGAAAATAAGAAATTAAGGAAATCTAGGAAGTAAAAGTATCTGTTTTTTTCTTCCTTTCCTTTTTTTTTTTTTTTTTGTCTTTTTGGATAAGAAAAGAAAATGTAGAATACAGTAGCATTGGTTCGAATCAAATAGCCGGCATCCTTAGTATCTGCGTTCGATGAAGGGAGACTGGGGAGGAATCTTGTACCAACTCGTAAGACAGAAATGCATGGAAACTCTTTTCGCTTTATGATAATTGATCATGTCACTCATACACGGAATATGTCTAAACTTTTGTTAGTGATGGTTTCATTGGTTACAAGCGTGCTACAAAATCGACAACTAAAGGCAAATAGTCCGGCCATTCTTGTTGACACATAAATTCCCAGCGACATGTTTAGTCATTAACTGCATAAAAATTAGGGGTCCATAAGGAGTTGAATCTCGGAAGAAAGCACATGCCCGCGATGGAGTGCAGAAGATATATGGCCAAAATTCTCTGAAGGAGACCAATCAATCCAGCAATTTTGGCCATGCCAAGAGGAGCGATTCAAGCAAGTCAGCTATTCAGTAACGAGAAAGAAAGCAAGAGATCGCGGAGAATTATTCGCAATATCCGGCTGAATGAGATTTGAAAGGAATGAGAGGAAATTAAGGCCAGAATTGCAAATCTCGGAAATTAAGGCCAGCCAATCTTACTTTGATTGCAAATCTTGGAGATAAATTGAAGTGCACTATCATTTAGGCACACGACAATCATAACTAGAAAAATCCGTTCTCACCCTGCTACCACTTTAATCGCCAACAAAAAGGGGCAAACACAAGAGAAAGTTAAACCAAAATCCAGAAACATCCATTATTCATGGCCTTGCCGCTTCCCATGTTGGGTAAAAATGCAAAAGAGGGGTAACTTAAAAATCCGAATTAAAAAATCAGGAACAACAAATTATGAATAAGCAAACTTATATCCGTAGTCGAAAAAATAACTTAAAACAGGGGAAGAGGATTAGGATGCCGAATAATAGCCAACCATAACAGTACACTAGGGATGCCACGGGAATGAAGGTTCTAGTTCCATTTAATTAATCACCAGCTCGATTCTTGAAGGTAACTTTCCCTTGAGCTATTGCAGAGCACGTTCTCTAGGTTCCTTCACTTCTTTCGTCTCGCCCAAGACACATGCTTCTTCACATGGATTCACCACTAACTTCTCGAGAGCAATGGCGTTGTCGACAAGGTAATTCACTAGTTCGAGATCGCAAGGTCGACCATAATAATTGTAAAATTCAACCTCCTTTAGGTACTGATGGGGAGGTCCAACAACTCTTTTTAGTTCTCTTTGCGCGCATAGCATCTCCCACGGGAATGTCAACTGTGGCAAAAGAAGAATGTCGTATGTTATTGATCACCACAAGAATGGAGAATGCCAATGGAAGAAAGAACTTGCAAAAGAAAATATGGCCGTGTGGATTGTCACGTCGAGTGAATATTAATCACATGATGTCCCAACAACTAACCCATAAGCAGAGAGTCGAATAGGATTGAACAGTGCCTTGGTCTATCACATTCCATCCCCCTCCCCCTAACATCAGTCTAATGCCTAAATAGATGAAGGCTAGAATGAGACCCGAAAACCCACCTCAAACACAAATCTCCGCAAGCAAGGACATGCCTCGATCACGGGAGTCAACGGAAGTAGACTCTCACCTCCTTCTCCTTCGACTCTCAGTTCCAATAGCTTGACACTTGTCAAAGCATAGCACAAATCTACGTAAATGGTATCCTCCCTTTTGACGATGCAAGACATTGTCCACCCATTCAACATATCTCGCCCTCTCCTTTTCCGCCAACTCGGGGTTATCTTTCATCTGGGCAAATAAGTCGGACCAGTCGAAATCAAGGTTGATGACCTGACAAGTATACAAATGCCTCCATCTTCTGGAAAGAAGACAAGTCGCTTGCGCTTCTCTACATCTCAAAAGAGATAATATATAACCTATAACATCATCGGGCAAACAGCTGATCTGATCCTTTGGATTGAGTTTCAACAAAAGAAAAACAAGGTTAGAAAAATCTCAACGATAACGCTTAGCGAAGAGGAGCGAGAGGGTGGGATCTTCTCACGACTAGTTCCAAGCAAAAGAAACGAAACTTTATGCAGCAAATAATCGTTACCTTGTCGGCAGATTCGTCTTCAGATTCAAAGCGAAGCCTCTTTGGAGATGGAGAATCCATGGACGCCGGCATGAGTTCACCTTCATTTCGGTAAAAGCCCGTCTTTATATCTCCTTTTTTTTCTTTTTCTTTTTCTTTTTCTTTTTCCTTCTCAGATTTTAGGGAATATTCCGAGAAACCCCTCCCATTCGATATCTTTTCAAATCAGCGATATCTTTTTTAACCCTCTATAACGATTAACATTCTGGAAATTATATTACACAAAAAGATATTTTGTGAGAAAGATATTATTGCGACCCTCACTAGCCAAAATGAAAGGAAAAAAAAAAAGAGATAACAAAAAAAATTATAAAAATTCAAAAAAAATTAAAAATATGTTCACGTCAACGCTAGCCATGTCACATAGGATGGCTTATGTTTACTTCAGCATTTTCCGACCAAAATTGGCAGGATGGACTCAATTGGCAAAATGTAAAAATGTTTAGAACTATATTGGCACACTTGAAAAGTTTATGACTGAACTGGCTCCATGCCAATAAGTTCACCGGGTGGCCACATTCCGTCTCGTTTTGTCGCAATCTATGTGTATGTTGGGGGACGACTTATAGGACCGTTGCCATATCTAGACGAGACCAGCAGCGATGATGATGGCACAGAGAGGAGTAGCGAGATAGGGGCTACGGGCGTGAGTAGAGGGACTGTCTCTTTTTTATGACATGGTCGTCACTTTTTTATGACACGGTCGTCACTTTTTAGCGAGATCTGACCCGGATCCGTTTAATATTATATTATTATACTATTATTTTAATATAATAAATAAAAATTTCGAAAATTAAAAAGTTAGATTTTTTATTAGAAAAAATGCCTTTGTTTGCCTTTCTGATTTATGTAGTGCCTTCGCTTGGATGATGGTTGCTTCATATGCGTAAATTGCATGAATTAGCTAGATTTACATGTGGTTCCTCGATTAAATATCAGGTCCCGACGCATGCTTTTTGACGAATCATTTAGAAATGCAATTAGAGCCTTAGGCAATGTATCCCTAATACGGTTATGGTTGTTAGGCTAATTGTATGGGTTGAATTTACTTGGCTTCTCACATTGTTTTCTCACTTTGATTGAGTGAACTTTGCTGATCGTCTACTTTGTTGAATTTATGTGTTCAATCGCTTGAAATGTACAAAAAAAAAACCCGCATCGAAGTGGAGGTCAAGAGCTCGAAGTTCCATGGTGGTCCAAGGTGGTGTTGGTTTAGTCAGACTTATTCTTTGGCAGTCTGAAGTTCCATCGGGTCTTTATTTCCCATACTTTTACCTTAAAGCTTTTAATACTTGTTTGAATACTTTTAATGTCTTTTCAATACTTTGGTGTTTATTTTCTGCACCACTTTTGAATAGATTGTATGTGTATTTCTTTTTCTAGAATAGGCTAGGATTAGTTTAGACTTTCATGAAAACAACTCCTCAAAAAATATTTGCATGATGATTAGCGACTTTGATGCCTTTAGGGTTATTCCGCAATCAAGTTTGCACGACCGCTTTAGGTAAACAACCAACTAGTTAGATATCGAAATAGCGCTAATTAGACGATTAGCATAATTAAGTCCCCGTGCTTAGAATCTAATATCTGGTTGTGTAGGAAGTGAAGTATTCTCTCGTACCTCACTTGATTTCTAGCCGACCCCAATACCCGTAATGAGGGTATCTTGGGAGATTTTTTGGGTTCTTAAACCTGTCGCTAAAACGAAAAGGGAACAAATTCGAAAAGGAGGGAAAGAGAGAGAGACAGAAGGATAAAGGGTGGGCCTTCGTTGCTTTGACTATTTGGCTCTCTCTCTCTTTGAGACTGTTGCTGTTGAGTGGTCATTAGGGTTTTAGGACACAAAGATCCCCCAGATCCAATTATACACTTTCTTGTATTTCATTGTACTTTGGGTTAGAAAATACCCCTCTAATGTTTTCTTTGGCTAATCAACTTGCTAATTATTTTCTAATCTCTTGCTTAAGGCTTCTAGTTTAAAAAATTGATTTTGGTGGTGCTAATGTGGATGACTCATGTCCAATCTCTCTCTCTTCCCCCCCCAAAATCACACACACACTTTAGAGGGATCAAGAGGGGCAGTATCATCACTCATCTGAAAATTTTGATATTGGGGTGTGATTGGGAATTTGGGAGTGCGGCAGAAGTTCAATTCAACGTCATCGAGTTTCGACGGGGCCCTTCATTTCAAAAACACTCTCGAGTGCATGTTAATAAAACTCGCCCTCGCGCGTAAGTCTTTTATGTTGATCCCCCAAGCTTATATTCACGATCTATTTTGCTAGACCACCCACGAGATTCCTGTGTGAATATATCAAATAACAATGCGAATTTGTGTTGGGGGCTTGTCCTATCAATCGTGAGCTCAAATGACACTTGTTAGCAGGTGCAACAGAAGTCTGACTTCTCATTTTACGGAAAAAAGCCTAATATCCTAACATCTTTTTGTTATGGAAAAAAGCCCTCACTTTTTTTTTTTTCTGACATTAAAAATCCCAAACTATGACACATTCGCCCTAAACTTTTTTCATGTGACATCAAAAACCTAAATTTACACTCATTTGACACATTTACCCTCCGTCAATATTCCGCCAGATGATTTTCCAGCCAAAATGATGTCGTATTTATTTCACTTAAGTAACATCAACACCATGTCAACACCATTCTTTCCGTCATGAAGGCAAAACTTTAATGATGCTCATTGACAGAACCTTAATAGAGGGTAAATATGTCGCACATGTATATGTTTTGGATTTCTTGTGTCATAAAAAATAATTTATGGTAAATGTGTCACAATAGGCATACTTTGAGATTTTTGGTGGTTTTTACCCTTTTGTTAATCACGGTTATTTCCAGCACATTAATTAGAATTATTTTCATAAAACTAAAAAGGCATGTGTATGTCCTCAAGTATTACAGCATCAACACAAAAAATGCAGTAAGATCTTTCAATTTTGATACTATATACTGGATATTTCAACTTTGAACTTTCTTAATTTAGATTTTGTCACCATAGAAGTAACCATAGTTAAGTTTACTCTACGATTATTACCAAAAAAAATAAAAAATTGCTCGCACATGAATTCATACACCACATATGTACAAAAGATAGACCCTTTCTTTTTCCCCATGATTTGCACCATAAATTCGAATAATAGGCAGATTGCCTTGATCACGTCATGCTTAACGTGAGCAATACGGTGCCAGGATCCGTACCAAATCTCAACTTATGTTGAAACTACGCCCTTCGTGTTTTGTGCATATCCAATTCAACTCGACTTTGGAAAAGTGAATTTGCTAAAAGAAGAAGAACTTGTATGAGGTCTTATCTTGTACTAGTGAGTCGAGATTGTCCCTTAACATAGTAATGAAATTCTAGTTGATTTGCCATGCACCCATCAGACACTATGCATAGCATAGGCTCATGTTCAAAATTAGCAACTCCTCGTGCTAAAACCTAGTGCTCATCTTTGGAAAATACTGAAAATTCAATGTCTACCACTTTCGATTGAGGAGGAACAACAGAAGTCAACTGCCGTTATCTTGTAGACTTTAATGTCTGGTCTGGTCGGTCGGCTTGGGAATTCTCAACTCCCTCAAAAATAGTCTTAAAATTTTTCTGTTTCCTTCTTCTTCTTCAATGCCTTATCCCGCCATGATTTCTGGAGATGAGAAAAAGCGAACTACACAGCATTCCGGACAGCCCCTATATAGACGGCCATACTTATCGGAACGCACGCATTCTTGATCAAACGTTTGATGTTTCTGATAACTCAAAATTGGAGATTGTCTGGACTTAAGACTCCTTAATGGTCTCCAATTGATGGAGCTCTTTCTTTCTCTATGAAACACGGTCAAGCGCTGCAATCCTCGTCATGGGGCTTATCCATACAAGGACTTGTGAGCCTGTATGGGCAACAAAGGTCCTCCAATTGACCAACGTTACCAAGATAGCGAAAAACTACTTCGTGAATAATGTTCGCCATCGATCACGCCGGCAAAAAAACATGTGGTCTTCAGATTTTGAAAGAACGAGTGTTCCTTTGCCCTGTTAAGAAATAAAGTGCCTTGCACTGTCTCATCAGTGGACCTCCCCCATCTTTGTCTCATCCCGAAGGCCAGACCTGTCAAAATGGGTCTAAAACCCAATTTATGAACCCATGTTTGATTAAATGAGTCATTAATGGTTCACTCTTTATTTTCAAGATTAGTCATAATGGATTTTAAGAATAAAGTGCCCAAAATATATGAGTCATAAATAGGTATAGTCTTAACCCATTAGTCCATTACCATTAGTAACAACTAAAATGGTTAGGTCATTTTTAATTTTCTGATTTTTATTTAAAATTCGGTTTTTTAAATAAAAATAAAAATTATTAAAATGAGTGCAAAGAGGAAAATCAAATCAGATTTTCCACACCAAATGACGGAAAATATAATCTAGTTCACTTTCAGGTTTTGGTCAAATACCGGAAAATATTGTCATTTTTCTAGTAAATATTTTCCAAAAAGTCACATTTTCCGCAAAACAAACGGCACCTCAATTTTTTTAAAAAAAAAATTGTAAAAATCGTCCACTAGATTTGTATTGCATGGAAGTGTTTTAACAATATAATTTTTTTTAAAAATCATAAGAAACAAGTTCTTCTACATTTGGATAAATATAAAAGTGTTTTAGCAATATATGTCAAGTCGGGTATGGGTCGGGTCGGGTATGGGTCAATGAATTTACACTACGAATAAATGGGTCATAAACGAGTTAATGGGTCATTTTAAGTCTGACCATTTATGATCCAACTCTAACCTGACCCACTCGTTTGATAGGTCTACCGATGGCTTATTTAGATTTTTAAGCACAAACGAGACATCCACTTGACAAATACCTCTCAAATGTTTGCAAAAGAGGTACATTCCACTTCATATATCACTTGCTAACTTACAGGACCACATACATGAGAAAACTATTACTTGACAAGACTTTCCAATCACAAGAGAGAGCGTGGAATTTGGAAAATAGAGTATACCAATATATACAATTGTATGATGCAGAGGTCAATCAACTCTTCATCAGGTGAGCGACCAAAAAAAAAACTCTTCATCAGGTTTCAGGACACAACATTCTAAAGCCTGTTTCACTGAGAATAAACCTCAGCAGCTAAATTTAATCAATGCGATGAATGCTGCAGATAATACATGACAGAACCACCACCAATGAACTTACAGAAAAGATATAAAGGCCGAAAGTAGAGTAATCGGTTATTCTTGGAATCACATGATTACGAGCTGCTCTGTCGCGTATGCCCATCGATTGTTGCACCTAGCCAACAAGGTGAAAACTCTCTATGCCTTTAGTGTGCATGTGCAGATTCCATTGACACCTTGAAGCATATATCCACATGGTATAGTTGATGTACATTGCTTATGAAGTATGTAGGTGAGCCAAGATACAATACCCGCAGACCATATGCAGAAGCTATTGGATCCAACTTCGTCCTCGATTCATTTTCTGAAGAATGTTCAAATGTGTTAAGAGGTTCTTGAGTTTCACCAGTCTACTTCCAATTTATTCCTGAGAAAGGTCACCCAAGTCCCAAGCACATAAGTCTACCATGTACCAACTGCAGTATGGCAAAGACATTGCTTTTTAGACCATTAGATGAATAACATGGCGAATACTACAACCAGACATTGGATGGCTTGGTTTCATTAAGCTCCGCTATCTAATTCTACAGAAGTCAAAATTCTCATCAGGCTAGGTAGATATCAGCATGTCTCACAGGAATTAAGTTTCTTATGAGACTATGGAGTAATATAACTGTGTTTCGCACCTTAAATTAACTGCTTCATGGTGAACCAGAATTTGACTCTGATGTCTCAGATATTCTTGCTTCTGATTTCTCATTTGAGTAACTACATAAAAGAGAGAAGCGTTAGAGCAGGCAATAGATAAAATGCATATACAATATCTTACAATAGAGAAAAAATACACATCAATAAGACATTGAGTTAATGCTCCCTGGTATACATCAGAGACTTAAATTGGGTGCACATGCTTCCAAACCAAGACTATCCATGGTAACAAGGTTCTTCCAACCCCAGAAAACGTGTAAAAGTCTCTCTCTTTGTGATTTGAAAATGCATTAGAGAGAGCAAAACTACATGAGAACTTCAAATCCTTCAGACAAATTTCTCCACTTATTGAGATTGCTACATTGAGAAGATACAGTTTTAAAGCCTCAAACGAACATGACATCGAGATCCTTGCTTGCAGTCAAAAAGATTCTTTTGGACGACTTCTTGGTAGTAAACCTATGTTTTTCAACCAAAATTAAGAGAAGGAAAATTAAGGAAGAACAGCCTATCTTCAATACTTACTTGGAGAGAATGGTGACCCAAATAAGCTCTACACAATCCACCCAAAGAAGTCTTTGTTCAACGGGGATCACGCCATAGGTAATTAAGTGAGCAAATGGCCAGAGCTTCCATCCTGCCTGTCAATCAAACTACAAGAATAAATGGAGCACACACACATTCAGGAAGAGATTATCGTGAAAGACAAATGTAGAATACGATGTATATTGCCTAACTACAAAAGAGAGCATTTCTAAAAGCACCTACTCACAAAGCTAAGCATTTTTCTAAATACACCTTAAACTAATTTTAAAAGTTTGCAGTGAATAAATTTAATACTCATACGTCTTCACAAGGGAAATTCTATTCAGATATAAATCCTCATTCCTCTCCTTTGTGTGAACCAAACAATGATGAAAACTATTTGAATTGAGTAAAGCTGCATCAGTAAAGCACTCTATCATATTTCGTACGGTTAGCAGTGGCCTAAATGTTGCCTTTCAGCTCATTGAGAATATTAGCAGGGGATTCCAGTCGCAGAAGCCCCAACATCACAAAATAGATGCTATTCCAAGCTGCTGCCCAGAACGCGACTTTTGCAGGGACCACCCACCAATCTTCGAAAGGAAATAGAGCCTGAAGGCCATGCACACTTTCAGCCACTGGCATAAATAAAGATACAGTGAATGAAAAGAAAAGGAAGGAAGAAACAAGTAGCAAGGCCAAAAACAGACTGTGGATGAGCCAAAAGTATCACCTTGCAAAACTGGTAATAATAATGAGAGAGTGAACCGTGGAGAGTAAATCCAACAAGACCTGATCTGGACATGCGCAACGGGTGGAACTCGAAAAGAGGCTTCGCTTCCCTTCACAGCACTACATAGCAACCGGCGACGAGAGGTGGCATAAAAGAACTGACAACCAAGAAAATTCAGCAGTACACCCAGTCAAAGCATGCATTTACCTGGGCAATCCAATCTCCTAGAGAGTACACCACTCCACTTATCGCCATTTTTGCTAAAGACTGGATTCGTTTTGAGAGCTTGCTCGTAAGCAATCCAATTGTGCTCCGGCGCATATCTCAGAACTTCATCAAGGGTACATCCCTGCGATATATACGAACACTTGAGAATATTCAGGTCTACCCTAATAATATTAACTCGAAACGCATTACATGAACCCTTCGCTTCATATGACACAAGCTAAAATCATTATGACAGATAACATGAGCCAATAATCGACAACAAGCCCGACTTCTACGTGAGCCCGCATAATGAGATTCAGGATTCAAGGACTGCGTCACCCCATCGTCCATAAGTAATATTGAGCAATTAGTATCAGCATAATCAGCTCAATCATGAGAGACCCCCTTGCTTTTAATGGACGAAAGAACATAAACATAAACTCACACGGACTCAGTACTTTGCCTAAGCCAAAAAAGCAAACACGATTTCGTCACTCACGCGCCAGTAATCATGATCTGCGGTGACCAACCTCTCAAGATCACCGCTTTCGCCTTTCGCCTCGGAACCAAACGCCCTCGGCTCTGCAGATTCCGAAGGATCGTCCTCCACCGCCGAATGTTTCCTCACCGCGGGAACATCGGCTGCTGTCCGGTCTTCGGTGACCGACCCGACGACCCAGTTTCTCGTTGGTCTGGTGGGGAAGAATGAACGCATCGAGGGGCCGGGATCTTGAGCGCGCGGGGATGGGATTGAGAAGGGAAGGTTGGGGAAGACGGCGAGGAGAGAGAGAGGTTGGGAGGAGCGAAGCTGCTGAGCGTCGCCATTGGAGCTGAGCTGAGGCTAGAAAAGCTTTGGAACTGGTTTCCCACTTTTCTTCTTCTTTCCGCTTCTACAATCGTCGCGCTCTCGATCGTCCACGGGGGTTCCGTTAGGCCTCCAACGGAAACCGTTTACCATTTTAAAATAGCTCGCGCTTTTTCCACGTCATTTTTAATTTCTGACGTCCTCTGCTAATTTAAATTGACTGCATTATCTCTTTTTTAATTTAAGACTTTTTTTTTTCAATTTTACTTAAAGACGGACGTATCTATGCCCCTTTCAAATAACAAACACCGAGATTTAAAATGTGGAGGTCCACCCTTAATTTAAGATTAATTCTGACATTTCTTCCCGTCCTTTCTTTTTCCTTCCCATTTGGGACGAAATTGGCGTCCCACTTTTCAAAAATAATAATAATAATAGTTTATTTTACGGATAACCAACTAATAATTGTATGAATGAGTTGTATATTTCTCTATTTTTATTTATTTATTTTGTACTAGCAAACTATTGTTCTAAAAGTAACCTAAACACGAATAAGAGAGAAATGCGTTTTGATTTAATTATAACTTTATATTTGTAATCACATTATAGTCCATGTATTTTTAACTGCTCAACTTTCATTTTATTCGGTGAATCTAATAATTTTATTTTTTATTTAACTTTTATGCCCGTCACTGCACGATTTTCTAAAAGATATCATAAAAAAAAATTAAAAGTATGACAAAGTTAATTACATTAAAAATTTCAAACATCCATTATTATGATACAAATTCAAAATTATTATGCAAATTTAAACATCCATTATTATTATGACAAAGGTAATCTAATAGGTCGCCAGCCCTTGCCTAGGCCGTGATGGGCGATGGCGGCAGCAGCGCCCCACTGACAACCCAGCCATTCTCTTTCTTCTTCTTCTTCTTTTCAATTTTGTTCTTTAAGATAAAATTTTAGCTTTCTTTTTTAGTTTTTAAATAAGATTTGAATAAAAAAAAATTAAAAAATGTCAAACAGGAGAGAGAAATTAATTTTAAAATGCAATATCAGCATTTTCTGTTAGTCAAATTGACGGTGTTAACGGAAAAAATTGATTTGATCAATTTGACAAGTTTGAAGACTTGATTGCACTTTCATGACAAGGTTTAGAATTCTTTCATGTTTTATTTGTTATTTGATTTGAAACATTAAGGTTTTTTTATTAAAAAATATTTGAGTATACACACGTAGAATTGCTAATGATTTCTTCGACTAACTTATATTTCTTATTTTCCATTTTCAAATTTTTAAAGGAAAGTTTTGTAAGGGAAATGGATAAGTATATTGGAAGTTCTAAAACTTGTCACGAAAGTACAATTAAGTCATACAACTTTCAAAAAGTGCACTTATGTCCTAAAACTTATCACGAAAGAGCAATTGAATCCTGAAACTTTCAAAAAGTGCAATCAAATCCTAAAACTTGTCAATTGGTTCAATTAAGTCATTCCGTTAATTACACTTTTTAAATATTTTATGACTCAATTGCACTTTCGTGATAAGTTTTAGGACTCAAGTGCACTTTTATGATATGTTTTGGGACTTGATTGAACTTTTTAAAAGTTTTAGGATTCAATTGCACTTTCATAACAAATTGTATGATTCAATTGATCAAGTTGTCCCCGAATTCGTGTCTTTTGTGTTGCGGTCTGGTCAGGTTAGGTTCTTCAGGTGGGGTGCTCGGCAGGGGAGGTACCGGCATAGGATTGAGGGTTATGTCTTTGATTGAGCGTCTCTTGTTATGTGGGAATGTGGATGGAGTGACGAGCGTCTTTGCGGAGTTGAGGAACTTGGGGGGTGTTCTTGATGACATTGTCGGCAGTGATGGGATGGTAGAGGAGTTGTTGTGGGTGTGGAGGAAGATGAAGGAGAGTCGTAGGGAGTAGAGTTCGTATACCTACAACTTTTTTGTTGAATGGTGGTGGATTCGATGTTTATCGAGTCGGTGGAGAATGGGAGGATTGGACCTGATACTGTGAGCTATAAAATCTTGAATAGAAATTTTGTGCAGCTAAACTATTTCTACACAAAGTACGTCGTGCAGGTGAGTTTCTGCTGCATACTATGCCACATTACTACATAATTACAACCTTATTACAGTAAAGATGCACGCGAGTGAATGCTACGGGTATGGACATAAAGTACACCCATAGAGCATATACGATGGATCACTTTAGACATAAAATACAATAGCCATGCAATACTTCTATGGATCCAAGAATGATACAGCACTGGCAACATAGCATGTAAATAATTCTATGTAGCTTACAAGTTAATGGATAATTAAAAGTTTTAAGTATCCGATTTTTTGCTCATTTGACACAAAGTATCATTTACAACCACAACATCAACGTCAAGAGACAAGTTGATCCGGTCATTCTCGAAACATTACCCAAATTTGACTACTAAGATCGTGTAAGATATTAGGGCGGTTTGGCCACTATTCGTGTCAAACTCATCCAATTGAAATAGAAAAAACTATTTCTGAATATAAATTATTCTCGAAAATAGAAACGTTATCAAACGCACCTTAAGAATGTCCAAATCATAAGATTATTTTTGGGAATGTACAAATCAGTCATTTTCAATTAGAAACGGTTTCAGGCAACCTGCCTCTATATATGCCATACCCGCGCCCTCCCTCTTCAAGTTCAAGCCCATCTCTTCGATCAGAAAATCATGTCTCTTTCGTCTCGTCTCCGACATACGTTTGAAGCTTACACTTTGGCGACGGCAGAGTATGCAGCACTTGCCAAGAAAAAGAAGTCCCGGTAATTATCTTTTGCTTTTCGTCTGACTTCTTCTTTTTTTGGGTGGCTCTCACGTATGACCGAAGCTAAGGAAGCAGTGCGTGCCCTCCGAAGGGTGGTGATCCGCAACCGCGGCAACAGTCGCGTCAGCGAGATGACCGGGAGGCAGATGCGCGAGCTGCTGTTGGATGCTGGGTTCAGCGGGATCATCCAGAGCTTCAGGCCACCGCCCGAGGAGTAGCCTCATTCTAGACACAGTGGTATAGGTATGTGTAAAAACGCATGTTGCTCTACTTTCCTATCGCACTTAGCGCTTGGCAGGAAGAGGTGGCTAGTTTTCGAAAATGTGGTTTGTGAGTAAATTAAGGAAGTGTAGAATTATTGTCTGTTGTTCCACAAGACTAAGATTTTCACTGTTAAGCAGCTTATTGCCTAATGGCTGCATTTGAATTGGTTTCAAAGGAGTTTCTTTCATTTGTGGTAGCATGTCTTGTGTGGCCATCGACTCCTCTATTTGTCGAGCAAAGAAGATGTGGCAACTTTTTTTTATGCTTCATTTGTGCATTACCCTGCAGAACCAAAGAGAGAGAGGTTTTAAGAACCCAAAAAATCTCCCAAGATACCCTGATTAATTAGTTACGCCACCCCCTCCGGAGAACTCTAATTGGACTCTCACGGATTGCTATGCTCTCTGCTCGGACACTAAGCAACTCAGTTGCAAAGAGGGCGACATTACATGCGGACCAATCCGCGAATTCCCTCCGCGGACGGAAGTTAGCCTATAAGTACCTCTATATCAAGAGTCCAGATAAGCTTCTAAGCCACCCATTCAATTCGAGCTTCATCATCATTTCATTACCTCAGGCGAGCTCGAGGCTTCCCAGATCCGTGCGAGCCTTGAGCCGCTTGTGGCGAAGAAGAAGGAAAATTAAAAAAGAAAGAAATAATTTCCTCTTCTCATGTGTTTTTTTGCATGGGTGGAAAATGTTTTCCTTGACTCGTTCATTTTCTGCCCCCCGAATGCCAAAAAATTCGAAAAACATTTTCCGAAAAGTTATTTTTCGCGAAACGAACGGAACCTTAGTTTCGACAGAAAAGAAAATTAGTCATAGTGTAAAGAGCGTATAGCCTCTGATGCTGAATCGTGTTGCTTTCAGAGTTTTCGTTCTTCATCATTTTCTGTATTATGGGTTAGACGGTATCCTTCACCTGCCTTCTCAATCATATCACAGTCCGAACCATCCACGCAAGACCAAGGAATTTAAAAAGGACCACTTCTCTAAGGCCTGCTAGTGAAAGCTGCAGAGGAGTGGCCACGAAAGAACAGAGACATATGGACATTGCCCTCCTCCACCACGATCTGGGTGGCACAATTTAAACGGGGATGGAGCAGTTGATGATGAATCAGGAATGGCGGGGATATGGCTCCGTCGAAACATCGCCAATCTAATGAGGTTTGGCCAAGCGAGTTGATCCAATCGCCCTGCCGGTGAGCCACAAAAGGCACAATGCTAAAGACCGTGTGAAGAACATTTGGATACACGGTCGTGAACTTTCGCGAGAATATGGTGTAACAAGTAGACCAATTCGAGGATTCTCCCGTGTCGACAACGATTTTCATACTGTCCTGTCTAATTCATCACAGCATCTATCAGCTCTCTATCCACCGAAATCATCTTGACCACCTTCAGTTTTGCCTTGAGAAGCGACACTACTTCAGAGCAAAGAGCAGTGCACGACAAGTACAGTAACTCACCCCGAGACAGTCCCACCTTGTTACCACCTTGGAGAGTCGCCCTTTGCAGGCTTTTGCAGTTGCCGTGCACTGAAACCAGATCATAGCTAGTTCGTAACTCCAGTGCACTAAACCTTTTTTACCACCATTTTTTAAGCAACTGTGACACCTCAAAAAGTCCGGGCGACGTACATCTACATTCTATCATACCAAAAGCATACTTTTATATTTGGCATAGCTATTGGCCTAGAATTCCTTATACGTCTTGAGTAGCAATCAGGTGATCTTGACATCAAAAATATAATCACAGAGGAATCCACATTGAAATTTCACTCCATCAGTGTGTAAAATGTTGACTGCAGAATTCCAATAAGCAATGAGAAGTAACCTTTTTTAATGGTTTTTCCCAGGGAAAAGAAGAAATAATGGAACAATCTACTTCATAGCCACACGGCACGAATAGCTCTAAATCATTATATAGATTCCAATCCAGCAGCTAAAATCTTATATCGTGCTTTATTAACTCAATTGGAAAAAAAGAAAAGAAAAAAAGTTACAACTAATTCAGAAAACAAAGTATGTAAAGAGACTGCTCACTTTTCCTCTACTGCTGTCAGTCTGCTACTTACCCAGCCTCATCTGAATCACCTAAACACAACCTAATCATTTAACCAAAAACTACTAGTTACATACACCTAAAGCTGTGGGTCTTGGGGGTGGAGATTCAATTTTCATTGCGATCAACTAAACCATCGTATACACTACTTTTAGAGATGGCATTGGGTGACCCATAGGCATATCATACCTGTGGGATTTAGCATATCGAAATGGCAGCCAAGGCATCGTGTGCCTCTGCAAAATGGTCGAGTTATATTCAGGGCCAATCCTAGTATTTCTCAAACTAAGATCAGAGATTATGGAACCAATTATCTACTTCTCCCAAAGCCAACCCCAAACCTGAGTTTACTAGCTAATATGCACACTGCCCAGGTGCCACCTTGCCAGGAACCCCTATCCTTACACAGGTTTTCAACATAAAGTAACTTACTCTACAAGTTCATTTCAATGCTAGCACATCAACATTAAGATTTATTTTTATTTTTTTGCTTAAGCATCAGCATTCGTGCTCTCATGTAGCCCAATTTCAACAATAGAGACTGAGAATAATGGAATTCCACATAATATAGGACTAACTTGATTGTTCAGTGTCCATGTCCAAAGCTCACCACAAAACTTAACCATATAATCTCACAGTCCTCCACGGTTGAGATACAACCGTGTCCTGCCCTTGGATGATATTTCCTTCCATATCAAGTAGAAGTCATCTGTTGGATATAACCTAAATTTATTAGTTTTAAGTTGTCAAGAAAAGGACAATTCAAAATCTCAATTGCCCTCTCAGCAACATTTTGAGGACCTATCTCATGTCAGAGAAAATCTGACTGCACGCCTACTTTTTTCTGAGAAACCAAAAAATAATTTCCTCTACAAAAATGGAAAAACCTTCTACATCTCCCAGTAAAACAATTACAATGAGAAGATTTACCAAATTTTGACACTTCATTAAATCTATTTTTGGACTTCCATGGAAGCATTTTAACCAGTCATTAACTCTTAAAAACTCATGATACAAACTCAAACAAAAACTTTTATAGAAGCCCAATAACACAACTAAATTAGCATATAAGCGAAACAGAGAATAAGACTTCCTAAAAGCCAAATAAATCTTCTTCAAGCCCTCAAGTTTCCTGAAGTGAATAATAGTATGCCCATAAGTACATTTAATTGCCATGGCAAACGTCCTGTGACTAGACTACACCAGATGAATCACCACTGTCAACAGAGGTACCTACTACAAAAAGGTTATCCCACTAATTGTCTAGATTTTAGTTATCATTATGAGGGAATAATAACCATGAAACAGTTTCAGCGAATAATGTTCAGATTTCTGGCAATCTTGACAGGTTACTATACTGTTCCAAGAACACACTATCAGTGAAATCTCCAATTCGGTAATATTCACAGTTCTAGCAAAGGACTGCAGTGAAAATATTGAAAGACCAAATAGAAGCAACATGCTTGCCAATTTAACCACACAAGAAATCCATCCAGGAAAAGTTACATGACGTAGAACCATGAGAACCACCATCACAACAGGTATAAGCAATGATTGCAACTAATATACCAATGAAGCATTCTGGTGGACATATGAATCGGTAAGTTTGGCCTCTTGATTGAGAATATCAACATATCGCCAGTATATACCAAAACCAATCACAGCGCTTGATTCCTTTGCATGGCAAACGCGGAGTACACAAAGCACTGTCAGATAGGTACCGCAATTTGGCAATAGGAAACTGATGCATGCAAGTAAGTTCTCCTCTGATTACCACAAGATATCATCTAAGACCCTGCACCACTGTTTCCAATTCTCTAATTTCAAAACGCCTTCCCATTGAATTAGCATCCTTACATCTTGTTGCAAGATAAAAGAACAGCCAAGCCACCATGAAGAATACCTCCATAGTCGACTGGAAAACTGAAGCAAACACCTTTCCTCCAACTCGTCCCAGAGCCCATCTCACAAAAGTCCCACAAACTATCGCTTCCAAACACTTCAATTGAATAGCCTGATTCCACATTGTCAATACCAAGTAACAACCTTCCTTAACAATCTCCTTCCCGCTCTTCCTCGAATCAACAATGGCAATCCAAGCATCCACCACAAATACAAAAGCAATAAATGTATCAAACAAGAACCATACAAACAAGAATGCCGAAATTTCCTTCTCAAAACCCCGAGTCCACGGCAACATAACTGAGAATGGCATCAACTTCAACCTCACAAACAACTTGAAGAACGAGTACTGATCCTCAATTTCACCAAAATACCACAAACCAAGCATCTGAGTCAAAGCATCTCTCACTGCCCACCTCATTAAAATGAATCCAGAAAGCCTCCTGAGTCCCAATCTCGATCCCTGCCACAGTACTCCAATGAGCGAGCTAAACCGCCCCAAAACATTATTAACCACAGCAACAAACACGGAACCGAAAACCCACGAATATGTAACCAGAAACGCTAGAATCACCCAACCATAAGCTGCAGACAAGAAGCTCACAAGGAAAAAGAAAGCGGCAGTGTCATGGCGACCCATCTCTAGACCCTTGATAAAGAATTGCAAATCAACGATCCTATCATATTCCTTCTCACCTCTCATCTCCTCCTCTTGCTCTTCACCATCACCATCTTCTTTCTCACCGACATCCTCATCAGACCTAAACAGCCGATCATCCACTCTAAATTGGACCCCAGGACGCACAATCTCAGGATACCGCAGGCCGTTATCCACCAAGTTGGGCGAGAACCCCGAGCCGGGCCTGGATACAGAGAGGATCACGAGAGTGCCATTAGGCTGATCCCTCCGATGGTGGCTAAAGGGGGACCGATTGGGGTCATCGTCCCCAGAGAAGAAGTCGTCGTCGAGGGTGCCGACGCGGGTGAGGTGGAGGAAGGGGCGGTGGCGGCGGCGGAGGTGGGCCGGCTGCTGGCCGCCGCGGAGGCGGTGGTGGGGTTCGGGGTAGTTTCCGGCGAGGTCGAGGCGGGAGAGGAGGGATTTGAGAGAAGGGTCGCGGTCGATGTAGGAGGTGAGGAGGAAGGAACCGTTCTCGACGAGGGTACGGAAGGAGAAGAGGAGGAAGGAGAGGAAGAGGAAGGAGATGGGGTTGGAGTTGAAGGTGGAAGCCGTCTGCTTCAAGATTTGGGTGGTGGTCCGGAGGTTGCTCAGCCGCGGGTGGTCGCTCATTTCCGCCGGTTCTTGAAAAACGAAACAAAAGGAAATCGTGGGTAATCAAGAAAAGAGCTCTGTGATTCTTGGTGGGTCGATCTTGATTTCCCTTGTGGGTTGGTGGTTTCTTGGCGAGGGAGGCTTGAGATCTTTCACAGAGAGAGAGAGAGAGAGAGAGAGAGCAACTGAGAAACTGATCTTTGAGTTTGTGGGGGGGGGATGCGGCTCCGTTGGGACTTTCGATTTCACACAGGTGTGGAATTGGAGCTCTCTAGCTATGGGGCTGGCAGATTTTGGGAATTGAAGGCAAGGATTGAAGAGGAAGATGTCATCCCTCTTCAATCTTTGGCGGACGGAGTGATCATCGACGATGGCTGAAGATGGATGGGACGTGACAGAAACAAGGAGGAAGGCGGGTGGAAAAAATGGGAGTGGGAGAGGAACATATGCCCTTGCTCTCTCTGCTCGATTGTTCAGGGGTCAAAAGGCAAAATAAATGTGTTATGTCCTGCTTTGCTTTGCTTTTCTTGTGCAGATTGAAAAGGCCCACGGATCTTTAAACACTAAGAAAATTGTTGGCGATCTGGAAGGTTTAATTGGGGGTGCTCTGCTTTCTATTTTGACTGAGTGCTAGGTGCTGTTTTAAACTTTTTGATTTGTTCGACCGGTGTCGCCTCGACGACAATTTTGCCTGGACGTCGGCGTCGGCGACGTAATTCGTTTTCTGGTGATGTGTCGAACAGAGTCATCGTATGTTAACTGCTCTATATATCGAGTCTGTCATCTTTAATACAGGTTGTTTCGAGATCCTTGCATGCTTGCGATGCCAACTATGCTAATTATGAAAAGTACGTGAAAAGATGACTTCGAGACGACAATTTGATTTATGAAGTGTCTTGCGATAATAACCATAAGTATGATTTTGTGAAGATACAGATTTCACGAAAAGCTTTATAAGTTTCATTATGATTTTAGGATTTTTTTTATGCACAAAATTTGCCGGGATATGTTCACTAGAAGTTCTAAAACTTGTCTTGAAAATGCAATTGAATCATAAAACTTGCGAAAAGTACAATCAAATTCTAGAACTTGTTAATTTGATATAGTTGAGTCCTTTCCATAACTCAGTCCACCTTGGGTAATGGAAAATGCTAACGTGGCTTTTTGTAATATTTTTAATCTCCTACGTGGAGATAAGGTGGCTAAATCATGGAACATAATGTTAAAATGACGTCGTTTGTGTCCATATTTGATTTTTAATATAAATTTGATTTAAATTTAATTTAACTATAAGTTAAATTAATAAATAATAAAAAAAGAGAAACAGGTGAGGAGGGCTACAGCCTTGCCAAGAAGGCCGGCGACCCTCACCGACCGCAAGCAACAAACATCGTCCTCCCCCAGACCTAGCCAAGGGCCGTTGCTGGCTTGCCAATGGCGGACCTCGACTAGGTCTAGGCAAGGGCCTGCAGTCAGTGACCCTTGTTGGCCCTTCTCCACCCTCCCCGGCCTTCTCGGCGAGGGTTTCTTTTTTTTAGCTTATTTTTCATACTGAATTTAATAACATTTATATTAAAATCATATTTTGATCAAAACGATATCGTTTTAATCACGTCATCGTCACGTAGGTGAGAAAAAATATTTTAAAAAAAGGTCACGTCAACATTTTCCGTTAGTCAAGTTGAATGGAGTTAATAGAAAGACTCGATTACACCAATTTGACGAATTTTAGGACTTTATTGCACTTTTTACAACTTTTCAGACTTAATTGCATTTTCGTGACAAATTTTAAGACTTCTAGTGGATATATCTCAATTTCTTTTATACAATCTCATGCACGTGTCGGTTAAAATTGGAGTTTCCATAGCTTCTCAGCCAAATCTAGCACAGGAAAGCCCGCATCTACTAACCATTTGATAATTTTCGAACAAGAGAATGAAAAGCCTGTTGAATCTATCTTTCTACCAGTCACCATTGTTCTTGGACTAGGGCAACTTGTTCGTCGACTAAACTAGCTTAACAAGACTCTTGGTCTCATTAAAATCTACTTACTTCTGATCCTAATTTGATCACCGAAACGTGACAATCATGCGTTCATCGAATAATTGCCAAAGTATATATTATAAATCCATGCTTGTAGGAAGGTCCGAGCAAAAATGAAAGTGTACTGGTTTGAGCTCGAACTTAAGTGATGAAGATAATCACACTAAGTGATTGACGATTGATCGTATTTTGTATAATCTGAATTAGTATCAAATCATCAATTACTTCCTTTTGCCATTAGGGGTAAGGAAAAAATATTGAAAGCCCGAAAGCGTAGAACAACCCGATTTTCCTTGCCTAAATAGGCCCGGATCACAATTTCGGACCGTCCTTTTTTTCATTTGGGCCGTACTTTATAAATACAAAATGTGAATAATAGAAAATACATTATTTATGCTAGAAACACTATAATAAATTCAAAATATAGCTAAAAAAATTAAGTATTCGTTGCCTATTCGGGCCAGCCGGTCTGTTCGGGGAGAAAGCCGAAAATTGGCTTGAGGCCCAGCCCGCCCGACCCATGCTCCCCCCGATCTGCCATCTTATCTCAATTAAGTTCATTGCAATTAAGAGAGAGGGAATTAAAAAAAAAACATGGGCGCGCGCGACAAGATGGAAAGTGAAAGATTGAGACAGCAACCATTGAAATGGCTTAAATGGAAAAGACTTTTCTTCAATCGAATCTGACTTACGATGAAGCAGCATTGCCATGAGCCTACAGCTCTACACTCAACTTGCTGAGGTCTTGTAATGTATAACAACCTGCCTATGGCTCAAGCAGAAGCTCAATGCATCCTGTGTTGCCAATGTTCCGGCGAATTCGCTATAGATGTCGACAAGAAAGTCCATAAATCGTCGCCGTCGTTTCGATATGCACATGTGCCTGCACTACCATCATCCGCCTTATAACATCACCTTGCCCCTGAAGTCCTCTAAGCGCATGACCAAACACGTCTCCAGTTTTCTAAGGTCGATGAACCTTCATAAGAACAAAATGCTGCAAATGGATTTAACCCTCTGGGACCGACGGACCGTCAGTTAACTCTTCGTGAGAAATTGATTACCTTCCAAGCTCAGATTCTGGCGAGCGAGTACGAAGCAAACACAGGCACTACACAAGTCAAAATACATGAGCATACGGCAGGTGCAATCGTCACATGTTCATTATTCATATGTTCGGGCAGAGTCATGGGGAATCACATCGACACTAACAGGAGGCGGCGAATTCTTCGCTAAACTCAGAAATGGAATGAATGAACAAGAAAAACGACCTTACTGCTGACTAGACATGCTTGAGAAGGTGCACAAATGACCATTTTAAGTGCAAACAGTCCTGCAACAAATAAAAGTGCATTCGTAAATCTCCAGTCAGGAAATTCCCAGCCAACAATACTGTGTTCGATTGGACATAAATTTTGCATTTTCCACTCTAAGAACTGATGAATTTTCAAGCATGTTATCCCAGTAGGACGCAGAAAATTGTCAATCTGCACAGGGCACATCATAACAGTAAGTTGCATACTCAGCAATCCACTGTGACAAATGAAACAAGATGAATCTGAACAGAGTTTAAGGATTTTAGAGATCTTAGGAATTAACAAGTCCACAGCAGAGCATCACAGGACGGAACACCATTTTCGATGCATTGGTGGAAGAACATAACTGGAAAACAACACAGAACAAAATCGACATAACTTTCCTTTGTGAAGTCGTCCATCTGAAAACAAATTATAAGATCCCAAATCTAAGAAAGATAGGAGTAGCAGCACCACGTCGTGATGTTTTATTCTGTGAAATTATAAATTTATATAGTAAAAGAATAACAAGCAGTTGGGGCTACCAAGCATGTCGCCCTTTGACATGCCAAATTGATAGTTTATATTCTGTTCATTCAAACTGCCACCAAAAGGCCGGTGACAAGGGAATGCTGAAGGTTCCTGCAAATGCCTTCCCATTTCTCTGCAGCTTAGAAGCAAATTGAAGAATTCCTGAGTCATTCATGAGATGTGGTCTTTTTCCCTGAACATCCTGCTGAACTTGTTCAAAGATGATCACAAATAGCTTTTGTAAATTCGGTGGTTGTTGATTTGCCACCAAGGTCAGCAGTTCGGTACTTCCCCTCAGCAATGGTGTTAAGTATGGCATCTTGGATTCTTTCGGCCTTATCATTAAGCTTCAAGTGGCGTAGCATTGTCACAGAACTCAACAGCAGGGCAGTTGGATTTGCTAAATCCTACACAAAAAAGGACCAATTGGATAAAAAGATGATTACTTTAAATAAAGTGATCATCTAGCAGGAGTTCAACATGAAAGATGCAGCAAGGAGATTAAAGATCTATTTGGAATGACTTTCTCTTTACTATTTATCTTTTCCTTCTCTTGTAGCATTTGAAATGTTAATGTTCGAATACTGGACCTTTCAAAGCATACAATGCTTTCGACCAAAAAAATATATATATACAAATATTGACGTTTGAAGTAATCAAAACTTTTTCATAATTTCTTTTAAATCTATAAATGCGCGTGCGCCCACATATTTACACACACTCAAACAACAGATTTTCAAAGGAAAAACAGAAGGTACTTTTTAAAAGGCCCTAATTGAATTGTCAACGACTTCAACATGCACAGTACCATGCCTGAGCATCAATTTATCAAGCAAAATTCTTTCTATCTTTCTAATACACTTGGCCAACTGCCCACCAAGGTTTTAAATAGCAGTTGTGGCCACTGTCAATACTGCTCTCGGCCACACCTAGCGCTGCTGCAGGGATAATGCCAAATAACACCTGTCACGAGCGTTATCACCATTATCCCTTCAACCCTCCAAAAAGAAGCTACTGTTGCACTTCAACTCATCTTCATTGAAGATGCCCAATGTTTGCAGAGAAAAAAGAGAGTCCTAGAGGAGGGAGGACAACAAAAATGGAACCCTAAAGACATCAGGAAAACTAAGAATCTAGGGTCGGTGTGCCTTTTCTTTAAAACCTTCTGAATGTGTGCTGGGTCTCATCCAGACCAAAACATGCAAATCAGACAGAAAGAAGCTACTGCTGCACTTCAACTCATCTTCATTGAAGATGCCCAATGTTTGCAGAGAAAAAAAAAAGTCCTAGAGGAGGGAGGACAACAAAAATGGAACCCTAAAGACATCAGGAAAACTAAGAATCTAGGGTCGGCGTGCCTTTTTTTTAAAACCTTCTGAATGCGTGCTGGGTCTCGTCCAGACCAAAACATGCAAATCAGATAGAAAGACAAGGACATAAAAAGCCCAGTGAAAACAAAAAGGCCCTGTTCAAAAGTAATCGCCGAAACCGCTTATAAAACTAAAAGTTCCTATGGAAATAGAATCCATAGAGCTTTGGATTAGGGAGTATAACAACTTTTTGCCACTAATAGCAATAGAACAAGCCCAAAATATATTTCCCCTTCATAACAATCAAACTTCAGTCATAAATTCATGCGATCAAACATTTTAGCACCCTTTCATTTAGTGAAAAGACCTCCAGTATTTTTATAAAATCACAGCTAAATTTATAAGTAATTCAGAAAATTTCTCACCAATCTACCATATGTGGTGTGGACATTCCACAAAGTCAACCTCCTAAGACCTATCCCTTATTTGGCAGCCACCATGCCCACATATGCAACTAACGCAGTCCACAGTGCAACTGCTTCTGCGACCAGGACCTCTATCTAAAACTTTCCTGCCCCATAATGCATCAATATCCACGTACTTTTGAGAGGAAAACCAAGAATGTTAATAGACAAGCATATCACTTTGTTGACTTTTGAAGCCCAGCAAGTGAGGATTCTCATGAACTAAGAGCAAAGTTGCTCCAGCATAGTTAATAGGAAGAAAATAAATGTTCCAAAAACTTCACCAGCTTCCACAACGAGTGGCTTCTATTGTCCATTCTCCACTCAATATGTCAGTATGTTTGAGTTATCTTAATGGTACCAGGATCTAGACAGAATTACCTTGTCTGAAATAGACCTACCTAAACTATAATGAAAGAAGCAGAAGAAGCACCCGCAACTTCGGAGTGTTTCTCATTTGATCTTAGCCAAAAGGCCGAGTAAGTGCTTTGCGAAGCTCACATCAGGGAAAGGAGATGCTCCCTCCACCAAAAATATCTTTCTTAATATTCCAAGCACTGTCCCAGATATCACCAATCCTCTTATGCAGTGGTATATTCTAGACCTGCAAGTCTAAGTTCTGACAGAAACCGATCACCAGGATCTTTATCTTTTTCAGTGGAATCAATTCTACCTTACAAACTTAAGACCCCAGGGTCCAGACATGTTATAACAAGTTCTATGCGCAGCTTCATTGTCTTAACCACTCGAGAAGCAAGACTTCAACATTCTTATCACGTTTCTTCTATATATCAGTGTTACTAAACATGAACAGTCCAAAATTAGCACATAACTCAAATGTTAAAAAACAGAGCCCCAGACAAAGTATCTGGCAATGAAAGAGGAAAACAAACAAAACATAAGATAATTTGCAATGTGAACAAATAGTTACAGAGTGCAAGTCAATCTAAAGCTAACCTTTCCAGCAATATCAGGAGCTGAGCCATGTACCGCTTCTGCGAGAGCAATACCTCCCTCCCCAATATTGCAGCTTTACAGAAAGCCACACTAGTCAGATACCACCAATGCACATTATAGAACATAAACTGAAAATTCAAAATGAAAAATACCTCGGGGTCAGACCCAACCCTCCCACCAATCCAGCGCACAGATCACTAATTATATCACCATAGAGGTTGGGCATCACTAACACATCAAATAGTGCTGGATTCTTAACAAGCTGTAGCCAACAGAAGACAGTTTTAGCCTTATCCAATAGTTTGCTCCTTTGACTAGCCATAAAACACTCACATGCAAGATGTATTTATTTACACAAAACACGTGCACAAAATAAAATAAAGAAGTAAAAACTGGTTATAGTCTTAGCACATTTAAAATGTCATCTAACAAAAGATTCTTTTGTACCTAAAGAGAAATTAATTGAGATACTAAAGAAAAATCAAACAGAAGCATAGTTATCTCATATACAAAATGACGTGTATATTAATACACAAACACAATTATTGGAGAATGAAAATTGCCTAAACATATTCTGCAAGAGGGGCTAATTCATCAGGATAGTGGTAGAAAAATCAATCCTTAAATAGATGATTAAAATGTTATTTTATACTAGCACTGTGGTTATAGCTTGATCACAACCTCTCATTCTGGTTTTTAATTCATTCACAACTTGATGTCTCACTTTTTTTTTCCTCGATGAGTAACTTAATGCCTCTATATAGGAAGAATCGTGTATGTACCATCATACAGCAATTGTCAATCACAACTTCTTCATATGTTATCTCAGGATACTTCTCCGCAACCTCACGGCAACACTGCCAGTAAAGACAAAAGAAAATTAAGTTGCAGTAATACAATGTAACCCTGAAAATGAAGCCGCCTACAAGTCAACTCTTTCTTTACTGACGAACCTTCAGGAAAAGACCGTCAGTTTTTTGCATGATATTGGCTTTGTGTATTGCTGAGACTCTCTCTCTTCCATGGGTCTTAGCATAGTGAAAAGCATATTCAGCCACCCTCAGACTTGCTTGTCGAGTAATAATTTTAAGGCTTTCAACAACACCTCTCACAACCTACAACCAGAGATGTTCTCTTAAAAGAACAACCAAGAAGGTGCTTCACAAGAACTTGTTGATCATGAAACATACTTACTTGATGTTCAAGTCCACTATATTCCCCTTCAGTATTTTCCCGGATGGTGATGAGATCGACATCGTCATACCGAGTTTTATAGCCTGGAAGACTGTAGCAAGGCCTAACATTTGCATATAAGTTAAGTTCTTTCCTCAATGTGAGGTTTAAAGAGCGATGACCTTTTCCAATTGGAGTGGCCATTGGTCCTTTAAGACCCACACCATTTCGACGGACAGATTCCAAACTTTCCCATGTGAGGAAACTCTGGGTTCTAGGATCTATTTCTTTTGAAACATAATGCTCTTCCCATTCAATTGGCACCTCGGCTGCCCGGAAAACCTATAACCGCGAAAAAAGCAAAAGCTAAAATTAAGCAAGACCGATGGAGCCATTCAGCTGCTTAAAGAAGATTTAAAGCAGCTAAGGAGATAGTTAAAACAGTTAACCAGAAGTTAAACTGCATGATAAGATGAGAAAAAGATGAAAACAAAAAGAAAAGAAACTTAAAACTAAAGAATGTAAGGGCAAATCTAATTGCAAACTTAGGACAGTTAGTGCCCTCATATCAGCATAGAGCTAACTTAAGAAAAGAGTGCTTCCTTTTGTTTAGGGCCTGAATCTGCAATTAGCCGGGCATGTCCATCAAAGATCCTTTATGGTGAAAGGAAATAGGAAATTTATAGACAAGAAGCGGCCATGGCTAATAAGGAAAGAACAGAAAAATCAATTTGCTGCCCACATACTAGAAGAACAAGACTTTCCAACACTCAAGCTAAAAGGCTGTATATATCGTTGCAAACAAAACCAGGAACCCAGAGATGCTAGAACCAACCATTGCAGACACGATATCAACCAGGTCCTGTCACTCTAGAGTCAGCTCCACTTCCCACTAATCTGCAAAATCTATAGTAATTTTTTCGCTCTAAACAACATGAATTTGTCTTGTATGCAGCCAAAACTCCAAGTCCGGCTGGGCAGTTTACCCGATCATTTCAAGGATCATTTATACCCACTATCATAATACTAGAATTTCAGCAGAATTTACAAGATTCTTAGTCAAGCAAGACAACAAAGCGCCATCCGTTCGTTCTCCATCCGCCCAAGGAAAAAGAAGCTCAGACAAACGACAACGTAGATTCACACGACACGAGCTAAAAGCACGGAATCCAAACCCCAAAAGAAGCAAATAAAATAGAAGGCTGTTTCTAACACAACAGAGAATACGACGAGCTGGAAGGCAGGAAGGGGATCAAACGCCACAAAGCTCGGGAAAAAAAGCATCAAGCGCGGAGAGAAGAGAGAGGACCTGCTTGACAGATTCGGCGATCTCGGGGCCGATGCCATCGCCGGGGAAGAGAGTGGCGCAGATCGTAGCCTGAGAGCAGAAAGCTCTGGCTATGGACGGCAGGAGAGAGGTCGAATTAGGGTTTAGGTGGCCCGACGAGAGGATCTGGCTCGACCGGCTTCCGATCGCGCGCTTCAGGATTTGGGAAGCCATTCGATTCTTCTCCTTCCGTTTGAACAGCAGAGAATGAGGAAGAAGGGAGGAAGAAGACGACCTCGACGACAAAAACGCAAGTGAATATGAAGGAAGGGACGTCGTTTTGAGGAAAGGAGGAGACGAATATCGCTCCGCAAGTGGGAAAGGTCGCGGGAGCTGCGAAAAGCACGCGCGTCGTGGGGAGGAGGGTAGCTTGGTAATTTCGCCTCAGAGTCGCATTGCATGGTCTCGCGTTGGACCTTTTCCCTTTTGACTTGTTTAGTTGTTTATTCTATTTTCGAGAGATAAGAAAAATGGCAAACACCGAAAAAAAGAAAATGTGTAGCGAGGTAAAAGCAATTTTCCTAATTTATAGGCGAGAAATGCTGCAGATTAAGAAGAATTTATTCTTGTCTAATCTAATAAACTAATCTCCCTATATAATAAAGCAAACTCCAAAAAAAAAAAAACTCATCAATGTAGGTTGTAGAGTCTTAATATAAGTAAAATTTATTTTCTGAAATAAACCGATCATATTTTCTTCTTTTTTCTCGCACAAACTTCTCCATATTTACACACCCATATGCGGGTGCCACTTTGCTAGTGTAAATAAATAAAGTTGAGTATAATTTGTGAAGTTGTGCCATGTAATTGGACCATGTGCATGTCTATTTTCCGTGATAATAATATTATTAAGAAACTCAAATTAGTATTCAAATGAGATATCTACTCTAAACTAATATTCATCTTACTAAAAATTTCAAATTGGCACATTTGTTCCAAACTAGCTTTCGTCTCACAAGATAACCCTAATTGGTACCCCAAATTTGACCTTTTGATAGCAATCCGTCCAATAACTTGTTAAAACGTATATGTGTCAATACACATGATAGATGATTGCAAAATGGATCTAACATGGAGAATGACCAATCTGACATTAAAAAAAAAAATCTATGTGTAGATTAGGATTAAGAGCATAGGTCTAGGAATTTTTTGTGGAACATAAATTACGTTAGGGTAATTGTGTCATGAAAATAACAATTTAAGAACTTTTATAAGATGAAAATTAATTTTAGGTAAATGTGTCGTGTATCTTTTCCTACATGTTTATACTCTCACATTCATCTACACTAGAAGGAACCTCTGCTATGCTTCGAAGAAATTAAATTTTTTTGCAACACACTTTTTAACTATATCATTTGAATATCATTATTTTTTATTTTCGAAAAAGATATGCTTCCTGTAGTTTTATTCTATATCATCAAAATGAAGACAACAACACATACCTTTTTGTATTATGTGTTACGATTAGATGGTGAATCGGAACACATATTGTGAAAAGTGAAAAACCTTTCAAAACTATTGATGATAGAACAAGGTAGTAGATAATTAATTTCATATATTGAATAGTTCAAGAAGAATGGAGCGAATTGTTTATGTTCGAATATCATTGCAAAAGATTTTTTACGGATTTCATAACAATGTAAAAAAAGAATATATACTCTCAAACATACGTGGTTTGATTTATAAATATAAAGAACAAAAGCACAATTATATGCTCCAAAGCTAACCTCGAAAAAATTTAAGTTATATTGAAAAAAAAAAGTAAGAAAAGAAAAAGATTATATTTGTTAGGGAAAAAGGAAAGATGAACGATTAAAAAATAAATAAATAAAAGGAAACAATTGAAAATTAGGACGTCATACATGTAATGTTGGGCCTTTTATTTGGGCTCATGATTAGCGAATCCACTCTCTCACTTTAAGCCCATAAGCTAATTCTTTTGTGATTTTTCTTTCCGTAGCAAAAGGAGGCATAAAAGAAGATGCGCCTCCATATGTGTGTATGTATATACTACACGCCAATCGCTGATTGACATGTGGTATCTTGTGGTGGACATTTAGACACAAATGATAACTATTATGTTTCTATTTTTTATTTCTATTCCTGGACGAGTTTTTTAGCAGAGAAACGCGTTTTATAATAACATAAAATTTATGTTCCCAAAATATAAATTTGTTTGGTAACAGCATAAAAATTCTATCCGAACGTGCAGTGAAGCATGTAAATCAAGAAAATTTACTAGGAGGCTTATTAACCAGGGTGGTGGAGGGGGAGGTATATTAACTGGTGGCGGAGGAGGTGGTGACTTGGGTGGTGGCAGTGGCAGTGTCGAAGGAGGTGGTAACCCGAATTTCGAAAATGAAAAGAAAAGAATAGGTTCATAGCATTCCTTGCAACTCTAACTTCATCTCGAGCAGCCTGACAGAATACAACCCAAAATGAATAATCTCGTCCCACAGGTGATTTTTCTTTCATCAAAATTTTACTAATATTGAGACTCGAAATGAACAACCTCATCAAAAAAATTTCTCTTATCAGAATACGACATAATCTCGTCCCGTAGTGATGGTTTTATGGATTGGGTTATGAGTGGGCCGCCCATGCTGGGCTAATCCAATCCAAGCCCATGGCCTTGAGTAACCGCTAAGGGCAGGTACCTAAAGAGTATGTAACTTCCAAAGGGGAGTTACGTTCTTCACTTCTTCACAACTTCACGACAGAGAAAAACATCGACGTTTGTCCCTCTCTTCCACGAATGCAAAATTGGCAAGCAAATTCCTTCTCAAGGTTGCAAATCGAGGCATTTAATCTGTGAAAATCCGGGTATGTTCGTTTATGTGATATACCTAGCACAATCAGTAATTCAAGTGGATATTGAACACGTTTTTCCCCAATTTCATGAATCATTCTAGGAATGTGTTTCCTTACATTGGTATCAAAGCCCGAATATTTGTTTTCCTGATCGTGTTCTTCTGTACGAACATTTTTTTCCACGAAACAAATTTTTTCATGTTTGATGGCCCACTTTTTGTTTCATCGGTACTATTGATGGCCTTTTTCAGAAAATTTTCTCGATGAAAGTGAATTTTTATTGGATATATGAAAAGTACTCATCGAGACGAAAATTTTGAATGGTAGCCCGTCATAAGGCAACGCCAGCAAGGGCGGAGGTGGCCTACATGCATCGGTGAGGCCTTCTGCGCATGGGCCTCACGCGCGCGTGTGCGGCGCATGTGTGTGCACAAATTGGCTGATCTGGTCGGACCGGTCTATCTAGTCGGATCGTTGACTTGGATTGGATCGTTGACCCGTTGACCTAACCGTTGACTTAAAAAAAAAAAAAGGGAAAGTGGCATAATCCTATTTTTTGTATTGTTGTACCATGGATATGAGTAATCCTTTTATTTTTGCATTTGTTATAGAAATAATGATACATAAGATTCAAACCCCTATATTCCTAAGATTGGCAGAAAAAAGATTAAGACTTTCAAGGCTGATAAATGAGTTTACTATTTATCGATAGGAATGTGATGTTGATATAATGACCCACGTCATCAGAGTCAACAAGATGATTCAAGAAATCATACGGAGGGATTATTTAACGCCAGATTTTGAGAAGGTCAAAGCGCTGAAAACCACTTTTCCTATGGAATGGCATAAAGTCATAGATGACCTATGGGAAGTTGATGCATATAGTTATAAGGCACTAAGGATTAATTTCCTAAAGGAGTTCATAAGGGTCGGGGCATTGAAAACATCAACGCTTGCAATGAATAGGTCTTGGCGCAGGCAAAATGCACCTTGGCGAAAACCCAAGGGTTTTGCAGAAGCCTCAATATGGTCACCTACTCATCCTAAGAAATTTCCCAGGGAGGTTAAAGAGTCCTTTCAAATTTATAAGAAACATACGTGGGATTGATGTTGTTTCTTAAGGATTAGTTTTTCTTGTGAATTTTTTCCTAACATGTTATTGTTTCCCATTCATGTCTGTTGTGTTCGTATATTATAACATATTTGGTTATGAATATTTGAGTTAGATTCATATGATGTTGATGGGATAATTTATTATGAATTGTTTATGGTACTATTCTATTTGATAATTGCATTGTTAGTATTATGTAGTTGAGTGAGAGTTCTAAAAGTTTTAGTAACTTTAAAGAACATAATTTTACTTTAATGGTTATATTAACGATAATTTCAAAATAGGATTTTAGATGATGATTGGGAACAAAATGAACTTTCGATTCTGAAATCTTACGTGAAATTATTCATTAATGTAATCAGTTTGTGTAAAACTGATGCATAAATGAAATGCATTAATAATTCGTGCATAAATATCTGAAATGTTAAGATACCATGATTTCAACTTCAAAGAATATAGTTACTAAACTGAATAAAGGAGAAAAGTTAAACGACGATAACTATGAAATCTGGAACATGAAAATTCAGTATATACTAGAGGAGCAAGAGGCACTGGAAGCTCTTAACCTTGTTATAGAAGAGCTTGAAGATGGGAATATTGCACAACATAAAAGGGACAAAGAATCATTTGCTGCCTGGAAAAAGAAGAACTCTATTGCTCGTATTACGTTACTGAGTAGCATGGACAATGAAGTCATGCGAGAGTTTATGTGTTTTGAAAATGTAAAAGATATGTGGATAGTACTAGCAGCTAGGTTTGGTCAGATTTCTGTGACTAAACTGAGACAACTCACAATTAGGTTTGACTCTTATAAAAAATATCATGGTTAGACCATGAAACAACATTTGAGGCATATGTCAAACATAATTAGTGAGCTGAAGGATGTTGGCCAAGTTTTAACCGATGAGCAGCAAGTGCAAGCAGTTATCCATTCTCTACCCCAAAGTTGAGAGCATATGAAAGTTCACCTAACCCACAACGAGAACATAAAGACATTTGAGGATGCTTTACGTCGTCTTGAGTTGGAAGAAGATCGCCTCCTGGCGATTAAATCGGAAGCTGACGTCTATTTTGCTGGTTCTAACTCATATGGGGCTTCGAGCTCCAAACGCAAGTACCTGGGTGGGTTTAAGAGGTGAAAGGGCAAAAGAGCAAATTTTTCAAAAAGAAACCAAGAGTCAACCAACAAGAGAAAATAAAGCGTCCTTTTAGAAAGTTGAACATTTCAAAAGTGAAGTGTTTTAACTGTGGCATGAAGGGTTACTTCGCTTGCGATTGTGGTGAGTCAAAAAAAGTAGATACCATTTTTATTAGTATGTGTACTAATTATGTGTCTAATTCAATTTTTCTGATAGAATTTATTCCTTTGTAGACTGTAAATTTGGGAGCCACAGACCATATAGCGAAGGATAGAGATTCCTTCTTGGAGTTCCAACGAGTTCTACATGGAGTGAAATGGATTTATGTGGGGAACAACTCTTGAGTAGAAGTCAAAGGGATTGACACCTGTCAATTGAAAATGCATGGTGGTCGCATCTTATTCTTGTAAGACGTGTTGTACGCTCCAGAAATTCGTTGAAATCTTGTTTCTGTGTTGGTGTTAAGTAAACTTGGTTTTAGCTTGAATTTCCATAACAGTGGAGTTGACTTATTTTTAATTACAAGTTATTATGCTTTAGGACTTTTACTAAACGGTTTTATTGTACTAGATGTTGAATATAGTAATGTGAATATTTGTTATTTCCTATTTACATCTTCTCAATCTTATGATAATGATGTGAATGTATAGCATACTAGACTTGGACACATTGGCCAATAGAGAATGAGTAGATTACCCAAAGAGTACTTATTGGGCAATATTGAAAAAGTCGATTTGCCTGTTTGTGAGCATTGCCTGGCGAGAAAGACAATAAGGAAATCGTTTGGAAAAGGAATAAGAACTAAATTTCTTTTGCAACTAATCCATGCAGACATATGTGGCCCAGTGAATGTGAGAGCAAGGCATGGGACTATTTACTTTATCACTTTCATAGATGATTATACTCGATTTGGACATGTCAATCTGATTTCTCATAAGTCTGAAGTATTAAATTGCTTTAAAAAATTTATGACCTTAGTGAAAAATTAGTTAGACAAGAAAATAAAACCATTAAGGTCTGATCAAGGTCGAGAATATTTATCTGATGAGTTCAAAATTTTATGTGATGAAAGGAGAATAGAAAGACAATTGTCTGTTCCATATTCTCCTCAACAAAATAGTATTGCAAAGAGAAAAAATAGAACTCTCATGGAAATGGTTAAATCTATCATGGCACAAGCAAAACTACCTATTACCTTTTGAGGTGATGCTTTGTTGACTGCTACCTATGTACTTAACCGTATTTCTTCTAAATCAGTTACTTCTACTTCATATGAGTTATGGACAGGTAGAAAACCCAATTTAAGTTTTCTTAAACCTTAGGGTTGTATTGCCTATACCCACGAGACCTCCCACAAATATGAAAAATTGGATCCAAGATGCAAAAGGAGTATTTTCATAAGATACTAAAAAAACCCGAAGGAGTATGTGTTCATAGGTGAACAAGAAACTGGAAGTGTAACTGAATTCGAATAAAGAGATGTCACATTCTTAGAGAATGAATTTTTCAAGAAATGTGACATAGGAGAGGATTACTCCCTATTCAAAACTTTGGATCGTGATAATGACCCTAGTGGGAGCAATGTGAGAAGTGAGGGATTAGTTTTGAACCAGTCTCAAATACAACCACTTGATCAGACAATTCGAGTGGGAGCGTAATGGAGAATGATATATCAAGTGTACAATCTCCTATTCGATGAACAAGTTGCAAAGGCATTCCCTGTCGACATTTTGACGGTGAAGGAGAAGCTTTCATAGTTGCTCTAGAAGAAAAGGATGAGCCAAGTAATGTAAATAAGGCTCTATCATGTCCAGAAAAGGAAAAGTGGATAAGTGCAATGAAAGAGGAAATTGAGTCGATGGAATCAAATCAAGTTTGGAAATTGGTTGATCTTCTAAAAAGACGCCGAGCCATTAGGAACAAATGGGTTCTCAAGATAAAGCGTAAAGCTGATGGCTCGATTGAAAAATATAAGGCTCGCCTAGTGGCAAAATGGTATAATCAACAAGAAGGAATTGACTTTGAAGAAACTTTTTCTCCTGCAATTAGATTTGCCTCGATTCGCCTTATTTTTGTAATAGTGGCTAGTATGGATCTTGAATTATATCAAATTGATGTAAAGACTGCGTTTTCCAATGGAGAATTAGATGAAGAGATTTATATGAAACAACCTGTTAGTTTCATTACAGAAGGTCAAGAGTAAAAGGTTTATCGACTTTTGGGATCGATAAATGGCATTAAGCAATTTTCGAGATAGTGGTATATATATTTCTATAATGCTATAGTGGCATATGATTTTGTAATGATCGATGAGGATCACTATGTATATATATCAAAAGATTCAAAGATAAGTTTGTGATCTTATTTTTGATATGTAGATGATATACTAATTGCCGGGAGTAATATAGAGTTAGTAAATACGGTTAAAAATTGGTTATCTTCCAATTTTGAAATGAAAGATATGAATGAAACTGCGTATATCCTTGGAGTTAAGATTTCAAGAGATCGTTCAAAGAAATTACTGTCTCTTTCGCAAAAGACATATATAAACAAAGTCATTGAACAATTTTACATGCAAGATTTCAAACTCATAGATACTTCTATTGTGAAAGGTGAAGGATTAAGCCTTAGAATGTGTTTTAAAACTCCACAAGAACAAGAACAAATGAAACATGTTCCTTATACTAGTGCCGTTGGGAGCTTAATATACGCAATGATGTGTACAAGGCCTAATATATGTTTTGCAGTTGGAATGGGCTGTAGATACCAATCCAATCCAAGTCAAGTACATTGGTGTGCCGTTAAAAGGATAATGAGGTATTTGAAGACTACTGCTGATTATTCACCGAGTTATCAATGAAGTGATCTGCACCTTGAAGGCTATACTAATGCTGACTGGAGAGGAGATTTGGATAAGAGGAAATCCACCTTTGAGTATGTGTTCTTACTGAATAATTGCAACATCTCTTGGAGCAGTAAGAAGCAACATTGAATAGCATTATCAATAATGGAAGCCCAATTTGTGGCACTCTCAGCAGCAGTATAAGAGGGTGTTTGACTTAGGAGATTTTTGGATCATTTAGGTGTTACTAGATATGCTGCAACATCATTATTGGTACATTGTGATAGCGAAGCAGCAATAGTTTACACAAAGGATCCCAAGTTCCATTATATGACCAAATATATAGACATCAAATACAACTATGTTAAAAACATGGTAGCACGAAAGAAAGTAAACGTACAGTACATATCTACGCAAAGAATGATAGCAAATCCTATAACAAAGCCAATTTCTAGAGATGTTTTCTGTAGTTATGTAAAATCCCTAGGACTACATAGAGTCTGATATACTGAATATTATTTTTCCCATAATGTTCACTATTAATGAAGTTTAATGTTATCATTAATGCCTATGAGATAAGTTGATATTTATACATCTTAATGCTTGGTGCATTATATTGAAAGATATGTCGAACAGATGAGAGATTAGCCCACTCACACGGGTAATCGCCTCTATTTACTATATAATGAATAAAGATGAGACAATTTTAAGCTTATTATCTAGGTGATAATTGAGAGCTCAAGCTTAAAATATTGATGTCGCCTTAACGGAGGGTTAAGATGATGATATAATATTTATTATGTCCGAAAGTGAAATAACCCACATATTTTACTTTACCTATCTATAATGCCAGATGTGAGTTATAATGAATTCTTTGAAGAAAGTAGGTTTGTGAACTCAAGTTAGACTTTAAAAGTGTCTAACTTATCATCTGTACAATATTAAGTGTAAAAACATACGCTCCATGGGGAAGGAGAGAATACCGTAATACGTATTTCATCCTACGTATGTATGAGACGATCAATGAGAGTTGGCAAAAGTTTTGATCTCAACTTTTAAGCCGTGTAAGATTCATGAGGAAAAGAGTTGCTCATTTAGTGTCCTCACGACTCTGACTCATTCTCAAAGTTTCTATTCAGTGTTTGCTATCTTATGGTGTTGCCAATGGTCATGAATGATTCGATCTAATGTGACATTTCTAGAAAAGCGAACTGGACTGAAATCGAGAGGTTTAAGGAAAAGGAAGATCGATTTACTATTAGTGTCAAATTCTGGTTTGTGTTAACAAGTCGACCAATTATGATTGTTTGTCAATCATAGTTGTGAATACAATATATCATACTTAAAGAGATTAAGAAAGATATACATGTGATTGATTGATCTAAGGCACTGCATACTAAATCTACTATAAGGAAATCTGTCTAATAAGCTGCCGTATATTTCTAACAGATGTATGACAACGAGCTCTTAGTGTATGTTGGTCGCACGGATTATTTGTCAGTATGAATTTTGCAAAGAAGAGAAAGGTATATTTAGTCAATTATAGGCAAGTGGGAGATGATGGTTTCATGGGTTGAGTTATGAATGGACCGCCCATGTTGGGCTAATTCAGCCCAAGCCCATGGCTTTGAGTAACCGTCAAAGGCAGTTACTTGAAGAGTATGTAACTCCCAAAGATGAGTTACGTTCTTCACTTCTTCATAACTTCACGATAGAGAAAAACACTAACATTTTTTCCTCTCTTCCACGGATGCGAAGTCGGCACACTAATTTCTTCTCAAGGTTGCAAATCAAGGTATTTAATCTGCGAAAATTTGGGTATATTCGTTTACGTGATATACCTCGCACAATTAGTGATTCAAGTGGATATCGGGCACGTTTTTCCGCAATTTCATGAATCGTTTTAGGTATGTGTTTCCTTACACGTAGCTTTAACTTCACTAGGTTCTCGCACTAAGTGGGAAAAGGAAAGGGATTTCGATAATACATGGGAGGAACCAAAATAAGTGCCATAGATTTTGGCAGGCGTCTCAAAATCACGTCAGTCTGTGTCTCAAGCTAAAAAGTTTGTTGCATAATATATAGAGCCACAGCTGAGTGTCGCGTTGTCCATATTGATATGTTTGTTTAGGGGTTGAATACAATCCCTAATTTTTCATGCGATAATGACTGGTTGAATAGTCAAAATTTTGTGTTAACAGTTGCGACAGTCCTATATTTTTTAATTTGGCCAATATAATCCTATGCCTTTGGAAAAATTTTGAATGTAGTCCCATGACTAATTTTTCACAAAAATTACTGACGTTGACAATTTTTGTACTTTTCTAAATTTTTTCCTCTTTTATTTCTTTTCTTTTCTTTCTCTTTTTTCTTTTCTCCCTATTTCCCTCAGCTGATCGCTAGGGCCTTGGCGATGGCCAACAACTAGCAAAAGGTAATAGGGAGAAAAGAAAAAGGAAAGAAAAAAGAAAAAAATCAGAAAATTTTAAAAATTATATAAATGCCAGTTGTTCTATGTGGGGACGACCGGTGTCCTCATCAGCCATTTCTGGCCAAAATTGGGTGGAATGACTACATCGACAAATCGTCAAAGGGTATAGAACTAAATTGGTTAAATTAAAAAGTTTAGAACTGAATTGATCACTGTACAATAGGTTTAGGACTTTTTGGACAATTATCTCCATGCATGGTCACCATTTAGTGGTTTAGGATACTAAAATGGGTAAAATTGCATTCAAACATTTTCGAAATAACTAGAAAAGGCACCTAAATGGTGCTAATTGAAAAGTTTAAGACTGAAGGTCTTCTAGTCTTACAATTGAAGATAATGGATTAGTGGGCTAGACTATATAATACCTGTGTGCGGGTGTGGGTGCGTGAATAATTGCACGATTATTAGGCGCACTTAGCACTTTGCACTAGTGGATTGAAATTGGCACTAATCAACAAATATATTTTTATTTATTAAAATTCAGATTTATAATTATAAAAAATTAACCTTGTGTCCTATTGAAGCAATACAATAGTTCACAAAGGAGTTGTAGTTATTTTTGTTATTATTTACTTCCGAATGTTATTTCTTCAAGTAGCACTTATTTCAGATGTTGTATTTGTTCAGACATAACTTCCTAATTTTGGAAAGTTGTGTCTATTCGAATATAACTTCTCTATTTCTCTATTAATTACTAAATGTGTCCATTCAATAAATAAAAAAAACTTCTATTTTTGTTTCCTTCTAAATAAATACAGCTTTCTTTTCCAATCATTTCCTATTGAGAGTTATTGGAGAAATATTAGAATTGCTATCTAAATTCTCAGTCGAGACTTTGTTGTATCTTGGAGGATTTTTGCCAGTAATCGTTAGCAATATTGTGGGACAAATAATTCCTTAAAGAGAGTGCTATCACGTCTCAAAGTCTGATTCCTTTTCTTCTCGTTCCGAATTTTTTCCAAACAAATCTAAGTAATTAATTTGCAACAATGGAGTTAGAGATAATCAAAGTCATGAATCATGACATGGTGAAACTAGACCAATTTGATGGTAATAGTTTCGCACGTTGGAGAGACAAAATGACGTTTCTTCTCACAGCCTTGAAGATTTCCTACATTCTCAATCCCAAATTTGATGCCTATAGAGGATCCAAAGCCTACCATTAATGGAGGACAGCCTAGTGCAGAAGCCATTGAAAGAGTCAACAAAGAGAGGAAGAAATGTGAAGAGGATGAATTACTCTGTCGTGGGCATATTCTGAACACATTGTCCGATCAATTGTATGATTTGTTCACTAATGAAAACAACCAGAGACATATGGAATGCACTTGAATTCAAGTACAAGGTAGAGGAGCAAGGTATAATAAATATTTGATTACAAAGTACTTTGATTTAAGATTATTGTTACTAAACCCTTGATGGAGCAATTCCATGAATTGCAAGTTCTTATCAATAAAACTCATGCCCTCAAGATTGACATTCCAAAAGCCTTTCAAGTTGGAGAATTATAGCAAAATTGCCTCTAAGTTGGAAAGATTATAGAAAAAGGCTAATGCACAAGTCAAACAACACCACTTTGGAGCAAATTCAGAAACATTTTTGAATTTATATGATACCAAAAACCACAAGAACTTGAAACTAAGAAAGGGCAACAATTTAAGAAGACATAGAAGAAGAAAAAGGGTTGTTGTTTTGTTTGTGGTAAAGTGGGACACTATGCAAAGGAGTGCAGGCACCGCAAGAACACTCCAAAGGTGAAGGTAGACGCTAATATGATTGAACAAAATTATGTGGCTATGATTTCAAGCATGTTTTCCAACAAGAGTATTTCTGACAAAATTAATGATTATGTGGCCATTATTTCTAAAATCAATATTACTTCTGTCAAAACTAGTTTGTGGTTATATTTTGGTGTAATAGTCCACGTGTGCAAGGACTAATCAAAGTTTAAGCATTTTGAAGAGGCAGTTGACATTAATGTTTAAGAGGTCCCACTGACAAATAATACTCTTGCAAAGGTTGCTGGCAAAGGCACAGTATAAATAGCTTTTACTTATGGAAAGAAGGTTACCCTTCTTCATGTGTATTTTTTACTTGAAATTAGGAGAAACTTAGTTTCTATTGATTTACTTTGTAAAAGGGGTTTGACTTTTGTTTGAGTCCAACAAGGTTATCCCATCGAAGAATGGGTTGTTTGTGGGAAAGGGTTATGCTAATATCAACATGTATCGACTAAATATAAAAAAAAAAAAAAAACAAGATCAAATCTTCTGCTTATACTATTGATTTTTTTTTTTTGGTGATATCCCGAAATTTCGACTTTATGGATTAATCAAAAGACGGTTGTCAATTTAATTTGGAAAAAGTGTATAATCGGATTTTCGGACGTTTTCACATGGTCAAGATAATAAAATGAAATTCGATGGATTTTAACTACGAATTCTAATCCGATTGAGAGAATTGAACGTTTCATTATCGATATTTCAAAGTTTATCGGTAAACCCTAAATTTTCGGATAAGTAACGGTAAGCCGAAAATTGAGAACTAAAAAGACGTTATGGACTTTACATGAACCAACGAACCTATTTTCTATTAAATTCGGCCACCAATATGCCTTATAATAGGAAATGACCGTTTTGCCCCTAAAAGCCCATTTTAGGCCCAAATAAAGAACCCATAGGATATTTAGCCCATTAGGTCCATTAAAATTCAAGTTCAAGCCACGTAAATAGTGCAAGCTCGTATGAATAGTGACGAGGGTGAAAGTGACCATTTTGTCCCTTCTAAAAGAACTTGGACTTTAAGAGGCATTAATGGATGCAAGACAAGAGGGATTAATGTTGGTCTTCTCTTTCTCTCTCTCTCTCTCTTTCCCCCTTGGCCGAACACCACCCTCTCCTCTTCTCCATTTTCTCTCTTTTTCCTCTCTTTCTTTCACTCACCACCACTCACCTTACCGCTCACTTTGCCGCCACCGTTTATCGCTGTGCTGAGCTTGAGCCACGTCCTTGCCGTCGTAGAACCGTGCCGTCCATCACTGTGTAGTCGCGCCCTCACCACCCAAGCCGAACCAAGCTACTGCCACATCAAGCCGAGCCACCGTCCATACCCATTTTTCATCCACCTGCCGTCGCCGAGCCACCGCCGCCGCCGCCGCCTTCGCGCTGTCGTTAAACGGTGAATAACTCCCTAATCCTTTATTACATTGTTAATTACACTTATGGTTAGATTAGTTAATTATGATTAATTTAGTTAATTATGGTTAAGTTAGTTAACTATGATTGAGTTAGTTAAATATGGTTGGGTTAATTAACCATGATTTGGTTAGTTGACCATGGTTGAGTTAGTTAACTATGGTTGGGTTAGTTATTAAATTGTATGCTTTAATAGGTTTTAAGGTGAAGATTGCATTGGAAGGATAATTTTTTTTATGGTTTTCTAGTCAAAATAATTTATTTTTGGCATATAAATGGAGATTGGTGTGGTGTCGTGCTTAGATACTAATTTTTAAGCGTTGGAATAATTTAGAAGGCTTGAAAAATTAAGCACGTGAAGTTTGACATGAAAAGAATATTTGTGTGATCACATGTGGTTTATTTATTGCATTTTACGTATTAAAATGGTAATAAGTTTGATGTATAAGCATGATTTATGGTGGCATTGGTTAGAAAAATATGAAGAATTGAATTTGCATGCATGATTAAGGTGCTCGTGTGATCACAAAAGTCTACTGACCTTCAATGGTGATTGAGGACGATGCTTGATTTTATCAATAATATTATTGGATGCCCGGCGGGGGTTCGGATGACGGATTGCGGTAGAGGCCGGACCGATTTTCCTTTATGGAACACCGTCTACCTGCGCGGAAGGTTGAGGTGGGGCCGCACCTCGGTCTTCCAGGAGGAGATGTTGCCGTGTCCGATGGGGCGGGGCGATGCCCAATCATATCGGATGACTGTTAACCTTCGAGAGGTGCAATAGCCCAGATAGGTCGAGATCGCCACCCTTCGGGTCGTGCGGTGGCCGAAAGCGGTCGTAATCACCAGGCATAAAATTGAAACACGCTTGGATGCATTGCGCATGAGAATTGGTGATATGTGTTCTGATTACGTGCCTTGGCTGATATATAGAATGTTATAACTGACAATAGATAGGGAGTGTGCATGTGCCAAGGCAAGGTAAAGATGCTTGTGATTTGTTGGTTGATAGGTATTGAGTTGAGTCACTCGAATCTGTTATAGATGGAGTAGAGCGAGAGTCACTCGTTATTGATCTACCATTGATGTTAAGCTGCATGTTTAGAGTATGCTCTAAGTGAATCAACACCCTACACGAGACTTAGGTTATTAACTTGTTGAGATTTTATCTCATTTGTTGTTGTTAACCGCTTTTCAGGACCATAAAATGGAAGATTGACTTGTGCGGTTCAATTCAAAGTGCCATAGCGTAGAGGAGATAGGTTAACCAGACCCCCGGTACCTTTTTTATGGTCTTTTTTTGGAAGTAGCCTAAAAGTGAGGGCTTGTACATAGACACTTTTTAGGATTAACATGTATATTAATAAAGTGTGTCTTGGTAATGATGTTTGTTCTGCTGTTTTTCCTACTATCCCTGTTGTTATGTTTGTTCGAGTGTTTATTAATCGTTTCCACTTGCGTTAATCGAAAAATAAAATGAACGGGTCGACGACGTGTCCTAGGACGTCGCATTTTTAATAACCCAAGAGAAGAGATGTATCGGGATGATCGTGTGCTCGAAGGTCGGGGCGTAACATTTATGGCATAGTAAATTAGCACATTTAAATTTTCATTATTTAAAGAATATGAAAAAGTGAGACTTGATTAATTTTATTGGCGAATTTGATACATGTGAAATCTGTGCTAAGTCTAAATTAATAAATAAACCATTTCCTAGTGTTAGCAGAAATTCAAATTTATTAGGTTTGGTGCATAATGACATATGTGAGTTCAATGGCGTATTAACTCATTGTGGTAAAAGGCATTTCATTTCCTTTATGGATGATTGCAATAGGTATTTACATGTTAGGTTAATCCAAAAAGAAAAAATCCAAAATTAGTATATATGTGACAAATTTATCAAAAATTGATTTTTTTTATTACGAAAAACTTCAAATTGGTACATCTCGAACAAATTTACCCCAAACTTATACACGTGACAAATTTACTCTTTGTTAGTTTTCGTTAAATTTTACTTTCAAATTGCTGAGTTTGATGACACATGATAGTTGACGAGATATACCAAACTCTCCGTTTGTCATAGAGTTAAGCCAGTTTGGGATTTTTCGTGGTATTAACTCGATTTAACGAGAACTAATGGAGGGTAAATTTGTTACATGTGTATCAGTTTGAGATAAATTTATCACATATATACCAGTTTGTGGAATATTTCTCATAGGATGTAGCAATTTTGGAGTTTTTTTGTGGTAAACAAATTATTTTGTGGTAAATTTGTCACAAATATATTAGTTTGTGGTTTTTCGTGGTAAAAAATTTAGTTTGGAATAAATTTATCATAAGTGTATCAAATTGGGATTTTTCATGGTATTAACCCTTATATGTTTACCATGTTTAAGAAATATAAGGCTAATTTAGAAAATCAATTAGAAAAGAAAATTAAAGTTCTACATTCAAATAGAGGTGGATAATATTTCTTGAATGATTTTTCATCTTTTCGTGAAGAACATGGTATTATTCATCAAGCTATAGCACCGTATACCCCACAACAAAATGGTTCGATTGAAAAGAAAAATAGATCTTTAGGAGAAATGGTTAATTGCATGCTTTCAAATTCAAAACTATCACTTAATTTTTAGGGAGAGGCATTGCTTACTACATGGTATATTCATAATTGGATATCATCCAAGAGAAATAACATCAGCCCTTATGAATTGTGGAAAGATAGAAACTTCTTATTCCTTAAAGTGTGGGGTGGTTTGGCTTATTATAGAGTACCTAACCCTAAGAGGATGAAATTTGGTCCCAAAGCTATCAAAAGTGTTTTTTGGATATGGTGAAAACAATAAAGCTTATAGGCTTCTTGATTTAGAGTAATGTCATTGGAGACTCAAGAGATGTTGAATTCTTTGAAAATAAATATTCTACTGGTTTTTAAATTATAGAAAATAATTCAAAACCTATTGAAACACATGTAGATTCTCATGAGGAACAAATTATTCTAAAAACATAACTGAATCTAGAAAAAGTGCTAAAGCCAGAAAATTGAAAGATTTAGGGTTATGACTTTATTACTCACGTTTTTCTTATTGAAGGAAACAAGATAATAATATGGTAAATAAATATCCTTTAGTATTAAATACAAAAGATGATCCTAAAAGTTTTAGTGATGCAATGTCTTCTAGAGATGCTTCTTTTTGGAAAGAAGCTATGAATGATGAAATGGACTCAATTATGTCCAATAGTACTTGAGTATTAACAGATTTACCAAAAGGATCTAAACATATTGGGTGCAAATGGATTTTCGGGAGGAAATATAATTTTAATAGTTTTATCCAAGCTTTTAAGGCTAGACTAGTAGCCAAGGGGTTTAGACAAAAAGAATGAATAGATTATTTTGATACGTATGCTCTTGTAGCACGTATAACATTTATATGAATTCTCTTTCTTTTTGACAAAAAAAATGGAGATTTAATGAGGAATTTTACATGGAACAACAAGAGGGTCTTGTTCTTCTTGAAAATCAAAGGAAAGTATGTTAATTGGTTAAATCTCTTTATGGGCTTAAGCAAGCACCAAAGCAATGCCATAAAAATTTGATTAAGTCTTATTGTCCAATGGTTTAAACACAATAATGCCGATAAGTGTATTTATTCTAAATTCACTAACGACTGTGGTGCTCTAGTTAGCTTATATGTAGATGATATGCTTATTTTTGGAATCAATATGACTAGAGTCCATGAGACTGAGAAGTATCTAACTTCCATATTTAAAATGAAAGATTTGGGTGAAGTAAATACTATCTTAAGTATTAAAGTTAAGAAACATAGTGGGGTTAATCTTTGAGCCAAAGTGACTACGTTGAGAAAATATTAAATAAATTTAAACATCTTAGTTTCAAATAAGTGAGTTCTCTATTTGATTATAGTATTAAATTAAATTATAATACCGGTAGAACAGTAGCACAACTTGAATATTCGAGTGCTATAGGGTCTTTAATGTATGCAATGCATTGTATCATACTTGATATTGCATTTTTCATGTGTAAGTTGAGTATATATACTAGTAATCCGAATACAAAATATTGGAATGTTGTTACTAGAATTTTTTTGTTATCTTAAGAGAACTAAAAGTTTGGGATTGTTCTATAACAATTATCCGGCTGTACTAGAAAGATATATTGATACTAGTTGGATTACAATGTGGGAGATAAACAATCCTCTTCTAGATGGATATTCACATTAGGTAGATGTGTTGTATCTCGGGCGAGCAAGAAACAAATATGCATAACTTAGTCAACGACATAATTTGATTTTATTGCTTTAGCAGCAACTAGGAAAGAGGCTAAATGGATAAAATTTGTTGTTGGACATCAAATTATGGCCTAGTCCTATGTCTTCTTATAATGACAAGTCTAGACATATCAGTCAAATACGTGAATATGTGAGACAATTAATTTAGGATGGTACCATAACAATTGTTTACGTGAGGTCAAGCAAGAATCTAGCTAATCCCTTTACAAAGGCTATACCAAGAGATGTAAAGATGACCTCAAAATAAATGGGGATGAAACCCATTGACTAAAATCACTAGTAATAATAACTCGACCTAATGCTAGCATAATGTGTAAAGACAAGTTACTAAAAGTGATTGTTTGATACTAATATTAGCCATGACATGAAAAGTCAATATCATCTATTAATATAAAAATGTAATGTGTTTATTAGTAACAAAAACACATGGTAGATATTAGGGGTGTGAACAGTTCAGGTTGGTCCAGTCCCCATATGGAACCAGGAATTGGATCAGGACTACCAATCCGATCTAATTTCAGTGGAATTGATAAACAAGTCGAAAATTTTCTAGTGGAATCGGAAAAAGCCAAAGAAAAGTTATGTACCGAGCAATTGCACCAAACCACTATTCAAAAAACAAGCATCAATTGGTGAGAAACATTAGTCTCTCACAACTTCATCAAAGGTCACACCTCGAAAATGAAAGTGCATGTAAATATAATGTGTGTGTGCGTGTGTGAACCAGTCCAGTCCAAACCCTCTTGGAATCGGGAATCAAGAATTGGACTGCTCGACCACTGATTCCACTTTTAGGAACTGGGAATCGTACCGGTACCCTCAAGGATAGGATCAAAATGGCCAATCCAATTCGATCCACTTTGCTTACCCCTAGCGAAGTATATGAGCTTAGAAGAAATGCCGCTTCTTACAAAAGTTAGGATCACATTCTGGAGAGCTCATGAAACAAGTACAAGCACAAACCCCTAATTGTGCTAAGTAAATAATGAACTTCTCGTTGAAACAAGAGGTTAATATATGTGCAGTATATCCGATTTCTATTATTAGAGTAGCAAGTTTAAAGCTATAGCTACTTGTCACTTTTATAGAATTTTGAGATACTTGCACTAAATGAAGATTTAACTCGAAAGAAACCTTCATTGGCTGGATTTTTTTAAAAAATTTTATCTAGAAATTTTTGTTTTACAAACAAAGTAGGGGATTGTTGGTTGTTTGTTTGTAAAATAAACAAAGTGGTGCCTTTCCTTGTCCCACATAGGAAAGTTAGAAATTTATTGGTCACTTTATAAATGTGAAGGTATTCTAGTCTTACAAATGAAGACAATGGGTTAGTGGACTAGAACCTACAATACTTGCTTGCGTGTGTGAAAATAATTACACGATTATTAGGTGCACTTTCGGTCCACGCTTGCGCACACATGGACCGAAATTGGCACTAATCAACAATTATTTTTTTTATTTATTAAAATTCGGATTTATAATTATAAAAAAAATTAACCATAGTGTCCTATTGAAATAGTGCATCTGTTCACAAAGGAGTTATTTTTTTTTATATTTTATTTCGAATTTTATTTCTTCAGCCAATGCTTATTTAAATGTCATATCTATTTAGACATAACTTTTGTAATTTTGGAAGATTGTGTCTATTTGGATATAACTTATCTTTTTCACTATTAATAACTAAACATGTCTATTCATTTAAAAAAAACTTCCATTTTTGTTTCTTTCTAAATAAATACAATCTTTGTTTCCAATTGTTTCTTATTTGAAAGTTCTTGGAGAAATATTAGAATTGTTATATAATATTCTCAGTCATGACTTTGTTATATGCTGGAGAATTTTTGCCAGCAATCATTAGCAACTTTGTGGAATAAATAATTCCTTAAAAAGAGTGTTATCACGCCTCAAAGTCTGATTCTATTTCTTCCCATTCCAAAGTTCTTCCAAACAAATCCATCCTCCTAATTGAGGCCTCGACCTTCTCAGGGGAGGGTCGTAACAAGATCCGACCCTTAATATCAAAGTATCTTCCCGAGGATTAACAAGATTTGATAAATGGCTAGCCAATTTTAAGCATACCTGAGAGTCCTTTGACCTTTTGGTAACACCTCTCTGGCAAATCTGGAAGTCTGAGGGACAATTTTGCGTTTAAGTCACAGAAGTCGGATCCCAAGCAACTCGTGGAAGTATCGCTTGCAATGCACAACAAAATCTTATACGATGGCTCCTAGTAAGCAAAATCTACATTTATAAGGAAGATTAACATCGATGGATCTTACCTGAAAGGAATGAACGAACAAAGGCGCAATTGCACGTGTGTGTGTCGTGATCGCTCCGAGAAACTGGTGGATGGCTTCGTGTGATCGATCAAAGTGGCTTTGACAGTCTCATGCAGAGACGCGAGCACTGGAGAAAACCCTAGTTTGCTCTCAAGCTCGATCTGGAGAGTTGTGTGAATTGGAGTCACGTCAATTTCATATGATGAAGTTATCTAACTAGCCCCGATCAGTTCAATTGGGACGTCAGTGCACTTATCAGCTAAGACCAGGAGCTCTTAAGGCTTTTTTCTTATTTTCTTTTTACTTGAAACTGGCCATGTTTCCAAAGCCCAAAAAACAAACACACTATCGCAAAATTAAACTTCCTAATTCCCCGTAAGCCCTTTGGGATTTTCTTTATTCGGAAGCTTTAGTTGTGTCTTCGAAGAACTAAATGGATGAAAATCACGATTTCTGATCAATGAAGAGAAATGCATGAAATTAGCGACCCTAAATCACTTTCCATTCCTCCTCCATCTACTTTCCCAGAATCAAGGTCGCCCCTTGACCATATAAGAAATCGAAAACTTACCAATTCTTGGAGAGCAAGACTAATGAATCTACGCATTTTTTGGACTTAGTTCATGTAAGACAAATTAGGAATGTGATCTCAAAGTTAAGGGAAAAATAAACATCGCGAATCAAATTCCGAACTTTCAATTAACTCAGCTTAAATTTTGGTTGGACCCGCAACACAGTTTCATGAACCTAAACGCAAATGAATGACTTTAATCGTGAAATGCAAAGATGCAACGCATAGTAAAAAAATATATTTTGGTAAGAAACTAAATCTCAGTTTTTTCTTGTTTCTATTTTAGTTTTATATCAATTCGACGAGATCTAGTCCTTATTATAGAAACCCTACTAAATGCTTAGAAAATACAAGAATATAAAAGCTTAGTGGATAGTTTTTGGGAGGAAAACAAATTCCAATTTTTGAAAATAAAAGCAAACATTTGGATAAAAATTGAAGTGCAACAATCTTGCACATATCCCATACAATCACAACCTATGCAACGACAACACATTTTCCTCCTCCAAATTATGTTGACGCAAGAATGTATTGTTCTCTCACCTGACTAATTAACTATCTCGTTAGCTCATCGAACATTTACTAGAGATATAGATAGAAAAGTAACACAATTTGGCTCTTTGCACTCAATGCAACCTATTAATGTTCGGGACGAGTAATTGTTCATAAATTCTCTATTCTCAACGTGGCCGAGACACTCCTTTAATTGAATCGTCTCATGCAGGGTGCAATAGTAAAAAGATACATTCTCTCACCCAACTCTTTTCTCTACCCCTACATGTCTCTAGAATGAATCATGAGCACAGAGGTTATAGTTTTTAAATGAGAAACGCTTATGTGACCGTCTCTAATTTACTATAAAAATAATAATATATTTTGAGCCAAAAAAATAAATAATCATAAAATTTATTTTTTTAAAAATTGTGACTCGTAATATATTATTATTTTTATTTGAAAAAAATTGTTATGGTAGACAATTTTTTTAAAAAAATTTGCATTGCATCGGAGAATGGGAACTTGAACGATGATGAGTGACGGGACAAGTTTGTGGTGAATGACAAGCCACCGTGGCTCAGAAGTTTGTGGTGAATGACAAGCCACCGTGGCTCAGAAGTTGTTCCCCCCCTTCCCTCTTCTGCTCTCTTTCTTCTGCATGACAGGTGGTGGGTCTCCACTTCTCAGTGTTCTCACACCGTACATATTCTCTCTCTCATACCCAATTCCCATTCAACAGCCAACCCCGAAAAGTTATTACCTCAACCTGATAAATTGAATTCAAAAGTAATCATCCGAACCCACCTGCATTTCAGAGAGTTTTGGTTGTCCAAATTTAATGTAACGTATATACTAACTTCAAGAGATAATTTGTAAGATTGGATTTGGTTTAATTTTGTAAATGTTAAAAAAAAAATTCGATAAGTTGTAAATACTAAAAATTCAATGCTAATTTCTTCAGTATTTGACTTTCAGCATTTTCAAGAATAGAATTTGATTGAAAGATACTTGTTAAACACCCCAGTATTTTCTCAATGAGCTTTTAATCCTCAAAGAGTTTTGAAGGTCGAAAACTCTTTGAAAATGCTGAACCAAATTCAGCCTAAACCCTCCCTTATTCATGTTAAGAGGATGGGGAGAAAGAGCTTGACCCTCTGAGCCTTAAAAGATCACACACGCAATCACTGTATCTCTCACACTTTATAAAGGCCAGAACCAAGCCGTTCTCACCTCTCTCTCTCTCTCTCGGTTCATTGCACATCAAGAATAGAGAAAACTGTGCCAAGCCCTGAAATATAACGCTGAAGGAGTGTGACGTCCGGGCGTCAATGGGGGAGAAAGTAGAAGCAAGGGACTACAACAATTACGACCAGGAGAGCTTCATCATCGGCGACCACCCTCGCTACCGGTCTTTCGGCCAGAAGTGCAGCCATTTGGCGAAGGAGCAGAGGGCCAAGTTCTACATCCTCCGCCGGTGCATCGCCATGCTCTTGTGCTGGCACGAGCAACAATGAGTTCAAAAGTATGCCGCTTTCTTAGATGTTGTAAACTCATATCATTATTATTATTATAATATAAGGTATACTCTTATTTGTCCCAAGCTGCCTTTGCTCCTGTGCAAATCAGATTGGTTGCGGTCTTTAATTATGTGTCCAAGATCTCTTGCTTCTCTTGCTTCTATTCATAAGCTTCATCATCATCATCGTCATCTTCTTCTTCTTCTTCTTCCTATTTTGTTTTGTGTAGTTTGCTCATTTCCTTCAGCCCCACAAATTGCACCAACATGAAAATTACCAGCATTTATATTAGATTTAGTTAGATTTAGATGTGAGGTATGTACGTATTTGTAGCTAGCTGATCAGAGAAATGCTAGGAAAAAGTTATTTTTTAAATGAAACGGGGGAAAATATAGCCATTAAAGTAGTTTCTAAGTTTTCTCCAACCTAAAATGGAGAAAAAGATAGCCATTGCATTAAATTATTAATCTTCCTTCTCTTCTTTTACCCCTTTTCTTCGACTTGGAATGAGTAGGTTTATGAATTTTTGAATTGGAAAATATGCAAGATTTTTATGCAAAATACTAGAAAAAAAAAAAAAGAGCTCTTCACAATTGACCTTGATTTCTGAATGACCACAATTCTCCACCTTCAGCTTTTCATGGATACTTGTACGGAGATCCAGATCTCTTGTAGAAAGTTTTTCTTTTGTTTTTCACCATTAGTATCTGGTACACTAATGAGGTTATAACCAGTGTAACTTCCTTAATATATCTTTTATAGTTTAATGATTTTTTCTCCATGTATTTTCTCGATGATGAATCTTTAATTTCTCTTAGATATTTCTCATATTGTTATGCGAATAAGTTCGACTTTATATAAAAGAATTCGTTTCCTCAGTGTGTTATCTTCACAGTTGGAAAAGAATACACAGGCAACAAGAGGGACCTCAAAAATTGAAGTCCTTACTCAATTAGAAGATTCTTACAACCAATGTCCTAGACATTTTACATTAGTTAATAAAATTTGAGCCCATTAAAGAGCTTATTCGAGGAGGAGGTTTAGATTTTCTTTTGGGGATCTATGCTGTTGATTACTTGACTTCAATATATATATAATTGAACCTTGCATGTCGTGTTGTCGAAAATAGGATCTTTCCTTCGTGAGGTCCTTATTTAAAGGAACACATAATTAGGATAAATTATTTTGAAATTGTATTACATGTACTAAATCGAATCTAGACCATTTGAAATTGGTGGATCCTACGAACAGTCTGATTCAACTTAATGCATTATTATGTTCACCGAACAATTTCTCCGTGATTAGTTGATAACGGGTGTCAAGAAGCACCATGATCTTTTCGTTTGCAAGTTCGTCAATGAATCTTGCGGGCGACAAGAGATTTTTCATGAATTGTGAAGGAAACTCGCCGCTATAATAACAGTAACGGTGCAAAACGTGATCAAATGCTGAGAAAATTTTCATAAACACACATACCAAAACTCTAGATCAGTTATCATATTAACCGCACCAAATTCACACGTACATCCATTAAATGTTGTGTCGGTTTGCCTAGAAATTCAATTAACTATTATACTCAGCAGTAAAAATCATGTCGAGTCACAGATATAACCTCTTAATTTACCCTTGTATTCCAAATAACATGTGAAAGGATCCCACACCGCTTATCCACGGATTTGTACATTTGGTCTTCCTTCATCTATTAGCTTGAGGTTTTGAGTTCAGGCATCAAATTCCATATGTCGTTCTTAATACAACTTGCACATGATGAGGTGTTAAAGTTTCCCCATTGCTTATGCTCTTTATCTTTATCTTTCGATCTATCAATTAAAACTTTCGAGTTGGACTTTCTAAGTTATACTACTTTCATTAAGTACTCCAAAATATTGCCTACTAGTTGATGTTGTCCAACTGCATCAGAGTAATGCTATACATGGTATACGAAACATTTGCGAGACTTGTCAAAATTGGCCATAAAACTATTTCTTAACCATATTTGATGAGTTAAGTTGTGATATGAGTTAATTATATTTAGTAGATGGGTACTAAATGGTAAAGCTCAAAATAATATGAGTATTAATGGGTTCACAACTTACTTAGACTCAGCCTATCTTTATGACTCTCTCTTCACTCTCTCTCACCTCGCTTCATCTCGCGTTTGCTCACTTCGCGCTCTCATTTTAGAGTTTTCCTAAATTGGATTAAAAATATTGAAGTATTTTAGTAATATGGGTTGAGTCGGGTCAAGTAAGTGTTGGATATTGGGCGGGTCGGGTATAAGTTATTAGATTTGTATTATATAAAAATGGTTCGAAACGGGTTAAATGGATCAATTTGGATTAGATAATTTTCGACCCGATCCCGATCAGTCCGTTTGATGGGTCTAGCCTTCACCCTTGTGTCCCCGCATACTCATTACTTTGTGTCCCTCTCATTATTCTTTTGATAGGAAAACATCTTTGTCCCTATTGAAATAAGAGAACTGTTAATTTGGGTTCATGATTTACAGCCTAACATGTTCACCTATCACTTAGATATAGTCTTAGTCTATTAAATCTGTAAAACAATGGGACAATAATGTCTTGCCGACGTTGCAAGTGAGCATTGACCTCACATTTCATGGACACTTAGAAAGGGACAACAATCATATGGCCAAAATCGAGGGCAACACCATGTCCTCTAAATGGTCGGCATAAGGTGTAAGTTATATTGCATATTATGAGAGGGAAAATCGCACCACAAGTCCTAAACCTTATGTACGGAATGCGATCAAGTTCTAAACATTTCAATTCATTCAATCAAGTCATAAACCTTTAAAAAAAAATGGTAATTGAGTCATAGAACTTTCAATTAATTCAATCAAGTTCTAAATTTTCATTAAAAAATGCAATTAGTCATAAAACTTGGTTTGAAAACTATAATTTGAGAATGCTGCCGGTGCAATTTTTAAATGACATGCAGACATTTTTCGATAATGTTTACTGAAAGGATTTAACTGCACTCTTTGAAAAAAAATTTAAAACTTAATCGAATGCATTGAAAGTTTTAGAACTCAATCGCATTTCACATGCAAGATTTAAGATTTACGGCACTCTTTGTGTATCAAGCACTTATAAACCCGATATAACTATCAATCAGGGTCGTTTTGTAAAAGGATGAATTCTGAAGATCGACCGTGGAAAATGATTTTATGTCTCGAACTCTCAATGACAATTAACCAACATACCAGTGGATGCACTGTGTTTGGTGAGAAGCGACAGTAGTTGATGTGCATCCTAATTGGAATTCAACATCTCAAATCAGTCACTCCTAAACGAAGATCAAAGTCATCCCAAACACTTTGTCGAAGGGACTGGTGGCGTGCTAGACTACCGACTACCGAGCAGCAATGCAGAGAGGGACTGGACAGTGATAGTCTCTGTCAGCCGACAGCAAGAATCGTCCCGCGAAAAAGTGAACTCTCGCAATAGAAGCCCCAAAGCTACACAAGTCGGCCTCCCTCCCTCCCTCCCTCTCTTGCGAAAAAGTTCACGAGAGATTATCGAGCGAACTTGGTGCACGTATTACATTGAATCTACGCTATTAAGTATGTCAGAATCCACCTAAAAATTTAGTTTAACAGTCATGTATTACTCTTTTTTTCCTAATTTAACATTCAGGTAAAATTCATATCAGCTTTCATGCATCTCAAGTAGGCCGTCATTATCGAATGGTGCCTGCCGGTGGCAATGGTCACAGTGGGCTGTGGATGTAATAAAAGGCGTCGCTTACTATTTCGATAGGAAGATGAGAGAAAAGTTAAGTTTACTTCGCGATAAGATAAATTAACACAAGACGCGATTTCAATATAGGATATATCTAAGCTTCGATAGGTCCAAGCGTGCGTAACTTTGTTGCCCTATTTTCTTTATCCCTCTTCAGCCTAATTCTCCTGCTATTTTTGACCATCTTCTTCAACCCAAATATGGTGATGGCCCACCCCATTATTCCACTGTAAAACCGACCCCCCACCTATACTCGATTCCATAAAGGAAGTGTGAAAAACTGAGCAGTCCCCCCATTAAATACCTACTTTGACCTCATAACTTGGGAAGAAGAAGAAGAAAGAAACAAAGATCTATGGAAACTGTGCATGAATTATTGATGAAAGCAGCTCAAGAATGATCAGAACATGGGAAAGCGAGTGGAGACGATTGGTCATTTTTCAATGGCAACACGGGCGTCTCTCTGACAACCGTAGAAAATAATGTAAGAGTAGGTGTGTCTGCTCTGTCCTCGCTCCGCGGTGACCTTCTCTGAAGGCTTTCACCGACTTTCTGACGCACGTGCGGGTCGTACGAGAGACAGAGAAATTGATGGATGAATGAAAGGCGTCAGATGTGAAAATGAATGGAGAAATGACGTTCTTTCCTTCCTATTTTTATTTCTCTTTCTAGGAGCTATCTGTCAGACTTACCCCATTACAGAGAGAGACAGAGAGAGAGAGAGAGAGAGGCAGCTGCGAATACGGAGAGCTGTTTCAAATAATTTTGGTAATTTATCGTAGTAAACTAGTGCTATTTATTAATTACCATGACATTAGCATCTCAATCAAGGAAATAGAGGAGATTCCATAGTCTAAGAGTGCATATGGTCTCGAAAATAATTTCTGAATAAAAATAAATTTTTATTATTATGTTTTCAAGAAGAGTTTCTGAGTAAAAAAATACGTTTGATAATTGTACAAAATTTTCATTTTTGAAATAGAAAATGAATATGAATGCGTTTGGTATAACCCTAAAAATTTCAATTTCTAATTTTTTTCTTCATTTAATTATAAAAATGTCATTGGGGGTGGCGGTGGACTGGAAGCAACGGCGATGGTGGTGGCTAGCAATGGCGGGCGGCGGTGGCGGCCAGCCGTAATGGGTGGTGAACTTGTGGGCGGCGGCTGGTGGTGAAAAGAGTGGCGAGACAAAGTAAGAGTGAGAAAAAGAAGTTGATTCTTTTTTAAGTGAGCCTGTTTTTTTTTTTTTGTTTTCGAGAATAAGAAGTATTTTTTTTTATTCTTGTTTCTATTCTAAACAGTTCTTGGGAACAAAAAGTTACTAAACTAGTTTCCATTCCAAATATGTTCCCGAGAATAAAAGAATCAAGAATAAAATAATTTGGAGCGTTACCAAACATATCCTAAATTAGCTGTACCACTAGATTGAAACTTCATATGGTAAAAAATAAGTTGGTGGTCCTTGCTTTACCGGTTAGACTAGAAATTCAAATGTTCTTTATATGTTTTGCTAATTACTCAATGCATGTTGGACGAAAGGAGGATTTATCGGGTACTTGAAAAGTCTCGAACGTCACGTTTTGTCAAAGAAGAGATTAACTTTATATATTTTATATATGCTCATCATCAAGAAGTAGCCAAAGCAATCGAAGGACAATTTGAAGTGTCTTATCCTCTCGAGTTTGTTCCAATATTTTTATGAGGTTAGTCAAGTAGACGAGGCAACTCGCTTGCAGGATTATTGTCTCAAATTCTAGTAAGATTATAAGGAAGTTTTTCTCATATATCCTTCGAATACTGGTTGCGAATGTCCGGCAATTGATCAAGTCAGAAAAGTCGATATTCCGTTTATTTATGGTTAATCCCAAATATGACCTAATTGCTTCCCATGGATCTTGAGTTCCAATTATCACACATTTCCCGGGAGGCAGTGCATCGAGACTTTGTTCATGCTTAATTTTCTTCTGAGTGTTTGACTAAAGATCACATGACATAATTTTATGTGGGGATCGAAGGAAAACATGGAAAGTGAGTAATGGTCGCAAGGACAACTACGAGAGCACTTCTCCCTCGAGACATGGGTGATGGTGATGGTGATGGTGATGGTGATGGTGATGCCTTGTTATGTCTACGTGTGTGGGAGATGGAGTTTCCAATATTCGCGCAATTACTGGGGTCCAGCCTATGACATAATTTGATTTGATGTTTGTTGCCTGTTTAAAATTATTGACACCCCTCTCTCTAATTTCGCACTGAAGATTGCCAACTACCCCCTTGTCTCCCGGTGAGCATCAACAATCCCACAAGGCTTTCTGTCCTATTCTTTGTTCTTGCATCAAGATGCAGTTTGCCCACCTAATTTGAAGTTGATGAGGAATCGTGCTATAGATTAGTCGGGCTAATATTAGGTATGCAGCTTGCGTAACTCTTTTTACACAACCTGCATTCATCACCGTTGATTTGGATAATCAGTTACTTGTTAGTTAAAGTTAAAAGTCATTCATATCAATAGTGAGAGATATGGGATGTGTAAAAAAAAGAACGTTACACAGCCCGTGTATTTAATCGTTATCCATATTAATATACCATATATATTACCATGCTACATATACTAGAATTGTGCAATTCTCTTCTTATTTCTTAGTAGGTTAGGTGTAGCGGAAATTTGCTCCATTTGAATAAAAAAATTGTCACCTTGCAATGCAAAATGGCACTACAAAGAAGCGAACTTACAATCTTAACTAGAGAGAAAATGAATAAGGGGAACCGTAGAAGAATCCTCGATGATATAGGAGTTAAGTGACACTCATTAACTGATGGATGGGAGATTAGTAGGGCAACACTCTTCCTAGAAAAATGGAGTTTTAGATCATACACAGCTAGTGAACTCTTTTTTTCACACAATTCAGAATTATGGATTGTAAAATAATCTACATAAGTTGTGCACTTAATTTTTTTTTTCAAAAAAAAATTATATATTGCATCTAGTATTCAAGATAATATGAGAATATGATTAATAACTTCTGCATGACAATTTTTTTCTTCTACTTGGCATGTAAATGGTTTTGAATCCTTCATAACTACGATAACTTCCTCTAATCAATTCCTATTTCGAGGTAATATTATTCCTTAGAATAAGATTCCTTTTCTATAGATATTTGGCCTTTTTGAATAGTACTTTTCATTGGCGATAGAGATCAATGACCGATGATCAACGCGGCTATTGGTTATCGGTGACCCAACGATCAGAAGCAAGTGACCGTCGGCGTCGGCGACTGGCGGCAATGAAGTTGGGTCTTTCATAATTTTGCGATTATATAAATGTGGAAGTGGAATCCCAATATTAACAATAGCTAGGTAATCTAATTTTGCACTTTCCTTTGAAATTTTATCTCACGTGAAACATGTAGAAGTTGGATCCCATCTTTGAGGAATTCAATTCCTCATTGAATCAAACGAGGCCAGTTGTTTTCACAAGGATTATGGAAGAAACTTTTATGATTGTGAGAATGTCAACCAATTTTAAAGACTTCCCTGCTCTCCCAATCCTATACTGCCACCTCTTTTCCCGCTTTCCCTAGAAAATAACATAGATTATATTAAATTATGAAAAAATACTTATTATATTTACCAAATGTTAATTTAATAATTAGATAATCAAACGACACAATACTAAAAGAACAAAAGGCAAATATTACACTTAAATCTATCTTCTCCAAAACATTGATTAATTAATCCTTTGAATATATGAATTTGCAATATTTTCTACCATTCTTCTTTTCCTCGATCCAATTCTCAAACTGTAATACTCTCGGAGTGATAACCTTGGAAGGACATTTGTGAAGTATTGCATATTGTTTTAATCGGCAATCAACTAGCTTAAGTTGAACAAGATCTTTGAAATTCATATGATTACAATTACATCAAGCAAAATCAATAAGAAAAAATGGAAAAAAATAGATCGGAAGAGATATTATCGGCACGTTTCCTAAGAGTTTCATATTTAGAGAAAACGGTTAATCTACTACCATGGTATTAGTACACAGGTCAAAGACTCAAATCTTGCACTCCTCTTGCTTTTTCTCATGCCTATAAATCTACCATTTTTCCTATTTCACAGTCATCTCATTGACGTGATTTCATCGGCATCCCATTTTGCGCGTGTAAGGAATTGGCTTATATACGAGAGATCATTAAGTAATATGCTATATATGCATTTTTAGCACATTTTCCATCCATTTAAATTTCTGGCAAAAAAAAAAAACGATTAGCCTTATCGAGAAGAACCTCATATCTTGTAATGTATATTGTGCAGTCACCAATATAATTGCATCCAAATATTCAAACTTCAAAAGATCCAAGCTGCCAACGTAGACGTTGTTGTGTTGGATAGGACTCGATATAATAGTGGAGACAGATATTTGAATAAACATCCAATAAAAGACACCGTGGGGGACATTAAAATCGGACATTGGCATTTCAAAACGCAAGTGTCTTACAAATTTCTCATGTGGGCTGTCGCCCCCAAAAGTGGGTTAGTCTATCAAATATCAACTCGCTTAAAAAAGCCTAAGGATCACGCACTCACCCTCTCCCGACATGCCATCTCTCTCATGCTTTGCTTTTTCTATAGGGACATGGTTCCTTGTCCCCCTGCACGACGAATATCATTGCAATAGAAGCTAACGATATTCTTGACTCGGATTATAGTCGACCAAGTTCAAGGATTTGTTTGCATGTGGTTTTGCCACTCTACGAACAATGTTAGGGTCTCGAGGTATTTTTCTCTCCAAATCTCCATTCTTTTAATCTGTTTCAAATCGATTCTTATCCCTGCACAGCAAACACCATGCAAACAGTTTATGTTCATATCCATGTTATATATAGACAATTGCCAAAGAAGGGAAAATTACCAAAAAAATTCCTAAATCTATTGCAATTGTGCCAATTAGGTCCATTTAGCCGGCCGGTGCTGACGTGGCACGGTCGGCGTTGACATGGCAATTTTTTCAATTTTTTTCTTTTTCAATTTTTCCTTCTTCCTCCTTGGTCCAACGACCGGCCACCGGCGAGGCTTGCCCTCGTTGAATCTAGCTAGGGCCGACCTTGCCGGCCACTGGCAAGGCCCGCCCTCGCTGGATGACCCTCGCCAGACATCGGCGAGGGTGACCTCGCCCTGCGAGGGCCAACCTTGCTCGGCTGGCGAGGTCGACCTAGCCACATTCGATGAGGGCGACCCTCATCGGTGGCCAGCCATTGAGGTGGCCAACAACCAAGGAGGAAGAAGGCCAAAAAGAAAAAGGAAAAGGAAGAAAAGAAAATAATAATGTTATTAATAATACTAATAAATTGAAAAAATCATTAAAATTTGCCACGTCAGCACCGATAGGGCAAAAGGACTAAATTGGCACAATTACAAAAGGTTTACAACTCAATTGGCCAAAAAAAAAAATTAGGATTGAATTGGCACAATGGAAATAGGTTTATGATTTTTTTGGTAATTATCCTGCCAAAGAAAGCATAGGACATAATAACTTTTGTACCGTTATCCTATCTAATCCCATTCTACTTAAATGTGAGGGAATTGTCCAATCAATCAAAAACCTGTTGTACGGATGCCAATTCAGTCATAAACTTTTTAATTTTTAAAATTTAGTCCTAACCCATGCGCAAAATTCTAATATAGTCCTTCTGGCCAAGTCCGCTGGAAATCACTGACGAGACGGTGTGCCACTAGGTTAGTTGGCAATAACTGGACTGCTGTCTCCGCTTTTTTGCGAAAATTGCCTAGAAGAATTACATTGGGATTTTGTGGAAAAGTATAGGACTAAATTAGCAAAATTAGAAATTTAGCATTGAATTGGCATTTATACAATCAGTTTAGAACTAATTGGATAATTTTCCTTGGAAATAAAGTTCATGCGAGGAAACAGAGTCTTAAGATGAGAAAGAAAGGATGATTACTAGAAACCGAGCACTTCCCTTTGTTTTCATAAAGAAAAGAGAAGGTACTTCCAACCGTCTGCACGAATTTCATCCCTGAACCCTCATATAAACAAGTCCTTACCAGAAACCACGTGTTCTTTTCTCAAGCCATTTAAAGTGGCAATCTCACATCATGATTCGTCGTTCGTAAGAAATCACTTCATCTGTATGGGCCTGTAAAATCACTTCTATTTTGAAATTTTTGTTGTAGAGATCTGCTTGAGCTCAATGCCCAATGTAATTTGGGCTTGTTACTTTAAATTAAGCCAACATGGCCACTTAAAAAACATATTGGGAAATTATGTTACTCCTATTTTCAACTCATAACTTTTTTCATTTCAACTTGTTTTCGATTTTGTATCTAGGACTAGGAGTACATTGTCCAAAGTCGATGGACCAGAAACTTATAATCTTGACGAGCGGTTTTAAGACAAGGTCATGATGGAGCCATGCATGCAATTGAATTTCAAGAATCTATTTAATCTCTATCTCTACCTATATTTGTTTGTAATTTTAGTGGATAATTACTATTAGCCAGATTTATTGATCAATGCCAACTACAAACAAAAGCTTTTTTGAGATTACCTCGAAAGAGAGCAGATATTGGTACACTCGGACTGGTACAAACCAACACAAATATGAAATGCATCAACTCTTTTAGTATGTTCAAGAATATTGTTTTTTGGATGACCCTAATTTGACAAATCAGATAAGGAAGCTGATGAGAGCTTTATGTGGTTTTTTTTTGTCTTATATATCTTCTAGGGCCGTCAAATGGGTGGGTCGGACCAAGTTTGGGTCGGGTCGAAAGTGGTCCAACTCAAATTGACTTATTTAACTCGTTTTGACCAATTTATGTGCAATACAAACTTAGTGATCCATTCCCAACCTATACCCGATCGGACCCGACCCGACCCATTTACTAAAATACTTCCATATTTAATCCCACCTATGATAATAGGAATTCACCTAATTAGCCCACTTTAAGCTCTTCATGTGCATATGTTTGTTGGATGAAATCGCTATTTAGACTATAAAATGCTAAAGAATTGGCTTTCAACATTGCATAGAATTTTTAATTTTTGTAATGATTCGCAATGAAAAATAAGAGAAATTTAGTAGTTGGTAGTGAATTTAAAAAATTATTGCAACAAATAATGCGGGAGAATTGAAATTTTAATTAAATGGAATGTAAGATATTGAAGAAGATGATTTTATGCTGACAAGAACTAAGATTAGAATATTACGTAAAAATAACAATGCCAGATGCAAACAAGGAAAGATATAATAGACAAAACTTACAAGATTAATAAAAATAAATAATATTGGGGACAAAAAGAAGACATCTTGATATTTTTAATAAGGGTGAAGTCGACCCATCTTGTGGGCCTACCAAGACTTCTCTAAACTTGGAACAATCGAAGAAGTCCATTATTTTCTCATAAAGGGTGAAGAAAAAGTCACAAAGGTGGGATGAGTTTGGGTATACTTTGAACCTATTTAAAACCAATGTCTAGTACAGGAGCGAAGAGTCTATGAAAGGAGATGACTTTAGTCGATTGAAGAGAAGAGTAGGAGGTAACCCTTAAGGAAGTGGAGAGGACGTAACCATCAAGTTGTGAAGTCAATGATTTCTAATGTAAACATTTGTAGATAAGGATTGCTAAATTGTAAGAGCCATGTAGTGCAAGTTTTTGTTCTTAGTAACCGTTCATATAACTGTTGATTGTAGGTATGAATACTTGAATTGTAAAAGGACCGTCAACCAATCCAAGAACACATGTTGTACTTTTTAAATACCATTTACATCGCCAACAACGATTGTTATCACTATTCATGCCTTTAGATTTCTTGCCATTTACGTTCCCGTCCAAAAATCAACAAAGGACCGTTTGTCAGTTTGTGTCCATCAACCCATATCTTTTTTTTTTTTTGTACGGCATCAACCCATATCTTGAAAGGGATATATAATGCCATTCCCAGTGAAACACCTTGTCATTTCACTGTTCCCTATTTTGTCCTAGATCGAAAGGTGGCAAATTTAATATTAGTTACAATCTAAGTTTTTTGCACTTATAGGAACCCGTAGCCTATAATATTTAAAAGCTTTTCCGGTGAGAAATTTATGATAATTCCCCAACTTAGTATCTTCGACCATCAGTTTACCTTTTCTGCAGCAGACGAATGCTCTTTAACGGGTCATCATGGCCAAGTGTCTCTGCACAATTTTTCTTTATCCATATGAGAGGGAGAGAATGGCTTCATGGTATCGGAGTGAAGTGTGAGAGGATGCAAAAGCGAAGATACAATCCGATCGTGGGATACCTTATTTTAGACATTGTCTTAGATTGTCTCGACATGCGCCACAATCATACCCCTTCATCTAACGTGATAGAGCGAACATCTTAAGGAACGAGTCTAGGGAAATCTTGGCAATAGCCGAACTCGTTGGCTAATATGTTTGTGGGTTATATAAGGTCTTACAATGGAAGAGTCGCCCCACCATAAACTCGAAGAGCAAGATCGAAGACTGACAAAATGATTTAGTCTTGATGGAGATAACTCACCATGGTCGAGAAGCCGCATATCTTTGTTCTTGTCTAACAAATTGGCGTACGAGAACACGTTGTCGCCATTTCTCATGCTCATCTAACATTTGCCTCCACCTTCACCGGAATATGCAGACATCCATGGCGCACTGCCTTTATTTGGAGTTTAATAAAGAGTTTTGAGATGATGATCAAGCCATCCGTCCACGTAGTGCACTGGGAAACAAGCATTAGATTTTCCAGCTACCGGCGCACGGGTATGGCAAGATTGAAACGGTGACCGGTTGCCATCAAACTTGTGACCTTGAATGTTCCAAGCCGAAGCGCCATTCTCTGTGTCTGTAGAGACAATGCACTTTGTCGACTATGCCATCAGGATTGTGAGTCTCTAGTAGATCAGACATCGTCTTTGTTTTTCTTGGAGGAGCTGTGGCATACTTATGTTTGCTCCTAGACCAGAACTGTATCCATTGAAAGACAGTGAATTAGACCACCGTCTGTCTTTTCGTGAAGGTGATAATACGCGGTGAATAAGTACCCGCAACTCTTCAGAAGAGATCTTTCGCATTTGTCGAACCCAGTTAGATCTTTGAAGGAGGGAACAACTTCATAAAGATCGTCAAATACAGTAAGCCCACTAAAGCTTGTAAAGGCCCCATAAGGAGAGTCGTTGCGTGGTCGATTAACATCACCAGAACTCATTTCATTCACAGTGTGATGGAAGGACGGCGTCGCTAACAGTAAGGAAGGACCAAAACACCTTCAAGGGATATCCACTACATGAATGGAAGGATGACGTCGCTGACGGCAAAAAATTGTCTGTTCGCAATTAAACCAAATTCATAACTGTTGTCGATTTTAGCAAAGAGTTGTCGATTATCAATACAGTGGATGAGTTGTTGATTATCGATCGGTATCGATGTCTATTTAGCTCCCAAGACTGATGCACGAATTAAGAGTCTTTATTGTAGTGTTACTTTTCAAGAGTTTGTTCGTGTTTCGATGTCTAATTAATGTTTTGTAAATTCTTAGGAATTAATCTCCTTGGAATACCAGATATATTTATGAGTCATTTAAGAGTAACTCTAAAAGTCAAGTAACAAGCCTATATAAAGGCAAATGTTGTGATCATTGTGGATAAGGTGGCAAAGTTGATAAGGTGAAAGGTGAAATAAGGAGAAATAAATAAGAAAGGCATCTTCGTCTCCTTCTCTTCCTTGAGTTGTTTGAGTTGTGAGTGTTTCCCCTTTAAATTGTTCCCATCAAATTGGTATAAGAGCTTACGGTTTGTGATCATGGCCTCAACAAACAATCAACTTCCTTTTCAATATCCTCATCTTACCAAAGAAAATTATGGTAATTGGGCTATTAGAATAAAAGCTCAACTTGACGCCTATGGTGCATGGGAACTTGTCCATCCAGGCTATGATGAATAAAAAGACAAAGCCACTTTGAGTCAAAATCAGAAGACTGCCTTGGAAAAGGTTCGATCAAAAGATCAATATGCCCTGTCGATCATCTATCAAGGTTTAGATGATTCTATGTTCGAGAAGGTCTTGAACGCTTCTATTTTTAAGGAGGCATTGGAGATTCTTCACAACACACACCAAGGAGTATAAAAAGTTAAGAAGATTCATCTTTGAAAGGCGAATTAGAGGTAATCCATATAAAAGAATCTGAATGGATTGCTGATTATTTCACAAGAGTTTTCGCAATTGTCAACCAAATGAAAAAAAAAAAAAGTGAAGATGTTTCAGATGTTTGAGTTGTTGAGAATATTTTTAGACCTTAGACAAGAAGTATGATTACATTGACGTTGCAATCAAAGAGTCCAAAGACATGGATGCCATGACAATTGATGAGCTTCCGGGTTCTTTAACATATACATATCAAGTGAATTGCTACTATTTTGACATGATATTGTTAGTCAAGATTAACAATTTCTACCTGTATGATGCCACGTGACAATTTTCATATCTTTAACTACCCAAAAAATATGACATGCAGATAATATCTCGACACGTGGGTGAATATGTATGTACATTTGGCATGACATATTATTTTATCACTTTTTTTATATTTATCAGATTAAATACAGTGATTACGTGACACTTTCTAGAGGTGAGCCGCAAAGGGAAAGCTAATGGATTTACTAAAAAAGAACGAAGATTCCTTTCATGGGGCAATCCCTTGTGTTTAGTGCGGACTTTTCCAAGCACATCCGAACTAACTTGGTACTCAATTTAAACATGCAATTTATTTTACCTTGGAGCCACCACTAATCGGTTAGGGTCAATTAGTCACCCAAGTAAAATATAAGATCATATATTACTTTTACGAACCAGAGACTCAATGGATACAATGACTTGATTATGCTATATTAATCTAACGCCCTTTCGATTCTTTTTCTCTTTTATGTCGAAAATGTTTTGCAAACAATCTTGATTAATTTTGATCCTAAGCACTAACATGTGAAAGGTGAATATGGGGGTGCGAAAACATTAAAGTAACATTCAATAATCAAAACAGTAAATTAATTACTGGATAGATTAAAGACCTAAAATGTATGAGCAAGCAAAAATGGATCCCTCGTCATCCCCCATCGAGATAGGGGTTCTCTAAGCTTAAACAAACATGCAATGATGATTGCATTTTTTATTCACGAATGTGATGATAAGTGTGACTAATGCATAACCTAAGCCATATGAGATAACTTAAATTAATACCAATATTCAATGATTATGTTAAAGAATATTACTTGTCTTCCAAGAGATACTTTAATAAGGAAGTATAGTAGGACAATTATATATTGGGAAAATTTCAAATAAGAGCCTGAAGTGCCTTCAATTTTTCAAGTAAAAACAAGAAGTGGACCTTATTTCAAATAAAAGCTTGAAGTACCCTCATTTTTTAAAATAAGGGCATGATCTTAAGGGCATTTTTGCCTTTACTCTTTTTTTTCTTTTTCTACCTGTTGGTTGTTGCCCTAATGCCGATAGGGCGGGGGCGATGGCCGGTGACCTGCTGGCCCTCGCCAGAACTGGGAGAGGGTCGCCAGCCCTCACCTAGGTTTGGCCGAGAGCCACTAGACTTGTGCAAGGGTCGCGGCTCTCTCTTGGTTGTGGCAAGGGTTGCCGGTCCTCGCCAAGGAGCTAGCGACCTCGAAAACCATTGTCGCCGCCCCCTCGCCGAGGGGGGGAGGGGAGCGCCAATACGGAAAAAAGAGAAAAAGGAAAAAAATTTTAAAAAAAAATGATGAAAATGCTCTTGAGATCATATCATTATTTGAGAAAATGAGGGCACTTCAAACCCTTATTTAAAATTTTTCCATATATTTGTAGTATTCACAATGAATCCATGCGAGAAATATGGGTTTGATGAATATTTCGTCACTGCCTACTGTTAACACCCCCCTCGAGACCCCATAAGAAGGGGTGCTCATTCAAAGGACAACATACAGACATTCAAAAGAAATTCAAAGAAGCATCGAGAGCTCTCAACAAATATCAAGACTTCAAAGAACTTGAAGAAAGTGAAGAAAGCAAAGAACTCGAAGATATTCGAACAAACGTAGAGAAAAGTTTCAGTCAAGGTTCATCGAATTTCTACAGGATGAAGAATCAAAGCCCCAGAGATATGGAGAGTTCAAGTTTTTCCATCATTTGATTCGAGATCGACCGCCAAAGCACTCGAATTAATGTTTCCGCGAAGGAAGGAATCGGAGTTACTAGAGATTCAAGTTAAAAAATTAGAGATTATACTCACTTCTCCTCCGATACTGATAAAATTCGGCACTAATTTTGTGATCCGAAACTTTAGACTTGAAATTTATTCCCGTGCACGTACCTCACGGACAAAAGGGTCAAGTTTCATTCCCGTTTTCCCACGAGTCATTGTCCCAAAATACTGAGATATGAAACATTTGTGAGGTTGTACATTTCAATAGTGAAAAGGACAAACAAAACGTCGACTTCTGCTTTCGTGTAGACCTGGTCCAGGCTAAGGTGATCGCGATCCTCCTCACTCATTGCGCAGTTGTTTGGCCTTTAGTTGGAGACCGAAAGAGTAATCCCATCTAAGTTAGCTGTCAACATAAAGCGTCAGGATTATTTTGATTTTGATATTGACTAGACCTTATACCTCGTAACTAGAGGATCTCTTGCAAATCTTTGATATCGATTACGAGTGTACCTCATCATAGAAGGGATAGCATGCTATCACTTGAAGTTTCTGTGGCCTATCCTATTTCCAGGCAAACTCTATAATCGCATTTTTTATTTTAACGTATTGGTGCCCGTATGCCCAAACCCCTTAATTGGTACACATTTTCTTGTCCTGTCTCCGGTAATGCCCTCTAATTATATTACATTAAGGTGATTTCGAGGTCCAGATGAAAATCCAAATGAAGCATTTTAAGAATTTGCTTAGATTCATTGATTTCGATAATAACGAACCTCTTTTTTTTTTTTTTAAGGAAGTAGTGTGATAAAATACAAGTGGACAATGAAGTATTCGAGGAATATAATCGTCATATGATACTCTTAGGTAGCTCATCGAACTTTTTTATGAATGATGTTTATCGACATGGAGCCTTTTATCATAATTGAATATGTCCGGGCCTTGTGATGGAAAAACAATAAGTAGCACTCGTTATATAGAGTCGTAATGCATCGAATCATTTGAACTCCACAGGAGACCCAGATGATCCAATGGATCACATGTTTTAGGCCTATCGCTGCAGGCAATAATATCTCGTTATATGGAAGTGAATGGACAGGGAGACACGACTGAACATCAGTGCAATCTGGAAAGAGGCTTGTGGAAATGAATGGACAAATCTAATTGGATTCACGTTCGAGATGTGGTCTAAGATTGAAGTAGAAATAGCACAACTTATCCGACACCACAACACTAACCAGATGAACTGGAATGAATAATTGCTACGCTTGGCCCAAATAATTTAAGAAGACCACGACCGGACGTGGTCGAGCAGGAGCTCATGTGGTCGACACAATTGGAATTTTGCAGATTGTGGCAAGATCTTTATGTGATAGTATTAGTTAAAGCTGTTAGGATTCGATGCACAATCACACTAAATAGAGAGTAAAAGTTGAGAAAGAAAAATCAAGACATGAGATATTTATCATGGTTCACCCTTAAACTAGAGCTACATCCAACAGATGATTCTACTATAATTAGCACATCGTACTTTTTAATTATATCGCTCAATTATAAGTATATATAGACAATAGCTATTCACGGGCTTTAACTAAAATAACTAATAAAATATGAGCTTAAATTATAAGGGCATAAGTGGGACCCTCATGTATTTTTCTTTTTCCATTCTTATCTTTATTATGATTGTCTTGATTAGACGAATGAAACATTCTTCGATTGGTGGTGTCAAGCCATATCACTTCATGGCGAGGTGGAAAAAGGGATCACCTGGCCTTGGAGAGGAGAGTCACCATAAGGGCATGAGCGTTCTGGCGATTGTTCTCTATGAGAGAGAGAGATGATGATGATGATGATGGTAATGACTGAGCTGCTTGATGGCGGCGGTGATTGAGCTCCTTTCGTCTTCTCTTCCTGGGTCAATTTTCCTTTGAGACGATGATGATGACTGTGCCACTTGATGATGGAGGGGATTGAGCTCTTTTTTTGTCTTCTCCTCCGAGGTAAGCTTTCCCAGAGAGAGAGAGAGGGGCTCACCACCACCTCTGAGCTGGTTGATGCTGATTGGTGATTGAGCTCTTCCCTCATTAAGAAAATGCTATATCATGAATTACAAATTATGAACATAACTCACATATGATGTAATCAAAACTAAACGTGAGTAATGTTGTTGTGCTTGTAACCTACCCATCATGGATATGGTTAGAGAGATATTCCTTAATCAGGATTTGAGGAAAACATGGATCACTAGAATATTTATGTTGCAATGCATTCCTGCATTGTGATTGATATGTTTCATCAAATTCTTCAGTAGTTAAAGAGAAAGAAAATAGATGTAAAACAAGAGGCGTAAAAGTTTGATACATTGAATTTGAAACATCTTACCAAATATGTATCTCAAATTCTTTTCGTTCTATTACAACAAACAAGCTAGCTTATACAGGAGAGATCAATGCCATGTCAAAATTAGAGCGGCCACATGATGCAATTGACAAGGTGCAATTGCTTATAGGGATCAAGCCCAAAGACTTTGTGTTGAATTGCATGTGTGAATTATGTTAGAAAAAAAATCCAACATGAGAAAATTGATATGATATGAAGCAATTAATAGTCCTAGTTGGCACATAATTTATTGTCTCAAGTTTTTTTAATAAATGTTCCAATTGGATAGCTTGACGGACTCGGACTTAGGCTCTTATTGGTAATTTCCCCAAGTAAAGGTATCGGCCTTTTGTTATACTCCCAACAAATGGTATGGTATCAGAACCGATGGTTAACTAGTGACGAATTAAGGGGGAGTAGAATTCACATGTGAGGGGTGGGGGATTTTTTTTTCCAAATAATCCTAATTAGTTTATAACTCATTAGTTTAAGTTTTTAAGTGAATGTGGATTCAACTAGATATGTTGAAGGACTCAGACTTGGACTCCTCTTGGCGATATCCTTGAGTGAAGGTATTAGGTTTTTGCTATGCTCCCAACATTTTGTAATCTCTTTTGTCACTATTTTATTAGATTAGATAAAAAAAAAAAAAAAGGGAAAAAACCACAAAAAAACCTTAAACTTTGCCCACTGTGACAAATTTACCTTAAACTATTTTTTGTGACACCAAAAACCATAAACTTATACATGTGTAACACATTTACTTCGAACTTTTTTCAGTGACACCAAAAATCTCAAACTTATACATGTGTGACATAATTTAATCCAAACTTTTTTTGTGACACTGAAAATCCAAAACTTTTTTCTATGACACTAATTTTTTGGGATAAATGTGTCACACGGATACAAGTTTGAAGTTTTTTGGTGTCACAAGAAAAAATTTAAGGTAAATGTGTCACATTGTACAAGTTTGGGATTTTTTGTGTCACAAAAAAAAATTTGAAATAAATGTGTCATAATGAGCATAATTTAGAGTTTTTGGTGGCTTTTACCCTTGATTAAATTCAAATGAGATTTAAGTTGGTGTTCCCATAACAAATAAGAAGAAAAAAAAAAACACAAGCCTTGTTTAGCATAAGAAACGTAGTCCGATTTTTGTTATGTAAGTCAAACAACATTAAAAACGTGCTTGCTCACAAACTAAAAGGTAATTTGGATGAACTTGTTAGAGTCCATATGATATATGTTGCCCATGTCAAAATGAAAATGAGGGTTTTCAATGTCATTCTAAGTTAAATCTTGTTAACTGATTAATGTTCCTGAGGCACATACTCAGTATCATCAGTAAGGCAAGTTGCAATTTTGAAAAGAGAAGTGAAGAATAACGGTGGAAAATCAACCGCGAGAGTTACGGCCCATTTCAGGCCATAAATTTCTTCAAGGAAACCTGAAAACTTCTTAGTCCAGTTTCCCCTCACAGTTCTACACCTTCCTTTTCTTTGATCTTTTTTTATGCTATAAATCTTGGAAAATGCTAAGATGACCGTCCTCCATAGATGGTTAAAGCTCAGCCACAAGCTTTGTTGGAGGAAACTAGTAAACTTCCTCAACCAGTTTCAAACTTTTTTCCAATTTGCTGGTCTTTTCCTTTCTTAGTTAACAATGGCTTTAACTTACTCAGCCGGTTGCCTTTTCTTGATGTACAATGATTGTGGTTGAGAGGCCACCATCATTCCTAATAATGACAGTGGCCGTCATGCTAGCATTACTCATAAATCTTTTTTATTGGTAGTAATTTCTCTGAAAAATTCTTTTATTCGTTTTTCCCTTGAAGTTTGCAAACTTGTTATGTAGAGAACGTGTGTCGCGACCTAAATTTTCATTTAAGGTTAATGAATTACTAAGTCAATTAATAAATTAACTAACCTAGCTCGAGCTCTCCCAAGCTCTACCAAATTGTGACTTAAGTTCAAATAATTAACATGCAAATGATTTGACTTTGGAGTCGCCACTAATCAGTTTACGGTAGGTCGATTAGACACCTAAATAAAGTATCGGGAGAAATACTCTATTCCTTCGAACCAGATATTAGGAGTCCGAGGACTTGGTTACGCTAGATTACTCTAACGCCCTTTCGATACCGTTCTTTTATTTAAGAAAACATTTGAGCAGGCAGCTTTAGGTTAATTTTAAACAAAAACTTTAACATGTGAGGTTTTCATGCGAGTGCGTAAACATTATTTAACACCAAATAATCGAAGCGTTAAATAAATTACAAAGAGGGAAAAATGATGTACCTGGACGCTGCAGCCTAATCCCTAACGCTTATTTCCAAAACATAAGACTTAGACTAATGCAATTAATTTAGAGTTTTCACTTATTTAATGAAATGCAATAAATGCAACTTTATACTAAAATGCAATGCAACTATACTATATGAAAGGCACTAAATTAAATGACATGAATCTAATGACTTATGAAATAAATGTCATACGTTATGGTCCTAAACTCACCTTCACTAAATGACGGGTAAAATGTATGCAACTATACTAAATGACACGCATTCAATTTAAGCTATCAAATTAAATTAATAAACCTAGACATGATACTACATGAATGCACCTAGTCATGAAACTAAAATGAACCTAGACATAGTACTAAGATGAACCTAAACTAAATGACGTACCAAATACATGACACGCATATGAATGTTTATTTTTGGTATTTTATGATTTTCGGAATAAAAATTGCATGAAATTCAAACTATCCTAAATGAAGATTATCTTTAATGTTTAGGAATGAATCTAGATTAAATCCTAAAATATTTTTAGAAAATCTTATCCCAGTTTTAAATGGAATATTATCT
>BCNH02000001.1:12809664-12824318 GCA_001662345.2 Metrosideros polymorpha var. glaberrima
ATAAGATTTTCTAATAAAATCTTATCTTACTAATGCAATCCTATCTAATGCATGATTTTTATTATTATTTGAATTTCAAATTATGAAAATATTTAGAATATCTAAAAAAATATGCACCGAATATCCATCACATCAAAATGGTAAGATTTTATCGGCGGATCATATCCGACGGATTGCGGATAAGTTTAGACGACATGTTAAGATTTGGCAAATCATATCCGACGGATTGCGAATAAGTTTGGCCAATCTTCTGTGCGCGGGAATCGAATATCAAGGATTAGATATCGGATTGCCTATTATGCACGTTGTCGAATTAGGAAATTTCCTAATTTAATCCTAACATAATTTAGGAAATATGCACGTTAGATAATGATGAATTAAATTAGGAAACGATAAATATCGGAATCAAATCGGATAAGAAAATTACCTATTTCGTGGATGACGTTTCCAAATTCAAACGCGACGGGATCGGGACCGGTGGTGACTCAAGCAACGGTCGGCGAGACTTGCGGCGGCTAGGCTCAACGATGTTGATGATGCTGGAATGAGAGGTTCGCTGGGGTTGACTTGCAGCAGCAGCAGCAGGAGCGTCAGGGGAAGTGCAGCGGCGGCGGCAGGCGTGCAGCAGCAGCAGCAGGCGTGCTTCAATCGCAGCAGTAGGAGCATCTTCAGCAGGGTCTTCGGTCAACAACAGCAGGGAAGTCTCCGCAGCAGCAGGGTCTTCGGTTAGCAACAGTAGGGAAGTCTCCGTAGCAGCAGGGTCAGCAACAACACGATGCAAGAGGCGGCCGGTGGAAAAAGCAAAGTTGTGAGGAGCAGCGGTCGTGGATTCTCTCTCACTCGTGTCTCTCTGAATTTTCTGAATGAAATTGTCGACCTTGAACCCTGAGGCATAACGGTGCTTATATATATATGATATTAGGTGAAGTCAGGGGTCTCAACTTTTTATTATTTGTAAATTCGTCCAATTGGCCTATGTCTACTTTTCCATCTCCAGCGGTCCAAGAACGTTGGAATCTGTCATATAATCTTTTTAGATGTTCATAACAAATATAGAACATGCTGTTTCTAACTTTCTACACAGAAGCTCTTGCAGTACCTTCTACAGACATAAGCTCTTCTCACCATGCTCAAGAACTCTCCTAGCAGTTAACAAAAGCTCGCACCTTTTACAAAGAGGTTACAATCTAAAATCACTCGGTTTATGACAATGGGAAAAAAATAAAAAGTCAATGCTAACACATGGAAGCAATCTTAACCTTCACATCACTGATGAAATCATTCAAGTTCTTCTCCGACGACCCATTGGGACCCAACGCATTATCAAGAGTCTTCCTCACCTCTCTCACCTTCTTCCTCAGCTCATCGGCCGATCCGCCGATCATCAACCGCCGAATCTTCTGACCAACCTCCTCTCTTGTGACCGACTTCTCGTCCCTCAGATTGACCCCGATTCCCCAGTCGTCGACCACCAATTTCCGATTCGTAAATTGGTCGGTCAACAGGGGGAAGCACAACATCGGAGCGAAGCACCATATGCTCTCCAATATCGAATTCCACCCGCAGTGCGTCAAGAAACCCCCCGTTGATGAGTGCGACAATACTTCAATTTGGCAACACCATGGTACCACCAATCCTTTGCCCTTGATCTGGTCCCCGAACCCGGGAGGCAACGGCTCAGATTCGTCTGAGCTCACTATGTCGGGGCGAAGCACCCAAATGAAGCTCACTTCGCTAAGCAAAAGCCCGTAAGCTATCTCCCAAATGTCTTGCTTACTAGCATGAGCGTAGCTTCCAAATGAGACGTACAAAACCGACCCCATTGGCTTGGCGCTGAGCCACTCGGTGCAATCCGACTCGGACCACAGGCTCGTAGCCACGGGGCTTTTGGCAAACCCGGTCGGGAATATGGGGCCAATTGCGTAAACCGGTTGTTTCTTTTGCAAGGCCGATAAGGTATCCGGCTCAAGCTCTTGGACCGTGTTACAAATGATCACGTCCGCTCTCTTCACGTCCTCGAAGGCCTTGTATATAATCCTGTGGACCACCGTCCATGTGTTGGCAGCTTGGAGGTACGATGCTAAGTCCTTCCTTTGGATCAACCGGACACCCGGCACATAATCGATGGCGTCTTCGCGATTATCTGATGATCAAATCTGATTATATTCACCAAGTAAGCAAGAATTTCTAGTGTCTGGAGGTGGAGTTCTCCTACTTCGTTTCTCTATTTTGGCTAGCAAGTTGGAAGGATAAAAAAAAACAGAGAGAGAGATTAAAGTGCACGTATATATCAAGACGTGTCTTGTGTATGTATATGGCTAGATTTCACCCCAGAATTCTTTGAATTTCGATTCGTTTCCTTTCAAATTATCATGTACTCAACTCTTATAGTACCATATCCATAAATTCATGAATAGACTTTTTTCGAGTGGGATAATATGTCCAGAAATTACTCATTTATTCAATTGTTGTTAATATTATATATGATTAATGATATGAATGGTCATGTCTATGTTAGTGCAAGTCCAGAGGTGGGTATTTCCGTATTGATGAATTAGTCTAAACACCAACAAGGTATTGGTCTAAATGGCAAGAGAGTTTGCTCCTCTTTATAATCTTTGGTTCAAGTCTTGTTGGGAGCATTCCATAAATAAAATCTAAAATACATTGGCCGACGTGGGGAGTGTACCCTTAACATCATTCGAGGAGGTGGACCAGCCAAGGTACACGAAATTCAACCTAGACAACACCATACCATTATACCCGTTATACCAAAATAGTACTTAAGTTAGTATGTACCTGGAGCACCAAAATGACCGTTAGTGCGGAGAAGGTCCAAATGATAATAGAGAGTGAGCACCAAAGCTGGTTCTGTCCAAAAGGAGATGTTGACAAGATTGTACTTATCGCAAATCATTGAAGACCACACGTAGAAGGTGTCAACTATCAGGCAATTCACTGGCGGCTCCGATGCGGCCAATTTCCCGACGAGTTCATCCACGTGAGCTGACATCACGTGTAGGATGCCCTCCATGAATTGGTCGTGGTGGAGGGACCGGTCGAACCCTAGGGGAAAGCCGTCACTGACCGTCGCGTAGCGTATGTCGAGGCCGGATTTCCGGGCTCCCGCAAAGATGTCCTCGGCTTCAGGGTCGTGGTGGTGATGGTGGGATTTGGTGATATGGTGGTGAACGTATTGAGTGTTGACAAAAGTGATGGTGAAGCCCTTTGATGCAAGCTTCATGGCAAGATGGACCAAAGGGATGACATGGCCCTGGAGAGGGTAGGGCATCACGAGAGCATGAGGCTTTTGGTGATTGTTCTCCATTTTCTGCATCGCTGTAGAGAGAGAGAGAGAGGATGTGTTAATACACAGTTGAGAAGTGAGGGATGAGAGGTCCATATATATGAAATAGAAACTCTGTAGAGAAGTTGTAGATTAGAACGAGATGTGACCTTAGAAGTCAGGAGCTAGATTTTTTTTATTTGTACTATCACTAACTCTCTTTTTTTGTACTTTTGCTTTGCTTTTTTGTAGAGCGCGATAGTCGAACCTCACACCTTTGAGACTAGCGTCCCTATCCCCCTCTCCAAATCTCTTTACCAGCAGAGTCGTATGCCTATTGGCTAGGAGCTAGTTAGTTGATTGACGACGAAGACGACGACGATTGAAGAGGAGGAGCTGCTTTTGTATTCTCATCCTAACCTCAAATGTTTCTTGAGGACGGTCGACAATCCACGCGTAATAACACTATGTTTCTATTGACTATGTCAAATTTACATGTCTACCCTTGATAGCAGAACATGCACTAGACTTTACTAGAAAATACATTTTTTTTTCAATGATTTAATTTTGCCCATTACATTATTCATAGAATAATAATTCTTTGGGCCAAGAGATATGGACGTGCAGTTGCCTTTTATAGTTTCAGATTTTCACTGAGATGGTGAGTTTCCGTGCATGCCTATCATCTGCCCCTCTTCCTTGGTTTTTTTTCCTTCATTTTTCATTTTAACCTAATCCATAAGCTTAGTAAAGTCCACTCAATGGGGCTCCTAATCGTTGAAAATCAATGTGTCCATATTTCATGTAGAATTTCTAATTTCTATGAACCTATAAGTGAAGTTAAAACTCGAATTAGATGAAGTTACGACCATCCAATAAAGGGAAGCATTCCATAAGTCGACCAAAAGGAAAATCTCGATTATTATTCTTTCCCTTCCAACGAGGGAAAGAAAAGAAATACGTCTTTTCGGGAAGGCAAAGCAAGAGTGATTTGGCAATAATTCTTGCCATCAAAGACACAGATTCCTCATTGCCACCATTAGCATTTCTTGCACAAAGTGGCAATGGAGACGACCACGTTACTTCAAAAAAAAGCATCCAGACCAAATCATGGTCTCTAAAATCTTGTCTGTTGGCATTGCAAATTGGCTTGAAACCGTTCTCATTCTTTTGCTACACCAGTTACAGGAGTACGAAACCAAGTAAAACTAACAATTGTCCACATTGGTTGAGATTAACAATGTACAGAGAAAGTAGCAAAATAAAAAAAAAATTAATAATTAGATACAGAGGTCACGAACATTCGCTCATGTCTATTTCTGTACAACTGAGCGAGTCATCTGTGAGGAAACTTTCTGCACATCGCTGAACTTCTCAAGACTTGCATCAGTACCTCGAGTCAGTTAATTGCGAAGACGACTAAATACAGGTACATTTTATTCCCCTCGTGCCACTCCGAGATACATCCGGGTAAAATGTCAGTGTAACCACAAGATTAGGCGCTTTCTCAAGCTTCAACTGTAGATCCAGATTCTTTCTTGTCCATTCCAAAGAAAGAGCAATTTTGAAATGCATCCAAACTGCTAGCCATCAGACGGTTCAAGCTACTGAGACTGTCACTTAAAATTAGATCTTCTGCATGGTACTTTGAAGATGGTACATCCAAATCCAAAGGTCCTAACGAATCGGGCTGCAATGGGATGAATGGAATATTTAGGTTATTAAAGAGAGCCTCTCGATGCTACTAGCTACCATAAGAAAAGATTCTGTGTCACTGCAAACGTCATATCCATGGCAAAATGACATTATGTATCAGTACGATTTCCTTTCCTACACGATAAGGCGATCTTGGAATTTTAGAAAGAAAAACAAAAAAAAGTTAATAAAAACTGGTAAAGTTGAGCAAACTCTGCCTTGCTGTGTGTACTGGCGTGGGTTTATGCATCTGAGAGAGAGAGAGAGAGAGAGTTACCCAATAAATATCTGTCAGCCCAAAACCATCCTTCGCTGTATTCTCCACAGAATGTTGATCTTGTGGCCGAAACTCATCCATAGGGTCAGCAGGATCAATATCATAAATAGCTTTTTCCGCTTGCTGTAATTTCTGCAAGTGAATATGATGAGTAATACAGCAATCTTCTTTCTATACATCAATCTTTGCTTTAGGAAGCAGAAGTCCTCTTAATAGATCCCAAAAGTATTACCTCAATGGAGCCGTCCAAGCCCACAGGACCTTTTCTTGTCTGCGCACTGGCTTCAGAATGAGCGGCAGACATAGAAGTGACCTCCTTACGAACAGCAGCATTCTTTTGGAATGAGAAGGCATCACAAGTTTCTTCAGCATCCCAGATGGATGTTGCATGGGACGATAAGGTCAACTCAGATCCCATCTTGTTTTGATATCTAGAAATATGAGCAGCTATAGCAGCATCAAATGAATCACAGCTAAATGATATCTGTGGCATGCACTGAGGACTTTTGGCAGCTACTCCTTCATCGTCACAGTTAACATGCCAGTCATAAGATGCTTCAAGTAAATCTCCTATGCTTATATTGGTGAGGCTATCAGCCCACTCGCAAGCTGACATTGATATATTGTTGCTGGGTCTCAGTTCGTCCTGCCAAGTTTACAGGGATTAGTTCACTCAACACATGCACACAAATTGCAAATGCCAACAGCATGGTACCATGGTCAGATAAAATAAACAGATTGTCTTAGAATGATCTAACAGCATGAAATGTATACAAATCTGTGACAAATCAAAAGACATATACAACTTACTAAGACAAACATTAAAAATCCGACACAAAATTTTCTCATATCAGAATAGTAGAGACAGTGCCTCTGCACTTAAACTAGGGCCAAATACGCCAACACTATCCCACCTGTGTGCACGGCCCTCTAAATTTTGGTGACAGAATGTGAAATGTGGACAAGAGAGGAAAGGAAAAAAATAACCCAGTGGGACCCCAAAAACTAGAAAAGAGAATAGTTTAAACCCTGAAGATAAAATTGAGTGCATTAGCCAAAGTTAGGCAAAAACTTAAGCTTCAAATGTACAAGGTCAGCACCCAAGAACTTTCCTGTGAAAAATGCAATGAGGTTGATGTGGATATTTGCACTGGGAGTTGCAGCTATATTAGACAAATACCAATAACCACATAGGGGCACTAAATGCAAAGCTCGAAATTGCTAAAAGATGACATATAACAGAGAGCATAGGAACATGGAAGATTTATTACCCCATCATTCAATTGTCTCATAATCCCACCATCTGTCTCATTTGCATAGCACATTGCATCAGTACCAGTAGCAGATGGTTTCATAAGATCACTCTTCGACCCCACAGCAACATAACCACTTCTCTCTTCGGAAACAATAGAGGGACATGCAAGACCACTGGAAGCACTCACTGAAAGCAGTTGATCCTTACAGGTATGTCCGACTATCTCAGACTGATGATTAGCTGATGGAGGAATTTGTTCAGAATTCACAGTGCCATTACATGCCATAACAGACTCCTTGGGGAGGCACGGTGCTTGACGTTCTTGAACTGTTATTGAAGTTAACTCATCGTTGGAAAACCAGCCATACCTTCAAGCAGTACTATATATTAACCACAACTAGAAAAATAATGTGAACTAGCATCTTGCAATCAAATTTAGGGGAAGGACCTTAAGCGGAAAACCGGGGGATTCTCCAGAACTGTGTAAACATCTGCTGCACTCATAGCGGTATCCTGGGTCCATCTCTGACAACCAACCAATTTCTCCCTTTCAACGCCATATGGACAAAGCATTAGCTCTCCACTTGAACTACCCCATTTGCGATTCAAATGCTCCATGACTGATGATATTTTCTTACGATTACTGAGAGTGAGCTCAAGGAAGGGATTATGATTATCCTACAAACATGGAAATACATTTGTCATCAAGCATCTAAAAGAAAGGATGATATAAGACAAGTTAACAAAGATTCCAAGGATACAAACCTTCTCCAAGCTTCTTCTTGTGGCATCATCAATTGGAAATAATTGAAGTTTTAGTTTCATAGAAGCTTGTAAACTGCTCTCTACAAATTGGTTCTTCAAGAAACAAGGAAGAGGTAGAAGATCTTCTCCAGTATGATCGGAACCGTTTTGCTCTAGTAGAAGACAGAGAACCAGAGTCAGAAAATTAGATCTTCTCCTTTGATTAATAATCTGTCAAGTTAATTAACCAGGAATAACTCACTTGGAATACACTGGTCATTTTCAACCTCCTTACTAACAGCAGCTCGTTCCAAATGCTCTGCAGCGTCAGCAACCAATGAAACCCCAGCTATGGCAGCCTTTTCCCACTTTTTATATGCAGCAGACGATAGAGCACCACCTGAAATAAGTAGCAAAAATCAGCATGTGTTTCAGGTAGGCACTGAAGAGACGTCAATGGACTGATCAAACTCATCGAAAAAGAATGTTGCGCTATTATTTTAGCAAGAATCACTCTCAAGCTAATCCCTCATCGACATTTTCATTGTCCAAACAAATACAAGGACTCGAAACCAACTCTACATCGCCTACCACAGCACTACAACTTACAGCAGAAGGTTCGAAGATGGCAGCTCAAAGAATTTTATATATATTGAAAAATAGATGTCAAACTTTTTTTTTTTTATGTCAAACTTCAAATTCATGAATTTGTCGCTTATAGCACCATAATATCACCCATCAGACAGGAGAGTCGAAGAGAGCACAATATAGGAGCGGAACTTGCCCTGAATCAACTAAATTTTGGAAACGTTAAAGGAGCTAAGTATGTGATCATACATGTAGAACTAATCTTAATAAATAAGAGTTATAATCCATGAACTAGATTGTAAAGCCAGCACATAAATGAGTAAATAAGAGCAAGTCATCTGAAAGGTCATTCTGCCCAAAAATATGGATGCAATTAAAACATGAGTCAACATATTTTACAACTGAATGCAACTAAAACATGACAGACAACATATTTTGCAAATAAATGCTTCTCCTTCGTGCAAACAATAAGAGCCAGATATAATCTATGTGGAAGAACCAAGACACATACCCGGTTTTCGTCGCTGTCTTGCTGGCTTCATTGTCGTGGATTCTACTTTGCCATTGCCACGGTGGACACCAACACTCAAGGGGCGCTTCAATGGTGGCTTTCCAGATCCTAATTTCTGTATATTCTGACTGTCAACTAGAACCAGTCTGACACGATTGTCATGTCCAGATGTTCGACCATGACTTGAAATAGTGCTTGGAGAAGAACAATTCTCTCCTTGAGATCTTTTCCTCACATTCTTCTTCCTGTCTTTCAGCAGTTGATGTTCCTTCCAAGGAAAATCATACATATCCGGTAAGCACACGAAGAAACTGTAACCTTTCAAACTCATTTAAGTTAACAGACACAATGAACACAACATATCCAGAAGAAACTAACCAAGGCTTCTACAAATATCTTGAACCTCCGGGGCTTCAAGTGAAGTTTCGATGCTTTACAGCTATACTTCTCCAGCAAAGACCACCTATTTAAACAAATCACAAAGTAATTTTTGTGAATCAACTCATCAGCGATACCATTTTAATTACAGCAGATTCGTAGTATACACAAGTTAATTATCATGAATGCAAATGACATAGTAGAAGCAGACACCAGTACCCTTTAGCCATATGCTCGAGAAAAGATTTTCTATTGTACATGCAGGCCCCCAGGGAACTAATGGCTAATGGAACTGCAGTTACCCAAGAAAATTATAACCGACAATCCAAGCAAGGGATGAAAATTCCCATCCTTTCCCTCTAGAAAAGGTCATTTCATGGAAAAGATTTGTGAAATAATTAAATTATGCACTGCTTCCCAGCTAGCATTTTAAGGAAATGATTCACATTCAAAAAGATATCATAGAACAGTCATAAATATAAATTTCATTGCTATTCACAGACTCATGGTATAACTCTCCATTGAAAAGCAAGGAACAAGTAGTAGTTTAAGTTTACCATCTAAGCATTGCAGCATTAGTATCCTTAGAGTTCTTGGCATCAAGACACAATCCTGGTCCCAGTAGTTTGTTCATTCGCCTAACAAGGCGATAATAATAATGTCTGACCTGCATAACGAAAAAAAGAAAGATATATTTTCTAAATACTACAGGAGATAGTAGCACTTTTCAATTGTCCAACATAGTCGATATTAATTAGTCAAGCATGTACCTGATCCTTGTTTTTACTTTGCACGCGGCAAGTGATCTTCTCAAAATTCTGCACATGATATATTAAAGTAACAAGGAGAGCAATAATTAGAAAAAATAAAAAAATCATGTTCTAAAAGGTATAGACTGCAACATACCTTGCCAACTTGACGCAATGCAGCAAAGAAACTTTCCTCCTCTTGACGTGTCCAAGCAGCCCATTGCCGTGTAGGTCTTTTTGCTGCACAGACAGTAGGCACTATCACTAAGGGAGAACTTCCTGCTTTCCATCAGGCAGGATTTTTTCAAAATTACAACAATGAACAAGAAGTACAGTCAAGCATACCAGGTTGCTGTGGCAGGACAGGATCCGTGGTGGAAACTGCTAGACCTGCACCTACATCCTGAGTTACATGACTCTCTGGATGAAGGTTGGTCTCAGAGTCTAAGGGAATCTGCACCTCTGACTGCATGATTAAGTCATCAAAAGAAAGACTTGATTCTCTTCAGCTTCCATCTACTCTTTCAGGGTGCTTTATTGGCCCTTTGACTAGTGAAGAGTCCAAACTCAGCAGCTCTATACTGCCAGCAGTAAACGAAGCTCAGCACTAACAGATCGCAGGAGATCACTGAGACAAAACAAAGAACGACAAAATAAGATTCCAAGGCAACTCTAAAGTCATGCATACCAAAAAAGTAAAAGGACAATTTCGGTAGGAAAATCGCCTCCTCAATACTTCTCCTTCCAAGTGGATTCAGGCCAAGAGTAAAAAGAAAGAAGAGATCGTGACTAATTAAAACTAGGCATAATTTCACCTTTTTTGCAGTCCTCACAGATAAATGAATCCACTAATGCTAACACGCCACAAATTTCATCAGCTGAGTGTATATCTTTATTCGTGTTCTTCTTCCCCATAGGTGCAGGGGACAAGATTATTTTACCGATCTATCTAGTTAGCTCCACTTCGATCATTAGTTCAATCCACAAGCATATTTTAAAATGGCTTCAAGAAAATGCGGTGGAGTTTAAATGATCCAGCACATCAAGTTACTCTGTCAATATTAGGTTTCTCCTGCTTCTCCTAAGTATCCCCTGGATGCAGTTTTCTTCAGACACTCCTCAAAACCATTAGAGTTCTAGTTGTGAAATTCAGAAAAACTAAGAAATGCTCAAGTCATTTTGACGGCGAGTCAATGATCTTAGGAACGCAGTGCTTCCATTAGCCCCAATTTCAGCCCATGCTAAAAGAAACCCTAATGACCTGGAATTCAACCTACAATCCTGCATTGACCACAAGATCAATTGAATCCATCCTAGAGAAGAAGCAACCAACCAAGCCCCAAATGATTAACCAAATCCCCATCCCGATCCACTTTCTAAGAGAACATAAGTGGGAAAACCGGATCCGTTTATCCCGTCGTCGCTCCGAAACAATTCCAGATCTAACTGCAACACAGCTACGACCCCACCAAACCGCTTCGCTCGATTTCACACCAAATCTACAAATTTCCAAACTTTTCTAGATTCTCGCAGCAGCCGAACAGAAGCTAGGGCTCAGAAACGAGGAATCAACAGCGCGAGAGGTCGGATCTTCAATCAAACAAAGAAGGGACAAAAACCTCGACGAATTCAAGTGAAAGCATTACCTGGGAGCGAGATCGAGAGGCTCCGGAGGCCCCAGGAAGATCAGAACAGCAGGAACGAGCTCCGGAATCGGGAAGAGAAACGATCGGGAAGCAGACGGAATCTTCCGGCGAACGCTACAGTGGGGGAAGAAGATGGAAGAAGAGGAAGCAAGTACCCTTTTTTTTCCCCCTTTTCACTTTGCCAAAAAAAAATTTAAAAAAATTTAAAATTAAAAGAAGGAAAAAGAAGAGACCTGGTTTTATTCAAACCCTCTTCTTTTTTTCTGGGTAAAAGCTGGGTTTATTGAAGACGATGAGGATGAGGATGACGACGACGACGACGACATAAGGGACTTTGGTTTGGCTTTTGGTAAGTATTCCTTCCTACCCAGGTAAAAACATTACTACAGACTTCAAAATGAAAATGCCCCAAAATTGGCTTTTTCTTTTCTTTTTTCTTTTTTCTTTTTTCTTTAAGAATATTAAATAAATCCAATAAATGTCATTGGGAAAAAATCAACAGATGTCATTTGTTCTTGACCTAATCGTGTCAGGAGCCCGGTTTGGTAATGGGGGTGTCGTTTGCTTTTTTCATGTGTTGAGTGGTGGTGTGCTGTCCAAAACGAGTGGGATGATGGAGAGGGGGGTACTCTCCTGCAGGGTGGGTGACATTAGCATTGCTCAAAAGAATTTTAAATTCAAATGGGCATGAAAGGGGTAGCTTGGGAGAGAAAAAATGGATCTTTTGCTTGCTGTGTGTGCCCCCCAAATAATGAGACCTGATGTGGGAGTGAAACTGCATAAGCATTGAGGTAAGGAAGAAGTGGATCAAACTGGAGAAAGTTAGGATTTGATGGTTTTGAAAGGAAGCTTTTGTGGTGGAGAGAGTTGCAGTTTGGATTAGAAGCCAGAAGGAACCTTTCAGAAAAAGGGTTAAAAAAAAGAAGAATAATAAAGTTGGCAAAATAGCAAAAGGGGCAGAAAGGGAAATGCAGAAAATTGTGCCCAGAAAAGCCCTAAAAAGAAAATAATTATTATTATTATTATAAAGAGTAGTTTATGGTGAGGAATATGTTTTGGAGAATACAGGGCCCCGGTAGGCTTCGTGTTTCTCTCGATAAGGTATCATCACTCATTGGGGCAAACAACAGAAAACAAGTCGCCAATCAATGGCCCAGCTCCTCTCCAGTGATTGACCTAAAAGCCTTGTGCATTGAGGGACTTCTGTTCTGTTCTTAGCTGACTTTTTCTTCAAGTGCTTCAACATAAGTTGCTGCATGGAGAGGCAACTTTTATTTATTATTAACCCAGAAAAATGATGGGACCGTGTGGGGGAATAGTTAGCTTTCTAAGAAGAAGCATTCTCGGTCAGTTTCAAAGCCTTTTGGAAGTACCCTCCTCCCAAATTGTCATAGACTGAATTTTGCAGAGACTTGTCCTACATTACATGCTTCTCTCTCTATCTTCTCTCTTGCCATTTGACTTTGACATCAAAAGGTCCACAATAAGGCTCTCTCCATCACCCACCCACCCACCCCTTTCCAATCCCCAGTATTTTAACTGGGGTTCTACTATTTGCACTCATTATCTACTATAAAGCATTTCTGACCAGTAGCAGCAGATTTAGCAAAACTCGTTCGGACTATTCTTTACTGATTTTACCCGAATAGTCAGGATTGTTCGATATAAAAGAGGGGAAGAAATCGATAAAAAAAAAAAAGTAATCATTATCGCGAAATTTCTTTCCCGATGATAAGTTGTTCTCATGACATTACTACGAAATGAAAGAAAAGTCAAAATCACTAGGACTCATCTGCAGTATAAAAGAGGAACCCGTTCATTTCGAATACTCCTATGGTTGCATAATCTAAACACTCGAAGTCCAACATTAAGAGGTTCTATACATAATGAGTAATAGGTAGATTACAGGTTAACTGCCTCAACTTATTATGGCAGAGGGTGAAAAATCAACAAGGAAATGCGGAATGATGGACAGCCTTTAACCGTTCTTCTACCCTTTCAAACAGCCGCTAACCGCAGCTGACTATTAGTAGTCGCCCTGATGTCTTTGCCCAGATTCCGAAACTATCCTCTTCTCTTGCATGCTTTGGCTGCTCAATTACCTTTCCAGCAGATGATGCATATAATCCCTACTATCCCTGCAAATATGTTTTTCTTCCGCGAAATCCTTGCTGATAATGCATTTCAATCCCTACTATCCCAATGGCTCCAACCCGATGATCTGTATAATTCTTTTGAGATTGAGCATAATGCCATCTTTCACTGCATTTCCATAACAAACATTTTCAAGCTTCATGGCTTGGTTGGGATGCGAAAACCGCAGTAATGGGAGAGTGACATCTTGTTGCTCCAGATTCAAGCCTTTGCAGACTAGCCTCTGAAATCAAACCACTTTCACTTGGACAAACTCACTCAGCAGCGGTATAGCAGTCAATCCCACATCTTTACTGCACATTGTTTGATTTCAAGAGCATCAGCCTATACATAGGGGCCCCACGATCGAGAACATGTTGTTCCCAATCTGATCTAATTCCAAACGGGTTCTCCTCGAGCCACCCTCTATTTATGGTGGTATCTTGTGCCTGCAAAATTGAAAGCTTCCCCTTGCCATATCTCAGAAATTGCTCTTTCATCCTTACAGCAACCGCTTCAATGTCAGATTGAAGAAATACCTAGAGATAAGCAAAAATTGTTAGATGAAACTCTGAAATATAGTTGGGTGGAAGAGATCGAGATTCTTTTAGCAGTCAATATGACAGAAAAGAACAAACAAGAATTTCTTAAGCCGGTTTCCTAGAAGATAGGCAAAACTATATGATCTGACTCCTAATGAAAACAAAATTATCCAAACTTTGGTGTACATTTCAAGAGCTAAAGGTGAAGCAGAACCTCCAGTTACCAAAGGAAGCAACTGCATATCAATCTCATGTAAGTATCCGAAATTATATTTAGAGCAGTGCACATTGCACATCTTCATATGGGGACACTTTGAGTTTCAAATACAATGCAACAGCACTTTTTTTGGGCCATCCAATGCATCTGCTGTTGCATCTTTTATTTAAGGGAAAATTTCGATTAAGGACCTGAAGTGATCTCGATTTTTCAAATAAGGGCCCGAAGTGGACCCGATTTCAATTAAGGGCCTGAAGTGGCCAAAAAGTTTCAAATAAGGGCCTGAATATAGGGGCATTTTCGCTTTATTAATTAAATAAAATATTAAAAAATGAATTTATTTTTTTTGAGAATGTGAAGCAAGGGGCTGCCGCCCCTTGCTGCCGGCCCCGTCGCCGGCTCAGCCAGGGCCGGCGGGGGATTGGCCAGGGCCGGCAAGGGTTGCTGGCCCTCGCCGACCGGGGCGAGGGCCCGGTCGCCAGGGGTCCCCGAGGGCCACCGCCGCTGGGCGAGGACCGGCGACCCTTGCCCAGGTCGGGGCGGAGGGCCCCCAGCACGCCCAGATCTGGGCGGGGGGGTTGCCGCGACCTCGCCTAGAGGGGTCGCCGGGGCCTCGCCGAGGGCCGGTGACCC
>BCNH02000001.1:12824792-12843917 GCA_001662345.2 Metrosideros polymorpha var. glaberrima
CGCCAGGGGTCCCCGAGGGCCACCGCCGCTGGGCGAGGACCGGCGACCCTCGCCCAGGTCGGGGCGGAGGGCCCCCAGCACGCCCAGATCTGGGCAGGGGGGTTGCCGCGACCTCGCCTAGAGGGGTCGCCGGGGCCTCGCCGAGGGCCGGTGACCCCTACCGGCCCTGGCCGAGCCCCCGTCGGCCGTGGCTGAGCCGGCGACGGGGCCGGCAGCAAGGGGCAGCAGCCCCTTGCTTCACATCCTCAAAAAAAAAATTTCATTTTTTAATATTTTATTTAATTAATAAAGTGAAAATACAAAAATGCCCCCATATTCAGGCCCTTATTTGAAAATTTTTGGCCATTTCAGGCCCTTAATTGAAACAAGGTCCACTTCGGGCCCTTATTGGAAACTTTTTTGCCACTTCAGGCCCTTAATTGAAATATGGTCCACTTCAGGCCCTTATTTGAAAAAACGAAAGTACTTCAGGCCCTTAATCGAAATTTTCCCTTTATTTAATGTACTATCACTAATAAAAAGAATAAATCAAAGCTCCTACGTGAAAGTTCATCAAAATCTATGTTTTTAACAATTTTTATCAGCAGAAATTGTTACCTTTCCATTAGGGATGAGGAGATCAGCAACTGCTTCAACTAATGATTTTTGAAGCATCCTCCACCGATGTTCTTGTTTGTTAAAGTCAGGGTTCGGGCACTAGATAGGACAAACGCATACCAGATAAAACACAAAGAATGACTCAAAAAAATTGAAGAAAAAGAATAAATCGATGTCATTGCAGTTGCTTTTATACTATACTAGGGGGAAAATCAAGACAAGTGTGGTTTAACCACTACCTGTATTGAGACAAGAATTACTTCTCCAGGATAACTGGAGACAATCGAACGAAATGTAGATGTTGCATTGGTTGCAATGAAGTATCTGAGACAACCAGAAAACTTGAGCAACAATCGTGTACTTGAATGAGCAAATAACACAGTTAGCATTTTCAAGATTAAACTACAATTCTGGAAAAATGAATATGACACTCAAGATTACTAGTTTGCCCTATTGGTTTGTAGACAATGTGACTTGTGTGTCTCCACTGATCATAAAAATTCGTGTTTGACAGCTGCGAGCTAATACCGTGGATCAACAGGCTATATAGTCTTTCTAAACAAGATGTTGATAAAGGCAAAGACATCCACTTTGAAAGTTTAATATTCAGGCATCTCAGATTTTTTTCCTTATTTAACAAACAATAACTTCCCAAATAAATCACAGACAAATAAAGTCTGTGATCAAAAGTCCACTTTGTCCATATACCCGTTGACATCTTTTTAACCAATATTATCCAGGAAATCAATACACTTATATCAGCAGACTTAGTAACTATAACACCATGAAATAGAAAAGGCAAATACAATGAGATTATTAGCATTCTTCCAGTAGAGAAGGACCAACGCGCCGCATAAAGCTTGAGATAGGCCATCCTAATTTACGGATTATATTATCGCAGGGATAAAGCAAAAATTCACCCACAAATTCAAAGAGCCATGCATATTTTGAGGTACTAATCACCATGAAAATACAGAAAAGAGAAGTAGAGTGGAACGATGATCAGTAAGACATGAATTATATATGTAGCTGCCTAAAGAAGAGGAACCTTACACAGTCAAACAATTTTTTATTTTTTTTTTTGTTCCAGGTGAATAAAATTAGCCTAAACCAAAGAAGCACTAGTACGTACCCATTCTTCAAGTCCGATTGATGGACAGCAATTAAGCAGCGCCGCACAAGCTGAAAGATTAGAATTGAGTAAATTATATGAGAGAAGCAAAAGCGCAAAGCATCTGAAAAACATGTAGACAACCTTCCCATTGATCTCCAAACCAAGAAAATTAAGATGCTTCCACCTTTTAGCCATTCCCAACAAAAATACCCCGTTACCTGAAATTGATGTTCCACACATAAGGGAGAAAGAGATTAATGAAGCAGTTACTGCAGAATATATTTCCTGGTCTACAGATAATTACAGCATAGAAAGCCATTGGCATTGATTAATTTCATAGGTCAAAGAATTGGAGCATTTAAGTGAAAGAATTCATTGATATCAATTCAAAAATGAACATCGCATCACAAGGTTAATTTTTTGGGATGCATTCTAAGTCATTATCCTGTAAATAGAAAGAAATCCATGCGAAAAGTCTGTACAGCTGAAAGTACATGGAGACAAATGTGCTGTTAAGTTTAGTCCTCATCCTTCTTTCTAGGGTAATTATTGAGCATGAAGTGTGTTGAAAAGATTTAATGGCATGCACTCATCGACCAGTCATATGGAAACAAGGACTGGATTGACTGTTAATGGAGAACCTCTCAAAGCATGTACAAGTCCGTCTCAGACCACATGCATACAAGAGACCAATACAAATTCATTTCACGTTCCACATCATATGAATGTGTGAGATTGTCCTCACTTATTTGCATGATATATAGTAACTTCTTATATGTCCACAAAACATATTCAATCGTATGTTACCGAGTCAATCCGTTGTCATAGTTACTCATTGTTTTCTTGAAATATTTAAAAAACTTCTAGGGCAAAATTACCTTTTCTATAACTCCCCATTCACTTCTGCAGAAAAGATTTTCATGCTAGTTGACTTGGTAGCAAGCAAATGAAGAACTATTCTTCCAAGTATTCAGAGTTCCCTAACCAACTGAATCTTGATAATTTCTTTACGGACAATTACAGTGAAAGTCCTAAAACTTGTCACGATAATGCACTTAATTCCTAAAACTTTCACTTCATCCATCTGAGTCCTAAAACTTGCAACGTCCATGCAGGGAAAATCTACCTTGAATTTTTATTAATTGTTCCTTTTTTAGACATGTGGTGCTAATATTACATTCTTTGAACCTGCTTCATTTTTCTTGGAGTCTCCTAGCAGTAGTGAGGCAAATTTTGAGTCTTTGCCTCTTCCTGTTCCAACTGTCAGTACATAAGATCCAGCTCCTTCAAACCAACCAAGGCATGGTGATCTCATCACATATCAGCACAGGAATAGGTAACCTCAAGTGGACACTGAGACACCAGAAAGAGAGCAGACAACTGCTCAATAAGGAGAGCAGATGGCTGCTTCCCTGGCAAACCCAACAGATTCTTCATCTGGTCCAGTTAACTCTCCATTCTCAGATTCTTTCCCATCTGAGCTTGACTTACCTATTGCCCACAAAAAAGTACAAGTTCTACTACTAATTCTCACCCAATCTATAGTTTTCTAAGTTATGGTCATGTATCTTCTGACTACATGGCATTCCCCTAAATCTGTCACAAAAGCATTGTCTCATCCAAGGAGGAAATGTCTTCTTTGCCCGCCAATGGCACATGGGACCTTGCACCTTTACCACCTGGTAAGACTACAGTTGGGTTTCATTGGGTGTATTAGGGGTGAGCGGTTCCAAGTTCTGGGTAGGTTCCACCTAGAACCTAGAACCTACCCGCCCCTACAGGTTCCTCATTTTTTGGAACCTAGAACCTGGAACCTACCATGTCACAGGTTCCAGGTTCTTACAGGTTCCTTCATCAAACAACAAAGATGTACTAATGCGATAAACATGGACAACAAAAACTAATTTAACGCCAAAATAGAGTATCGATACTTAAACGTTGTAGTTATCATTCTCAATGCTGTAATTTTTACATTATGATACTTAAACGCTGAGTCTAGTGTGGGTTGATACTTTAGTAACTGAATAGAACAACATGAAAAGGGTGCACTCGGTGTTCTAGTTTTGCTTTTCAGCTTTGTGAAGTCTTCTCAATGTTAACAAATGACAGGGTATGCAATTCTTCATGAAGGGCTTCAACTAAATCAGTCGGTCATGGAATATTCTTTTCTCATCAATCTCTCCTAGCCAAATGCAGAACTTAATTTACAACTATGATGTTGTTAATCAATTTACACATACACAACAAGAACATAATAATTAGAAATTTCAAAATAAAGATGAAACATTTATATATTAGCAAAACAAATAATGCAGCCATATAGAGCTAGCATGGAAGATGCTTCATACATTTGAAGTTTTCTTATCCTAATTTGCATGCTCAGTACTAAATGACTAGCTAAGCACACTATGTAAAAGACTAAACAACAACAGAAAGATATAAAAAAAAAATTACTAAACAGATGAGTAAAGCAATGGAATTTAACAACTATATGACTTCACCCCTAACCTGTGTGGAGTAATCAAGAACAAATATAATAGACATTGCAAGAGAGACTAAAAGTCTAAAAGTGAGAAGAAAAAGTTGAATTAGGATTTTTATTTTTTTCTTTTTAGTGTCCGGTTCTCGGTTCCGGTTCCGGCGGTTCCTAAAAAATGGAACCGCGAACCGGACCCTCAAGCATTAGAACCTGGAACCGCAGTCCGGTTCCGGTTCCGGTTCCCCGGTTCCGGGTTTTACCCGAGAACCATGCTCACCCCTAGGGTGTATGTTGTGAAAATGACCACTGCTGGTCGTGTTGAACAGCTAAAGGGCAAGCTTGTGGCCAAAGGTTATACACAGATTCCGGGGTTGATTGCGATACATTTTCTCAGGTTGCAAAGATTACATCTATGCGTATATTTCTGTTCTTGCAGATATTTATCATTGGCCTCTGCATCAACTTGATATTGAAAATGCTATCGTGCATGGTGAATTGGGAGAAGAGATTTATATGGAGCAACCACCTGGGTATTTGTTGCTTAGGAGGAGTACTTAGGGATGGTGTGCAGACTCAGAATATCTTTCTTCGGCCTCAAGCAATCTCCTCGAGCATGATTTAGTCGATTTAGTTCTGCAATTCTTGGATTTGGTCTCACACATTGTCATTCAGATCACTCTGTATTTTATCTACATCATGGGGGAGACGTATTCTTCTAGTAGTATATGTTGATGATATTGTCATTACCGGAGATGATGAAGTTGGTATTACTCCACTAGAGGCTCATCTACACTCACAGTTTAACACCAAAGATTTGGGGCTTCTGAAGTGCTTTCGGGGGGATTTGAAGACGCTCAGTCTGATGGTGGTGTTAATATATCTCAAATTAAGTGTTGGATATAATGCAGGAATCCAGTTTACTTAATGCGAAGGCTATTGTTACCTCAATATATCCGAACATCAAATTATTACGAGGTGATGGGAGGCCTTTTCCTTATCCTGGGCGATACAGAAGATTGGTTGGTAAGCCGAGCTATCTCACGATTATTAGACCAAACATATCTCTTGTTGTTAGTGTCGTGAGTCAGTTTTTAAATGCACTGACGAAACACACTGGAATGCAGCGGGGTGAATTGTGAAGTATGTTAAAGGTGCAGAGGACTAGTATATCGGAATAGATGCCATACTCAGATAGTTGGCTACACTGACGCTGACTGGGCTAGTTGTCCCTTTGATCGGAGATCCACAACTGGTTATTACGTGGTCATTGGAGGAAATTTGATCTCAGGGAAGAGCAAGAAACAGAATTTTTAGCTCGTTCTTGCACAGAAGCTGAATAGAGAGCTATAGCCATAACTACTTGTGATCCGTTCTGGTTTAAAATTTTGTTGAAGGAATTGGGTATGACACAGTAGCAACCGATGATGTTATTTTGTGATAATCAAGCAACCATACATAATGTTTTGAAGCCTATTTTCATGAAAGGACAAAACATATAGAGAGAGGTTTATTGTTCACTTTGTTCAAGAAAAATTACAGTCTTGGGAAATTAGGAGTGCATTTGTTAGACTTATTGATCAATTAGCTTATGTAGTCACTAAGGCTCTTAGCAGTCCCCGATCAACGATATATTTAACAAGCTGGCCATAATGATATATATGCTCCAGCTAAGGGGAAGTGTTAGAAATCATAAACAGTGTCCTAGTAGATGTGTATATCTACTGTACACTATTCTTCATTCTTCAGTTTCCTATCTCGTAACACTTGAATATAGTATAAAGAGATCTGTGGATCTCCACGAGAATCCACAGTTTTTCTCTTCATTCCTTTCTCTTATCATCACATAAATGAACAAAGTATAAGTCATAGGACTCTAGTACACGGATGCTACAAGTTTTAGGCTTGCGCTATCGCAAGAATCTAGAATGCAAGTCTAAATTTGGGTGCCCAATAATAGAAAATGCCAATTGAGATCACATTTTCAGATGGAAATGAGATAATCTATGTAAGCAGGTCTTACAGCAAAAATTTACACAAGAAAGTGCCTGCCCCACTATTATATAATGAATTTATCTTTTTGCAACTTCCTTGTCACAAATTGAATAAACTAAAATTCAAGATTTCTCAAAGCTGCTAGGAAAATTTAGAGACGCTCCATTGGCTTCCAGGATGGAAAAGAATAGATGATATGCAGATGAGGCATCGACTATCAGGAAAAGTTCCAAAAGGATTTTCATCCACTTTTCCCTCTATTATTACGATGGGATATAAAGTGGCCAAGCATAACTAGGGTATATTCCATTAAGCATAACTAAGAAGCATAAGGAGTTTACCACTTCCAATATCGACTACCAAAGGTTGAGCAGGCTCACTATATACAGATTTCCAATCAATCTCGAATGGGTATGCCTGCACAAAAAGGTAATTTCTCCAACTGAGTCTAGTACTGTACAATCACAACTTGAGCACACGACGGCATTTTGTAGGGCCTCAATAAGTAAAAGCAATCATGGTTACTGATTGGGTGCCCATGAATATTGACAGTTGAACCTATCGTATTGCTTTTGCTTTTCTACATAGGGGTGTATTGACAAATTGACCATTGCCAAGAGGACTTCATTCATCTGAGAGATATAAGGCTTTGCATGCTTGTACCTTCATCATTTAGATATATCTTAAACACAATCAGAGAGCCACCCACATCTTATTTTAAGCATTGCACTGATTCTAAATAAAAAGAATGCGATAGTAACTGCAAAATTCTTGGGCCGCAAGGCATCATCAGGACGTGTTTCAGTTGTTTTGCATGATACTAAACACCAGTTAATAAAGTCTCCTCATGCCTGATAATCAATCTCGACATGATAAGATTAGCTTCTGCCAAGAGGTTTACAAGCATCGCATGGAATAGAAGGATCCAACATGAGATAGGTGGTATTTTGCAATTTAAGATTGGCATTTACTATTTGTATTTCAAAAAGGCTCTTCTGTGATCCCATGAAAGAAAGTATAAGCAATAAAGAAGTTAAGAAACTTACCCTATCTAAGGCCATGACACCAGGAAGTTTTCTTTCTTTGAGGAAATCCCACCATATGGAAGCGTTTTCAATCACAGAAAAAGCAGGGATAGAGCTTGACTCTTCTGTCATTGTTTTGCATGCTACAGAGCCGACTATGGTTACATAAAAATCACCTTGACTTAACGCATTAAGTATACAAGCCATTTTACTTGCTCCAATTGCAGATGAATGGCGTGACTTGAATTTCACTGGACCAATCCATGTGGCTTTCTGCTAATCATGAGGAAACAAGTAAGGAAGCTCGTCCCATGAGAACAGATGGAGATTCTTATTGAGGCAATAAAGAGCAGCAAAATAGCACGAAAAAAATAAGGGTTAAATGTAAGGGCAGCAATCATCTAAACAGTCAAGAGTTCCAAGAATGAACTTAGGAGACTGTAAGGGGAAAAAGAGCTCTCTTCAAGTTTTCAACCAAAAGTGGCATGGGATATCACACAGTAAGAACCGCCATCAAATCCTTTTCCCAAGGATAAAATCATTATACGCCGGACCTAGCGAAATCAACCCTTTGTTGGTGGCAAAATAACTTTCACCAAGGATAAAGAAAAGGCAGAAGTGTTTGAATAAGGAAACAAGAATCTCAAATTAAGACTTCCATTATCAATTGAAAAACTGAAAACTTTACCTTGGACTTTTTAAGCAGGGTCTTTATTTCATCCAGTGTCCTGGGTCCAATATCAACAGGCATCCAGCCTAAAATGATAAGAAGGGAAAGATGCACCAGGAATACAATTTAGGTCACTAAAGGAGGATAATGAAGATAAAACAACTATCGCTAACAGTAGATAATTGTGACTTGTTGTTGGAACGTGTTACTTGCTAGCTGTAGAATTAGTTGTCATAGCTATTAATTAGTGTTAGTTGTCATCCTACTATCTATTACCTATTAGCTACCAACTACCTATTAAATAGATTTTATCTCTAATTAGTTCTTGTTGTGTATAAATAGAGACATATTGCAACTATTGTATATATATAAAATAAAATAAAAAAAAGAAGAAGATAAGTCAGTGTTTCTTTTCTTCAACATGGTATCAGAGCGATAAAATAGGGCCATCGTTGATGAGGTCGACAATATCGACGCCGATCTCTTTTGCATCGTCACTTCTCTCCTAAGAAGAGCTACCAGCCTCTGCTTCAACGGATTGCCAAATCTGCTGTTATTGCGTCACTCGTTTTCTCTTGCTTACGTCCAAATTTTATTTTTTACTTTTTTCGAAAAAAAAAAAAAAAAACGTAAGATATTTCTTTTTTGGTCTTTCCCTTTGATCGCTATGACAGAAGAATCATCAATCACTCAGTCTAATCCCCCATCACTTCTCTCAAAATCCACCGAACCTCATTCTATTCATATCACTTCCATCAAACTTAATGGAGATAACTTTCTTCGGTGGTCTCAATCTGTTCGAATGTATATACGGGGCAGAGGAAAGATTGGCTACCTGACGGGAGATACCGCAGAACCAGCGATAAATGACCCCACTTGGGCTGTCTGGGATGCAGAGAATTCGACGATTATGACATGGCTGACCAACTCCATGGAAGAAGATATTGGTGCAAACTATCTGGGCTATCATACTGCCAAGGAACTCTGGGATGGCGTGTGTGAGATGTATTCAGATTTAGGTAATCAATCTTAAATCTACGAGTTAACCTTGAAACTAGGGAAGATGCGGCAAGGAGAGGAAACTGTCACAAAATACTTTCACTCTTTGAAACATTTGTGGCACAAGCTGGATTTATTCAATGACCATGAGTGGAGGTGTACTGACGATGGTAATCAGTATACGAAAATTGTAGATGCAGAACGTATCTACGCTTTCTTGGCAGGGCTTCGAGATGAGTTTGATGAGGTACGTGGCAGAATACTTGGGAAGCAGCCTCTTCCACCTATTGGAGAGGTCTTCTCAAAGGTTCGGAGAGAAGAAAGTAGACGGGGAATAATGCTGGGCAAGGCAACTACTGGCGGAAAGGATGGATCACTGGATGGTTCGGCATTGGCAACCTCCAACGACAAGAAGAGCCGTGTTCCTGCAACTAAGGTCTCCGAGGCAAATGTAAGCAGGATCCCTCCTAACTTGCGAAGATCAGATGGGAAACCCCGTATTTGGTGTGATGTCTGCAACAAACCCCGTCATACACGGGAGACATGTTGGAGGATTCATGGCCGACCAACTTCGTTCAATCGTGATAATAAGCCATCTCAACGTGTGCCTCCTGCAGCTAATGAGGTCACCGTATCTCCTTTCAGCAAAGAGCAACTAGACCATCTTCTGCAACTACTTCAAGCTGGGTCTGTATCGGATAATCCTACTGCTTCGATTGCCCACCAAGGTAGAAATCTACAAGCCCTTTCCTGTAGTTCGCAATCTACACCTTGGATCATCGATTCAGGGGCATCTGACCATATGACTAATATTCCATATTTCTTCACATCCTATGTTCCTTGTCCCGGCAACCAAAAAATTCGGATTGCCGATGGGAGTTTTTCGTCTATTGCAGGCAAAAGATCAATTGCACTTTCTGATTCTATTACACTTCATAATGTACTGCATGTTCCTAAGTTAGCTTGTAACCTATTGTCTGTTAGTAAACTTTCTAAAGAATCTAATTGTCGTGTTGTCTTTTCTGCTTTCCATTGTGAGTTTCAGGATCAGATCTCGAGGAAGACGATTGGCAGTGCTAGGATAAGGGATGGTCTCTACTATTTTGAAGAGTTTTTCTTTGATAAAAAAGCTCAGGCGTCTGGAACTGTCAATTCTTCCTCTGTTTTCAGTTCTTCCTCTATTCAAGAAAAAATACTGGTTTGGCACCATAGATTAGGCCATCCTAGCTTTGGCTACTTGAAACATTTGTTTCCTCATTTGTTCAAAGGTGTGGATGTTTCTTCACTACACTGTGACAATTGTCTTTTTTTCAAGAGTCATCGTACTCATTATAGTCCAAAACAGTATCGTGCATCATCACCATTTTATTTAATCCATAGTGATGTTTGGGGACCTTCACCCGTGCAAACAAAAACTGGGAAACGATGGTATGTCACCTTTATAGATGATCATACCCGTTTATGTTAGACATACTTGATGAGTGCTAAGTCTGAAGTGGCATCTCTGTTCAAAATTTTTTATCAAATGGTTGTACCTCAGTTTGGCACTTCTATTAATATTCTTCGTACCGATAATGGTACTGAATATTATAACCAATATTTGGGGAGTTTTTTGAAAGAAAAAGGCATCCTTCACCAGTCCACTTGTCGAATTACACCCGAACAGAATGGCATTGCTGAACGCAAAAATCGCCATCTCCTTGAAGTATCTCGTGCCCTCCGGTTTTCAATGCATGTGCCTAAATACTTATGGGGGAAGCTGTGTTAACAGCATCTTATCTAATTAATAGGCTGCCTACTCGGGTATTAAATTACATTACTCCCTTAAATTGTTTCAAACAAGTGTACCCCACAGCCCGTATTTTTTCTGATATTCCTCCAAGGGTGTTTGGTTGCACCATATTTGTCCACCTCTCAAGTCAGTGTCGATCTAAATTAGATCCTCGGGCTGAAAAGTGTGTTTATAGGATATGCCCCTAACCAAAGAGGTTACAAGTGTTACAATCCACATACTGGCAAAATTCATGTCACTATGGATGTCACCTTCTTAGAATCACAACCGTTTTTTTCCACCAAATCTCTTCAGGGGGAGAATGCCGAGGTTAGTGAAGAGATTTCTTGGCAATCAAACTCTCCTGTTCTTCCCATTCCTTTGTTTGAGTCTTTGGAAACACCTTTGCCAATCCTTGATGTGTCAAAGACAGGGGGAGAAAAAGTTCAAAATCATAATGTGATCAACAAGCCTGAGCTTCAGGTTTATACTAGAAGAAAAACTCTTCAAAAGGTTGCTGATCAGAACTTTGTCTTGGAGCCTCATCTGTCTGCAGCCCCGAGAGATGATTCCTTGCCTTCGTCATCAGGTGATCCTAGTAGTACTTTTTTTCCCTCCATTCCAGTCTCAAATTTTGATATTAATACTTCTAATCTTGATATGCCTATAGCTCTTAGAAAAGGGGTTAGATCATGTACTCAGCATCCTATATCGAAACATGTGTCCTACCAAAAATTGTCTCATCATCATAAAGCGTTTGTGTCAAACTTGTCTCACATATCCATTCCTAGAAATATCGATGAAGCTCTAAAGGATCCAAAGTGGAAGATGGCAGTAGAGGATGAAATGCGGGCACTTATGAAGAATGGCACCTGGGAATTGGTTGAGGCACCGGAAGAAAAAAAGATTGTTGGCTATAAATGGGTATTTACTATAAAATGTAAACCTGACGGGAGTGTTGAGCGGTATAAAGCTAGGCTAGTGGCGAAGGGGTTCGCTCAAACTTATGAAGTTGACTATCAGGAGACTTTTGCCCCAGTTGCCAAGATAAATTATGTTCGAATTTTACTATCTTTGGCTGCTATTTTTGATTGGCCCTTACACCAATTAGACGTGAAGAATGCGTTCTTGAATGGTGACTTGGAGGAGGAAGTGTTTATGAGTTTGCCACCAGGTTTCGCAAAAAATGAAGGCAAAGTCTGCAGATTGAAAAAGTCGTTGTACGAACTTAACAATCTCCAAGAGCGTGGTTTGAACAGTTCGGGAAGGTGGTTAAAAGGTTTGGCTATCACCAAAGTCAAGGGGATCACACTCTATTCTATAAACACTCAAAGGAAGGTAAGCGTGCCATTCTAATTGTCTATGTTGATGATATAATATTGACTGGTGATGACAAAGTTGAGTTGAAAAGCTTGCAAGAGAAGCTGGCTGAGGAGTTTGAAGTTAAGGATTTGGGTGTTTTGAAATATTTCCTCAGAATAGAATTTGCAAGATCCAAGAAGGGCATATTTGTAAACCAATGCAAATATGTACTTGATCTGCTCAAAGAGACAGGCCTGTTAGGATGTAAAGCGGCGAAGACACCCGTGGAGCCAAATCTGAAACTTGAACCAGCCAATGCTGAAGAAGTGATAGACCGAGAAAGGTATCAAAGGCTTGTCGATCGACTTATTTACTTATCTCACACTCGACCTGACATAGTGTTTGCTATAAGTATGGTCAATCAGTTCATGCACTCACCAGGGCCAAGGCATTTCGATGCAGTAGACAGAATTCTACGCTACTTGAAGGGAAGTCCTGGAAAGGGTCTAATGTTTGGGAAACATGGACATCTGGAAATTGAGGTGTTCACCGATGCAGATTGGGCTGGAAGCAATATGGATAGGAGATCTACTTCAAGCTACTACACGTTTGTTGGTGGAAATTTAGTCACTTGGAAGAGTAAAAAGCAGAGAGTGGTGGCAAGAAGCAGTGCCGAAGCTGAGTTTCGGTCCATAGCACATAGTGTTTGCGAAGTTATATGGATTAAAGGCATCTTGGATGAACTACAGATTTTGAGTTCCACACCAATAAAAGTGTATCGCGATAATAAGGCAGCAATTGCAATTGCTCATAATCCCGTGTTACATGAACGGACAAAGCATGTGGAAGTTGATAAACACTTCATAAAAGAAAAACTTGATAGCGGGCTAATTTGTATGCTGTATATTTCAAGTGATGAACAAGCTGCTGACATTCTGACCAAGGGTCTGCAAAGAAGACAATTTGACCGTCTAGTGAGCAAGCTGTCTATGGAAGATATCTTCATGCCAGCTTGAGGGGGAGTGTTGGAACGTGTTACTTGCTAGCTGTAGAATTAGTTGTCATAGCTATTAATTAGTGTTAGTTGTCATGCTACTATCTATTACCTATTAGCTACCAACTACCTATTAAATAGGTTTTATCTCTAATTAGTTCTTGTTGTGTATAAATAGAGACATATTGTAACTATTGTATATATATAAAAAATAAAAATAAAAAAGAAGATAAGTCAGTGTTTCTTTTCTTCAACACTTGTGATCCGAGAAAACCATTTGAGATTGGGTAAAATGATGTCAGGTGAATAAGTACAAAGCATTAAATAACAGTAGATTCTTTAATCCACTACTGATTAAAACAAAGTTTCCATTCATATAATCCAAAATGGCACACCACTAGCACTTACCACTTTGCTTTTATTAGATAAATTCCTCTGAGTTAGGTGGAACTCAAAAGATAAAGACCATAATTAGAGATGACAATCATAGTGAAAATAAGGGTGACGTGACTTCTAGCGACAAATGAAAAACCAGCTTTCTTGAAGAGCATTTATGAACACAAATGACCTTTTTTTGCAGTACACAAGCATACTAGATCTAAAATAACACTTCAGGGGAAAGAAATTCCAAAAATGCAAAGAGACCTATTAACTATCTTAGAAACATAGTGGGAAGATAAACAGACATTCAACTTAGGGAAGAAAACCAGGGATGTTTACCATGCAAAGCAAGGATTTGAAGACTAATGAAATAAAGTTTGTTTCCCAAATGCTATTTGAGTGGAACGAAATAGTGGCTACACAGCATAAGAAGGATAGGAATGGACACCAGTTAAATTTTTGTAAGACAATCTTTATTGTGTATATGCAGAATGAAAGCTAACTCCACGCAAAACAACATTCTCAATGCCGATAACATCTGACAGTGCATTTAATATGCTGTTTTGGCATGGTGAAACATATAATCTTTAGTGCTTCATTGTAACCATGGATCCTCAGCCAGAAGAGTCAGAAAATGCCACATAGAGGCAGATGACAAGTAATGCGTTCAGCATACGATGCATCTCTTTCTCTGATGACTGATACCACAATCATCTTATTGATATGGAATCCCTGCTCAATTCTATTCTCCTTTCAGAAAGAGAAGTCCCTCAACTTACGAATGGTGAACCAAATCTCCTAGGAGATGATAATGGTGACCCCAAGCCCAGGTTCTGGGTTGAAGACTAACAAGGTTTCCTACAATTATCTTCCTCTGGGAGTCCGATTCAAGGAGTAGAAAATTTTGGGACCTCATTGTTGCCGGGGTTAAAGATGGATCTCTAGATAGGCCTTCTAGTTTCTAGGCAATGACCCATTTGTCATGGATTTGTCCCCTCAATGCCCTCGAAATGATATTACTTTCCTTGCGAAAAAATGAAAAAATCGTCAATTTAATCTAAAAATATGTGACTAAACAGGAAGAATTTTCAGCAAAATTATTAGTGCGAATTCAAGCAAAGCAGGTATACTCTAGATAAGTTTAGAAGCCCTCATGAAGCAAGAACAAGTTATACCAGAAATGCCATATACTAGAGCCCATAGGTGATCATCCTTTTAAATGATTTGAGCATTGCAGCCCAATCACAATATACTAATTCAAGCAACATGTTGAACTGCAACAGAGGAAGCAACGGCTTGAAAGACCACAAGTTCCAGCAGAAATGAATATGAAAAATTGACGAGCATTAAAACTTTAAGCTTCCTGTGCTGCAGTCGTCAATATAAGTAGCCTCATGACCATTGTATTGAGTATCAGCTCAAATGCGTTTGACTTCAACACATCAGAAACCGTACCACCACAGTCCAGCAGGGGAAAAAAGTTATTGAGCTTAACTATTGCCCACAAGATCCAAGAAGCTAGACAGCTTCATGTTTATTGGATGTCACAGAATACACACAAACGCATGCATGCATGAATATATAGACAAACACGAACCCACAAGGGCACATGAAAAATCTTCTGAAGAAGATATGACAACGTCGAAAGAAGTTAAATAAGTGAAAAGGGATTGTTAAGCTTCTTCAATGAGTAGAAGATAAACGAGATGACATAAAGCTGTTCCCATGCATGACCTATGGAGAGGCTTGGGACAGTTAGCCTAATTAAAAAGGCACACTCCTGCTTCTTACACTTGAAAAGATTTGTTTTTATAGGTTAAAGGGAAATTTTTATTGAAAGGCAAACAAGGGCTGCCAATCCATGGTTAAAAGAGATCGAATAAAAGATCAAATCACAACTATTTTCTTTTCCATCCTAGCTCCTATTTCCTTATTCCTTGCCTTGCCAATATCTCCAGCTTGATAGTAATTGAAGTGATAATAATCTCCTTATGGGTCTAGTAACAGCATCACACAGCTTCTAGGACATTGAATTCCAAAATGAGAGCAGGACAAGGAACTTGCCAAAGGTAATTTTGAGAGGGAGAGAGAGAGAGACACGGAGACAGAGACAGAGCTTCCTGCAACAATAAGTCAACAAAGAGAAAAGCTGAGAAATTCTGTGACCTTAAGAGGTTGAATCTCACCTTTTGAAATCGCATGAGCAGGAAATAGTTCCAACTGATTTGGAACATTTTCATTCAGGCACCAAAAATCTTTTGGACACAAAATAGGGATGTTCCTATCTTGTGCAACCTGGACTAACTGTGGAGCTTCTTTAGTAGCCCCCAATTCCAAATGGTTTAAAGGAACTAAGAGACCCAACGCATGCATAATCTGAAAAGACATCATTCCCACGAAGACTAGCCCATCACAAACAGAAGCCAAGGAGCACAATGCAGCTGCTTTGTTGGAGAGATTAGTCCCTCCAATCTGTATCAGACATTAAATTACTTGTGAGAGATGAGCAACAAAATAATCTACTAGCATATCCATACCATTATCTAGTAACAGCAGAACATACAATTGCTATATGTGGCCTTTTGTCACTTTCCACAGCATTCTTCAGTTTTCTCAGGCTCTCCTCAAAATGAAACCCAGCAATAGAGGAAAAGCAAAAGCGAGTAATGCCAACAGTGGATGCAAGAACTTTATGTGACTGGGAAAACGAGTCATTGACAAAAATATCGACTCCTGCCGATAGAGTCTCTGCAAATTCTAATGAATTACAAATTTCCCCCTTAAACTCAGAAACATTCTCAAGAAGAAGCACCTTGATCTTTTCAAGAGCTTCTGTAGGCGGACTGTAATGAGAAAGGCAATGTGATGGCACAACATTGACCCCGAGGACTAGTGAGAGGTGCTCTGAAATATAGATAAATCTCGTATGAATGATCAGCCATAGCATGAAAATCACCATGTCCCTAATCAAATTTGATAAGGACTTTCAGAGCTAACAATTCAAGACATAAGACTGATACCAGTTCCCATACTTCATCAAGTTACTAAATTCTCACTGAAATATAGTTAAGTGCAGGATGATTATCATTTAGACCCATATTGTTAACAATGATAATTAACAATAGTATACCTGCTACAGACAGAAGATCAGGAAATCTTGAATTGATTCCATCATTCCAATCACTCACTAGAAGAATCCTAGCCCTAGCTTCCAGTAAATATTTAATGGTTAGATGTGCATATAAGTTTGACTGAACCGTATGGTCCCGATCTTCTCGAAGCAATATGGCAGAGTCAAATCTGACCATGACTACTTTATCCTCAAGCTCCTCCTTAGGAAACTTCCCAAGTGTTTGTATATGCGGGAGAGCATCAGATTCTCCTCGCTCCCAAAAAAAGGCCTGAGAAGACAAAATGAAGCATTGAGAAATTATCACATTTCAACATTAAATACAAACTATTGAGACAAGAGTGTATAACATGAAGAAACTAACTACTAAAAAGTTAAGCCAATTATATAAGGATGTAAGCAGATATTGCTGGTCCTGACTTCATAGACCCCATAGTTCGTGCATGGAAGGCATTGAATTGAAATTATCCTTTTTATTAAGTAAAAAATAAGCATACAGGAAACAGAAGTCTGATGACATTAAAAGAATCCAACTTTTCTTGTCATAACATACTTAATGAGGAGGATTTTTTTTTTCAAAACACGTAATATGCACATCATAAGAACCAATTTGCCTTGAAGATTGAAAATTTGCCTTGTTGAATTACTTGACTAGTGCCCTACAGGCAATCGCTCACGGTATCTTTCTTAAGAATGAGGTTATGTATTTAGCAATGTGCCAATGTTATTCCTTCTCTCACCTCTATTGTGCTACATATACCTTCATATGGCATGTTTAAAGAGAAAGGACATACTGCGAGTCATTAATGAGAGACCATATGTAAACATAAATAAATAGAAGGAAGGATAAATCCTTGTCCTCATCAAGGGTACAGTCAATGACAGAAACTGGAAAACCAGCTACTTTATGGGTTCAAGAATTGGAAGTTCATACAATTTATGGGTTCAAGAATTGTCATCTATTTTTCATCCAAGGGAATGGGACCTTTGGAATATAAAACAGATACTTGACCATTGTCCTCAAATGTTGCCTATCAATACATGGAACGGAAGGTTAAAAATGCACTAATACTATCTATGATTCTCAAATTTACTATTTCTTTACTCAGGATAAGCAAGCCAATTATCTTTACAAGCTTTCCCCATACAAACTATGACATTAGAAATTCATCTGCCAGAATAAGCAAAGGCGGAGGCAGGATGCATCCCCTGTGAACATGATCTAAGGCAAGGGCAATTATATCCAGGAAAATGAAGATAAATTTATAGAAGAAGTAAATCTCTTTTGTCAAGATTCTACCAAGAATAGCAGTGTACTACTTTACATTTCTGTTTCACTCTTATGCAGTAGTCCTGCTTATGTCCAATATCAAGATAGCTCTGTCATGCAGCCTATATTCTTCACAACACAAGGGGGCCGGTAACATGTAAAAATCATTCCATTAATAGACCAGACAGCTTTCAACAGCCGAACTTGTGGCATGTTGTGACTGCCAGCATCAGCAACAATCACGTAAAAGACAAAGAGATAAGATATACCATGTTTTTTCTCTCTTCTATTTCGTCTCTCAGAAAAAAACACATCGAGCAATGGGGACCAGCAGTTAAGTCTCTGACCAAGAAACATCTCTTATCAAACGGGGAGGAGAAGGAGGAGAGCTAGTTAATGTTTCATGGTCCTCCATTTTTATGTACAGATCACGAGATGAACCAACACCGATGTAACCAATGCATACTCTTTAACAATGTAGAAACATCACTTGTGCGCTTTGATGATTATCCACGGATAGTGAAGGCAAAGGCAAAGGCAATCCTCGACAGAGAGAAAACTTGCACTTTGCAAAAAAAAAAAAATGAAGTGGATCACCATGAGAATGCGCATAAGCGTATAAACTCATATTAGCACATACCTCGTGAAACTGTAACATTTTACCACTTAACTATAAAACTAACGTCAAAAAGAATTCAAAGAAACAACTAGAGATGAGTCTCAGAATCAGCTGTCGCACCTTGTGTTTAGCAGAAGTCTCATCAGAACCTGCGTGCGGAACCAAAGATGAGCATACTTTCAACGGACAACGAACAGTGGAGGAAAGCTATCAGCAACCGACTCCAATCAAATAATGTCTATCATAACGTTTACCTTGCCAAGATGATTGAGCTCCAACGAAGAGTCTAGAAAATTCAGCATTCCTGCCGACGTGAGAGCATGATTTTGGGGGAACCCATTTGCATACGCGGCTCCGAGGATCGCAGGCATTGTTAAAGGAGAGTGTGGCTCCGAGCGGACGCAGGAGTTGGCCCATGCTCATCACCTCCCGCTACCTTCTAGCCCTTCAGATGAGTCTAAGCGGCATTTAATCGAACACAGGGTGACCATCGCGACGACCCATTAAGAAAAACCAGCAGCATTACGAAGCATCTCAAAGATAAAGGCCATAAACAACGTAGACGGACGAGTCTCAAGCACAACCGCCGCCCGAGAAATCGTTCTTGCTCGCGCCAAAAGAAGTGATTTTGAAAAAAAAAAAAGCAGTGCTTCGACTCAGAACTGCGAGCTTAAGACGCTCGCCAGACTACGGTAAGCAATTCGTCACGACCGGTTTCGTCGCGCAGCTCGAAAGCTTCGTCAGAAGATAATGGCGGAAACAAGAACAGAGAAGGAAGACGC
>BCNH02000001.1:12844164-12865688 GCA_001662345.2 Metrosideros polymorpha var. glaberrima
GTAATAGTATGATCGTCGCAAAATTTTTCTTATTTTGGTTCACATTGTCCTCCACGCTTTGAGAAATCCGTGTATTATATACCCAAGATTTCTAAAAAGGAGTTTGATTCAAAATTTGACCGAATAAAGTTCGTAATTTAGATGTGAATGAAATAATAAATAGTTGTATTAATTTTTCAAAGAAAAAAGAGGTGATGTATTATGTTAAAGATTCTTAAAATTTAGAATTTCATTTCGAAGACGATCTTTAAAGTGTGTGATCATGTTCTTTCTTAAATATGTAATTTAATTTTCTAAATTATTTATTTTTTTTCTGCTCTTCATAGATAAACTTGGGATTCGCAATCTATTTGGTGAAGAATTTCAAATGGGGTCTTTAAACCCTTTTTTCCATTACCGATTTTACAGAAAACTATTAAAAGAGCATGTGCAAGGCACGTGCCCATGAGTTCTTCCTCTATAATTGGAAACTAGAATGTTACCCCATAAGATGTACCGGATGGATTAGGCTTTAAAACAAATATAATTTTATCGTTTTTGTATAAAACCATATAATATGTCTATAGAATTGAAAATCCATATGATGTCTCTTCAATTTTATGTTGATCAAAAGAAAGTTTACATAAAGCAACAAAAAAAGGACATCTAACTGATATCTTAATGACCCAAGTTAATACTGTTTAAATTCTTGTTCAAAACCCTTCATATAAATAGAACATAGTACTGGCCTACAAATGGTGTAACCCTATAGTCATGTCTTTTTTTCTTTTAATTTCTTCTTAAGAATTTCGATTCATGGAACTACCGCAAAAGAAAGTGTAAACATGCTTAGCTTGTGTAGAGCAACGTGTACATAATTATCATCACGAAATTAGCTGAAAGAAATCGATTTTGTATATGCACATGAATGCGTGGCCAACATAATCAGTGACTTGGAAACCCATACCATAAGTTTTCATGATATTTCTAAACCATGCAATGTAAAATGTGAATAATACACATCAACTTCATGGCCAGAGCATCCAACCCTTTTCACTTTTAACTTTCTCCAAAAGGGTTCATCTCGATCAGATTCTCTGTCACTTTTACTTGTGACATTCCCTTCAAAATTTGAAAATAAAAATGTTATGTGAATTCTAAATGAAAGTTTCACATACGATCTTACAAATCTATAATTAAATATATTGAAAGGTTTCACATGTTTTGATAAGATGGATATCATAATTCTTATGAGTTACCTATAATTAAAATAAAAATCACTCAAAAACCATGTGTTTATGTAAAGCCATTGTAACTCCATTTTAGTATTCGAAATTAAATTGACTAAGATAATTTCATATTTGTTTTTCTATTTGTTTTTTCTTTTTGGAAAATGGAGCTCGGCTCAGTGGAAGACTCACCATGTTTTTTTTTGTTTTGGTCGGGAAATGCGATTTCCATAAACTAGCTCAAAGAGTTCGAGTACAATAAACTTGAATCAAAACATAGTAAGGCCCAAAGGGCTTCTGGGGGATTGGATAACCAGTTGGAAGGTAAGATCTTAATTCTGTAGGCTTTTGCGATTCTGTGGGCTTTCGTGATCTAGTCCACTCAGTAGAAAACTCGCCATGTTCTTAATCATCTTTTAAGCTTGAGTGCACAAAAAATTCTCTCATAATCTACAAGTCAACTCCACAAAGAGACATTTAGTATTAGAATTATCGACGTTTACTTGACTATATGTAAATGCATGTCACGTAATTAGGGGGGAAAAATGGAGCACTTTAGTCAAAGTTGAGAATACAAAGTCAAACTTGTTTTAAAATAAAAATAAAAATAAGAGAGAGAGAGAGAGAGAGAGAGAGAGAGAGAGAGAGAGAGAGGGCTTTTCATAGTTGGGCCTTGAGGCCCACAAATGAACCGGATCTGGGCCTTCTCGTCATCCCCGGACCCGGATCGGTTCTTGTTGGTTGGACCGGGTCATCGTCCCACTACAGCCTTTCAGCTCACAAGCCTGCGAGTCTCCAAGCAAAGCAGCGATTTTCGTCATTCCTGTTCATCACCAATTTCCATCGGAGCTCTTGGCCGGCCTCCAATCGGCGAGTCGCGGGCGGAAGAAGGAGGGAAAGCAACGATGAGGTTCGGCTTCGCGATCGGCGTTTTCGGAGTCCTGATCCTGTCTCACGCCGCTTATTCCACCGTCCAATGTGAGCTCAATTTGCGTGAATTCCTCGTCTTTAGTGCTTGAGGTTTTTGTCCGTTCTTGCTTTGAACTTTGGATTTGCAGACAGGGGCTTGTTGAAGATCATGGAGGAGGAATTCTCTGGGCCTCCGCTTAACGTAAGCATCTGATTATGGCTTCGCGGATCAGGATTCGGTCTGCTCTTGTTGTTCCGCGTCTAATTTGGAGTGGAATTGCAGGTGGTTGCCGAATTGCTCATAGGGCTCGTTCTCTGTACGTGGGCTGCTCTCACTGTGCCTGGAAAATTCCTCTCGATCCATCCTGATTCCGAAGAAAACAGGTGAGATTATTTGCCTCGTGTTTGGTTGGTTCTTCTAGTGTTTGAATTGGGGGAGAAATTGCTTTTGGGGGGTTTGTCTTGGCTCCAAGTTGCAACGTTGTGGGTTGTGAGCATCTTGAGTATCTGGTTAGAAGTTCGAGATCTTTACGGGAGTGCAGCTTAATTAGGTGTTGTCATAGTATTTTCTGTCTTTTATGTCGTAAAGATTTACAAAACATTAACCGGTCTCCTGTGGTTGATATGATTTTTTATGCCAAAGGACCTTTCTAGATTAACTCTTAAGTTTTAAGTATCTATTTTTCTTCATCCTTTAATTGCAAGGAAGACAAAGCAGTCTCTCGTTCAGTGGGGGTAGGAATGTAGATCCCATTATGTCCTTGCACTCTATCTAGTACAGTGTCCTACTTTAGTTCCATATATTTTTCTCTAGAGTTAGTTTCTGCCCAGGTCTTAATTTGGATCCCCAACGTTGTTGTAAACCAACCACAGAGTCACATTGTATCACAAAAGCATCTTTAGAAATTATTTTGAGTGCCCAAATCATTTTTTAATGCCTCTTCTATGCCATTCTTTCGTGTTGAGGAATTTTATCGTGTCTTTTTCTTTGAGATATGTGTCAATGTGAATATCATCTAGCATCAAGGTACACAATCTCGTAATTTGTGGAAATGGTTGGATTAGGGTGCTATTTGATTCAGTTTAGGGTATATGTTTCTGACACAATTCAATAATGTCAAGTTGAAGAATTTCAAACAATGGATGTCTTGGTATAAAAATCTCCCAGGTTTAACTTTGGCTACTATTGATTGGTTCGAATTAACAGAAAATGCACATTTGCATAATATATCTCCACATTATCTTAAGAGTTTGTATCTTAATATCACATAAGAAGCAACCTCAAAAAAATTGATAAGATTTGAAAGTGACGGTTATATTAAACCACCAATAGGTGATATCCAGCGTAAACGCCATTCACAGTATAAACAGATTTGATGTCTGAATAGCTAAATCATGTAAAAAATCGTCCGACAAAAGCACAAAGTATGTTTTGGAAACGGTCCAGCTCAAATAGACGACCTCCATCTTCAAGCTAAAAAAGAGAATTGACTTATATGTGTACTTGGAAAAACAATTACAATTTGAATGACCTGCTTTCCGAACTGAAATCAATGTATGAACCAATAATCTATAGGTGGCAGTTTGGACCAATGTATCATTATGTATCAACACCTAATGATACATTTTCCTACCTGATACTTTGTCTTGACATAATTGAAATTCCTTAGAATTACTCCTTGCTGTCAGTACTCAGTAGCACTTTAAAACTCTTATCTGAAATTCTCCAATAACAACTTGTCTGAAAGCGACTTCACTGCTACGTAAAGGTTGTGCGTACTCGTTTGATGGGTGTTCCTACACTTGATGTCAACTTTTGCAACTTCTCATATAGACATCCACTCAATTAGCACTTTGACTTACCCTGGTGGATGACTTTTTGCCTATCTGTTCCGCATTGGTTGAGGCTTCCATGTTATAGATTAAAAGTAATAATGAATCATAGGATATATCTCTAAATGAAGAACTTATATTTTATATCCGTGTCAAAAGGTCCAACACAAAAGCTTGTTATTAAGTGGAGAGAGATTACATTTATGCAAATAAATAAACCCTATAGACATGCGACGTGAAATGCTTCAATGTTCCCTTTCATGTGCAAACTGGACGAAGCACTACACGGGAATTGACAAACAGTAAATGAGACAAACAAGGACGGTATTGGAAATTAAATAAATAATTTAAAGTGACTCTGATTCCATGTTAGAAAGTCCCATAGAAGAGCTTAAGTTGTTAGATGGTGGGAGACTACATGATGTAACACCAAAATTCTCTCAGCATATCAGCAATATGGGATATTTCAACAATCAATTGTCAAGGATGTATTCTTTTGTTTACATGTTGATGCTGAAGAGTTATTATTATTTTATTTTATTTTATTTTTAGATTTTCCTTGGTAGTTTGATTCAAAGTGTGATTAAGTGGCCATATAAAATCTAGAGTGTCTAACTAGAATGAAGAAATAGCTAAGCTGCTCCTTTAACATGTTCTTGCGGTGTTGATGGATGTGCTACATATCTGACATGCAACTTAGAGTAGCTTAGCCAGCTGCCCTCAATAATGATACCTCTCTAATTTTGGCTATGATGTTCATGATGATTAAAGTACTGACAATATGAGATGTTGATCATTTTTTTTAATGGTTAAAAATAAGATTCAGTCCAGTCATCTTCATGCTTTATGATGATGCTAAAGTTCTCAACTGATTGTGTTATGTGCTCTCATGTTTATCGGAATGGGCAATTAGCTTTTTTTTTTCTTGAGATTGTTTACATGCGCCTGATTTATTAGCATTCTTATGCACTTTACATTGAATATCGTGTATGCATCACTAGATGGATTTCGTACATGTTTTGCATACAACTTATTGAACTCCTTAAATAAAAGAGAATTAGAAAATTTTTCGAAGGTACCAATCATCTTCTTAGATGGTTATGGATTCTCAATTGTGTAAATCAACTAGGTTTAAAGAAAGATGAAGTTGCCATTTGATTCATTAAATAGACATATTCTAGTCATGGTGCCCATTAGCATGTGCAGACTATTGCTTAGAAAGAAGTCTGATTGAGTGTAAATTTTTGTGAGTGACGCAGTTGAGCTATATGTTGCATTGAAATGCCATGTAATTTGAATTAAAAGGGAGGAATCCCCTTTGAGCGACTCTTTTTCACGACTCTTTCGGTAAAAAATATTACTCAGTACAAGAAATTGTGACCAATTTGATGCTTTCAAGATGTTTCAAATTTCTTGTTTAGTATGTTTCATTGATTTCCAAGAATCTTTGTGAAGTTATCTAGTCTTTGGCCTTGTGTGACATGATTACTAGAAGATGGTGTGCAGGTAACGTGGTTGAAATGTAATAATCCTAAGAGTTGCTTCGTTGAGAATAGTGTTTAAATTTAATCTTTTATTTGTACCTTCGATATATACATTTTTATCCTCCCATATGTAAGTCAGAATAAGGCCCATAAGGGCGCTCTAGGAATTCTACATTTACATATTTACACTGCGATGTACATTTTCTTGGTTTTGCAGGATTGTTTCACTCCCAGACAACATGGACTTCATGATTTTCAACCACCGTGGTAGAGTGTTTCCTTCTCAACTGGATATGAAGTTGAAGCATTGAGACTTCTGATGTAATGCCCTGAAGGCCTTATGAGCTTTCTCTCCCTCCTTTTTGAACTTTGAGACACGTAGAAGTTTTATAATTCAAGCTTCATCAAAAGTCCAAAGGCTTTCACACTGTATAATTCCTGGAACTGTAGGAAAAACTGGAGATTTGCATTTATTGGAGTTTCTGATTTTCTCGTGCAAACAGAAAGATTGGTTTTGATCGAGGGCAATTACCGTCCAAAGTGGAGAGGCACAACATAGCGTATGTTTGACGTTTTGAGCTCTAGTCTGGTGAAAATGAGATCCATCTAACTTTCCCTTTTGACCTTTCGAGCTCTATATGCTTTTCCTCCTTAGTCTTCTTGTGAGCGGCTTTTTTCCGATGTCTCAAGGCTTTATACTCAGTCTAATCAACAAAAATTTCTGCTGCCAAATAGAGCACACTTTGGCATGGAAATGGGGGCTACCTCTTGGATTGACTGCAACACGCAACAGCTCTACCATAACACCTCAAGTTATGGTCCAGTTGTAACTTCAACAAAGAATATAGGTACCTGACCTTTGGCAATTTTAGGGTCACTAGCGCCGAGATTTCATCAAGAAAATAGGCACATGATGAGTGTCGTTGGCGTCGAGATGAGACAAGTTGCAGGTAGTTGTAGTGTGAAGAAACAAGCCTCGAGGTATCGAGAGGGCAAGAGTGCCCCTGGGACAAACATTGATATGAAAAACAAAGCCTGCGCAAAAGTTCCTTACCATGGCCAAGTACAGGTTAATCTAAGAGTTGTCGAGGCATTATTTACGAGAGAGCAGATGACGGAGAAGTTGATCATACGCTTGTCTAAGTAAGCCTATCTTCATTCTTCACCTCATCGTAGGTGGGGCATTGAAAGTCTCTAGGGCTTTGTCTCCTGAATTCAGTTCAAAATTAAGACCGCGTCAAACAAAAGTATACTAGCCAGCCAGATGCATGCACCGCTACAATGGCCTGTACAAAGATGCTTAATTCTTCCCAAACGTCAAAACTCCAGGTTCTAATTTTTCCACGGCCTAATATCTAATCCAGCAGTCCTTTTCTTTCCCTTTAGAATGGCCTGCACGCCCCGCCAAATACTCAACAAGGAAGCGATGTTTTTGAACACCCCAAAACCATTTAATTTAGTGTCTACATATCTTCTTCCACATCGGATTTCATACCTAAGAATGGGGACTTCGGATAAGGAACTGTGCACTGAAAAAAATTTCTACATCAATAGGAGGAAAGAGAATATTTGTTCTTAAAAATCCATTCCTCGGCCTCAAGTTCTCCTGAAAGAGGCCAAGTGGATGTCATAAGGTATGGCTTGTCAAGTTAAATAACCACAAGGAGGAGATCACCTTCACAGTTGCACTCATTCAATGAGGAAAGGCCAAAACTTCATGTGTAAATTGGCCACTGTTTCTATTTCCATTACATAGAAAGAACCTATACAGATCTAGCATAGTTGGTGAAAGATATGCACATCAAGCACAAGGATGAGAGCAAAGCGAAATGGAGGAGGAAAAGTAGCTCCTTTCTCAGTCTAGGTAAGGCAGTGAAACAACTCCAGAAGGTTTTCCTCCATCTCTGCAGATGGCCTGTGAGATACCGCAGCACCATCAAGGGAAACGATAGAATGGCCCAAATGAAAGATGGATACTTCTCTGTCATCACGGTAGGACGAGGCGAGCCCAGGAAGTTCTTTGTTGCATTAAGATAGTACAGCCATCCTCCATTTCTCAAGTTATTAGATGCAGCGGAACGGGAATTTGAATTAAATCAAGAAGGTGTTCTTGTAATCCCCCCTGCGAACCAAGTAAGCTCCAAAGAATCCTATCATGAAGTGTGCAGATCAGGATTGACAAGTGCAGGTCAAATTCCAACAAGTAGGAGAGCAAGTCCAACGAAACTACTCATACTTGTTGAAAATATATGTAAGTATAATGTCTAGTAAAATATCATTTAAACAGTCTCATTGGCATACATAAGAGAGTTTCCAAAAACATATATATAGATTTCCTAAGGTCACGTCAGAATCCTGCTTACTAGTTCTGAAGAAATAGGGAAAAAGAAAAGCAGAACAAAGTATGCATGACATAGCCCCGTTTCCAAGCAGTTACATAGTAATTCCAAACTCATTGTGCAGTCCTGAAGTATCACGGCTAATGTTATGGATATCTCCCTTTTAGGACATTATCTCGGACAAAGGATTGACATACGTCCTTTACTTTTCAGTAAACATTAGTTCCAAGCACATTAAGGGTAATAAATACTTTGCAGCACCGACTGCTGGTAGAAGAGGTACTGTAAATCCTGGGATCCTGCCGTACAAGACAGAGTTGATTATGTCTCATGAATTCCAGAGAATGGATGGGATGTCTCATCAAGCATATGCGAGTTTTAAGTTTAAATGGTAACTTGATAGGACAAGAACTACGGAATGCTAATGTAGAGTCACTGAGATTAAAAATTTACATTTCCAACCTACCCATACAATACATAACGAAATTAAACAAAGTACAATGTTGGAATACTGCAAAGATAGCAGCTGTCTGGTGAAAAGTTTACAGAGCAACAGGACTAGACCCGAACACCATTAATTACTCCACTTTTATTTAATGAAACACGACAATTAAAACTACTGTCCAAAATCACTGGTGAGTAATCAACAATTAACATTGTTGGTGATAGGGTAGTGCAGCCAGTCTGGTTCAACCTAGGAACCGGCTGCAACCAGCCTGGTTGGTGCAGTTCCAAGAATCTGGAACTGGCCCAAGACCCGGTAGATGCATGGTTATTGCTTGGGAACTGGCAATTCAACCGGGAACTGAACCATCCAGGTTGGTTCCAGGTTTACCATAGGTCTAGTGGCTGGTGAAGATTCAAGCTTTGGTCCCGAAGAGAGAACAATTGCTAATGCTGCTTTGCAGAATATTCAAAATCCTTTGACCATCTCAGGTTTTTTCCAGCCACCACATAAGCCACACGTCCGTCTATGTAGCACCTTCCTCTCATCCTTCAACCTAAGTTCTAACGCTACTCTACAATATTCTCTCTCTCTCTCTCATGTCTTGAGTTCCCCTTTATTTAGAATGGTCCTGCTCACGAACCAGCTTGGGATCAGCCCATTTGGTTCCCAAACAGTTCTAGAACTGTCTGGGTCGATTCCCAGTTCCAAATTCCAGTTTTAAAAATGACCCAGCTGGACCATGCTCTGTCCTAGACAGTAAATCCAGTTCTGAGTTAAATTCAACCAAATGGTATTTATAAGTCAAAATAACCTTTTGTATGTCGCACCACCGTATCGTGAAGTTCTTTACAAAGAAAGTGAATTGGCAGCAAATACAAGAAAATAGTATCCTTGTATAGACGACACAAATCGGAAACTATTTACTCAAAATTAATTTCCAAATCGAATTCATATTCCCAAGACAAGTAACTGCCTGGCCTTGATGCTCAAGTGTCAAGCCAACAGAGTATTCTAAATGAAGTAATTAAATCCGGATACAAGAAAGTAATATCCTTGGATAGCGCTGTAAATCGAAAACTATTTACTCAAGGTTACTTTCCAAATCAAATTCATATTCCCAAGACAAGTAACTCCCTGGCCTTGATGCTCAAGCAGCAGGGCTTAGTAATGTGCATGTATCTGCTTCTTGCCTCCAACAGGCATATGCATCCACACAAGGAAGTACTTTGGGAGCAGAAATAATGTCATTCCATACAGTAATGGTTCAAGAGATGCTCACATATTGGATAAGAACACAAGAAAAATGTATTTCAAAGAATTGTTTACATAGAGTCAGAGCATGAAAAGAGACACTCGCATACCTCAGAGTATTGTTAGCCGTACTACAAGAATTCCTGCCTAAACAGCCCTAAAATTTCCACCAGAAGCAACACTGTGGCCTCAGCGGTCAACCAATTTGATGCACCTTGCAAATCATAGTGCTACTCTCTATCAATTTACATCTGAGTGAGCTCTTGTGGATTTTCCATGGCTTGCCTAAGGATGTATTCAGCTCTTCTCTTCTTGTCGTCTCTCTCCTCTTCATGCCCAATCACAGAGACAGGTCTACCGATATATTTGCTATGAAGGTTTAGATCCGAAGACTGACCAAAAACCTTTTTTCCAGTCTTGAACTTGAAATGAATAGCAGGTCTCTTATCACGAAGGACCTTATTATCACCATCACCATCTTCACAAAACCGATCTTTCATTGCTTCAATTGCAGGGGCAAATGTCTCCAGGACAGACAAACTATTCTCCTTTGTAGGTCCATTAGAAAGCATAACAGGCAAATTAACACACGAGACTTCCTTCTCACCAGGTGGCAAAGGTGTGGTGAGATATGGATTGCCTGCGTCGACCTTCAATTCTTTTGGCTGGTGATCTCGAACAATATTCGAGGTTGAAGCTCCCGCAGAACCAAACTGGGCTAGCCTTTGCTGCAAATTCAACAAAGACGTCTCTGCGTTTCTCCTTTGCCTCGCTTGCTCAATCTTATCAGCACGTAGATCTGACTTCCGCTCATTCCACACGGGTGTCTGCTTATAAGTGTGGGGATCTGGCAAAGCCGGCAACCAAGCAGGTACATGCTTGCCAGGTGGAGTCTCACCCATTTGCGCGAAACTTGGGATCAGACGCCCATCCCTGGCTACTGGAAATTGAGGTATCGACTGATTGAAGGGAACCTCCTCGGCGGATTGCGCATAATCCAGAATTTCCATTACTGTGCCAGAACTGGCAAGGCAGTGACTAACTCCCGAAGCCCCCGAAAAACCTTGAAAATTCCCTAAATCTTCCAGAGCTCTAATAATGTCAAAAACATTACACTGAGTCCTACCAGAGATATTAGCATAAAAGCACGCGGCCTTGCCAATATCGTGAAGATAACGAATTGCTATATCTGAAAGAGAGTCCACAGCGGAGTCCCTGACACTCTCGAACCCAACACCCTCACAAATCTGCGCAACCGCAACCCTCGATACCGCACGAGCAAAGTCGTCAGCTTTCGCTCTTCCGCTCGGAGCATCAGCCTTTGTTTCGTTACCAGCTGTTGTATTTACACCTCCATTGTTCATATTCGATGACTCATATCAATTGAAGATAACTGGACGACAGAATTCCCTTCATTCAACCCACGAATCTCTCCGCTCAGCCCAGCTCAGCTCCGCTCAGCCCGAGATCTGCTCCATCAAGGGCAATCATTTCTCCTCCACTTCCACTCCTTCGGACACAGCGGAGTGAGGAGAGCGTTCGAAATGGAGGAGAAACAAAAAAAAAATGCTTCAAACACAAACAGAGAATTCCGACGATTAGGTATCAAGAAAGCCGGAAAGCACCATAAAAGAAATGGGACGAGCTCCAAATGCGCAGCCCGCGAACCCAGATCCAGCTCGGTTCCCGCGAAACCCTAGAGGCCGAAATCACACTCGGAAGCTTACACTCAGCGGTGGGCGGCGGGCGACGGGAAAAAATTCAAGACGCTCGGTCCGGATCAAGAATCCGCAGCCCCGACGAGCAGCTCGCGAGCTCAGAGACCAGATCAAGAACCCACTGATCGTCGCCCGAGGAACCCGGCAAGAATCCGGGCCGAGGCTGCGCGTCCCCCGAGCGCTCCCGTAAAACCCTAGAGGGCGGGCCGGCGGGCGGGCGAGGGAGCGAAGCGGGAAAGTTCTTGGGAGGGGGCGGTGGGGGAGGAATTTCGAAAAGTGGATAAACCCTGGTAAGACCCTCGCGAGCTTGAACAGAGACGACCCCCTCGAGGGTTGAGATCAAAGGAGGAGACAGACAGAGACAGAGACAGAGAGAGAAGAGAGAGGTGGATGAAAAAGGCGAGAGGGTGCGAGTTTATTTATAGGGCTTCGGGGGGTTCTTCCCCGATTTGACCAATGAGAGAGGAGAGGAAGCCCCCACGAGGCTCACGCGCTGCGTCGATGGATTAGATCTGTACTCGCTCGCCCCTGCGGCGACTGCTAGCAGCATGGCGGCGCTGTGTTTGGGTGGGACGATGTGTAAATTGTGCCTTGAAACGTCCGAGGGCGGGCCTTTTGCTCGTTTGAGGTTTATGCCAATGTAAGATGTGGATCTTCGAGCAATGGAGAAAGAAAACCGAAAAGGAAAATTTCTTATACACACCGATTCATATTAGCTTGGTGCGACACGGGTGTTATGTCTTGCGAGTCTCATGAGATGAAAAGATAGGACAATCGAGAGTTGAGCTGCAATTAGATATGTCAAGCGGAATGTGTGCTTGTGTAGAGTGGCAAGGAAACATCAAAATCAACCTAACGGAATAAGAAGTTTTACTTTAATTGCGGAACGGAAAATTTGGAATTCTTATTTGCTAGTAAATGTCTATCAAGAAAAATTTCCAAATAGAGGGCACTTTCAAAACTATTTACTTATTGAGACCACTTTGTGCCATACAAGCATTTATCCGACTTTTTTTGTTGTTCTGTTTTTTCAAAAATTTTATGGTACCACTCAATCAATACACACATTAGTAGCATTTGATTGTCTCTGTTATTATCAAAATAATATAGGGGATTTTTTCAACAATCACAACATTGATGATATCTCTCCTCCGAAGATACACGACCACGAATATCACCATTGGCAACAAAAGGGGCATACGTCTTATTTTTGTTGGGAAGCAACAAAAGAAAAATGAAATCCCCCCACCAGTCAAAAATCTTAAATTTAGAGACTAACTATTAAGGGGAAAAGAATTATGCAAAGAATGCCTATTGGAACAGCCTAGAAAGGCACCGTGTTGCTCTTTAGTGGGTACTTGAGTGAGATGATTATTCATCGTATCCTTCCCGACGAAGCGACAAAATGGATGTATGAGATGGAGGAGGGACCCAATGACCACAAGAACCATGAGGATCAGCCAATCGTAGATGTGTGTCCTTGCGACAATCACTCCACTGGACCTCATCATATTTGAAGCAATCTGGCTCCCCATTCTATACTGTAGAACAAATGCACACGCTAGATGACAAACTGTTAGGGTTTGCATGACAAAATTTTTAAAACATGTTTAGAATAGAAATCCGTTGGGTAACGCAATTTCATTTTTCTATTTCTGAAATAAATTTCTGTTCCATAAATAGGTTTGGAACATAAATTATAAGTTAAAATTTTTTACTCATTGATTGCTAGAACGGAAATAGAAATAAAAACTTTTCTCTCTTCACAACTCGCTCTCCTCACTCTCTCAACTCCCCGCCTCCTCTTTCCCCTCCATCGCCAAGCGCTGGTGTCGCCACCACCACCGCCTTCGTAAGGGAAATAGAAGTTTTTATATTGTTATAAAATGAATTTCTGTTTCGAAAATAGAAATTTCTATGTTATCAAATGCGTTTCTCTACTCATAAATTAATTTTTAGAACAAAAATTTTGTCATTCGCACCCGTAGTATTTACCTTTGATGTTTCCTAAATATACCAAAAAACAAAAACATCAATGTTATTACAAAAACCCTTTGGTTGAAGAGAACTCACCTCTTCCGAAAAGAATAGTAACAGCTATTGAAGTTTTACCTAGTTGTGCAGGCACATCCATTAGAAACATGTGGCCTCTGTCAGATATGAATAAAATCAAACAATAGAAGGTACTGTCAAAGAAAATGATTATTACGATACTTGAGTGGTGCCGGTTTATTTTTTGAATTTTTATTTCTTTTTACATGCGTAAGGGAATTATAATCATGTACAATTTATATTCAATATAAATATATTGCAATAGGTAGAAGGCTAAGAGAACACAGAAACTGTGAGCCGCTTGTTGGCTTTTACGATTTGTTTCTTCCTCTCTTCTTTTCCTATCTTCCTTCTTCTCTCTTGGCTATTTACCGTAGCTTTTCTAATCAACTTTGTGACATGGTATCATAGCCAAATCTGACTACACGATTCTTTGATTCTATTGCTAGTTTGAGAGTCCCCTTTACTGCGCAGCCACCTAAAGCTGCAAGTTCTACCTGTTTTCTCTCCTAATCTTGATACACATAAGACCAAGAGAAATTAGGATCCATTAGGTTCTGTTTGCAGCAATGGATCACAACACTTTTGGATTAGGGATTCAATGATTAGAATATTTCGTTGATTATGGTTAATTGGTGTGGTAGGATTTCCATTGAAAATATAATTAATTAAATCAAGAATTTTTCTTTTTTGGTCAAATATTTTCTTCTATACAAGTGTTAATATTTCTGAGATTTCAACATCCCCTTGGTGAAATCGATGGAGCCAAGGGTTGTTTTATTTCTTGCATTGAAGTTTTAGTCTTCTTGATTATCACCATGAGTGATACTAAGTTTTCTATAGATAGTGTTAACGTTCAGAGTACCACCATTAAATTAAATGGGGCATCCAATTACTTGTTAATGGGTTCAAGTTGTCAATGCCAAAGGGAAACTCAAGTATTTTGTAATATACCCCTTTGCTGTAGATTCTAAAGAATATGGTAACTGGATGAAAGAGAATGATACACATTTGGTGTGGGAACATTTGGTGTGGGAATTACACATATAGGAAATTACGTCTTTGGTAACATCAACCATCTAATTTGAGAATGGAAATGAATGAAATGGATAGAATAAAAAGGGTACAAGCACATATGGAAACTATCCCTTACCCCCCTTTTCTCTAATTCCCTTTTTATAATCCAACTTTGCACAACAAATAACTCATAGTCAATGATAAGATTTGGACGTGGATTCCTTTCCATCTACTATATGTTCCACAGGAGCTTAGAAGAATAAGGAAAGAACCTCTCATTTTAGAGTTGCCATGTTAGCAACTTGACTATATCAGTAATAATGAGGCTTCTATAATCCTCTCGATGCACGTACTTCGAGATATTAGCTGTGCCGGATCAAATCAAAATAAATATCATCTAATGATCGTAAATTCTTTAATATTTTTTTTTGTTAGTACTGTGATATTATATAGGAATTACAATATACATGGTCCAAACGAGTTGTGATAAGAAAACCATCGAAACCCCTTAGAAATAATAATGAGATAAGCACACTAAAAGTCCTAAAACATATCACAAAATTGTAGTTGAGTCCTAAAATTTTTAAAAAGTGCAATCAAGTCTTAAAATTTGTAATTAAAATGTAATCGAGTCTTAAAAATTTCAAAAAATGCAACAAGCAGAAGGACTTGATTGTATTTTTTGAAAGTTTTAGAATTCATTTGCATTTTTTGAAAATTTTCGGATTCAATCGCATTTTCTTGAAAATTTTAGAACTTAACTGCGCTTTTTAAAATTTTTAAGATTAAATTGCATTTTCGTGACAAGCCGTGGATGGGACTTCCATTGCATTTATCCCAATAATAATTGATCAAAGGGGCTTGATTGCAAAAATGTGAAAGTTAGAGTACTCCATTGAAAGAAGAGTGTTTTCGATTTTTCTTTCGGTCTTATGCTTTTTCCGCCGAGAAGAGTGTCTTCGCCTCTTCGGGAAGAAGAAGAAGATAAGAGCGTCTGTCCACCCTCTACCTAGGCGGCTCAGTCACAGAGAGAGAGAGAGAGAGAGAGAGAGAGAGAAGGAAAATGGAGAAGTACTTCGGGAATGCGTACCGGGGCGACCCGGGAGTGCCGCACGCGGACGCGGACAGGTTCGTGAACATATGGATCGGGTCCGCCGCCTTCTCCGCCCTCACCTGGTTCAACCCTTACATGTGGCAGCTCTCCAATCAATTCAAGTACCCTCCTCCTTCGCTTCTACCTAGTAGTTTCTCGTTGGTTGCCGCGATTATGTCTATTATCGCATCAGCAGCTATTTTACCCCTGAAAGTTCTTGCAATGTGGCCCTTTTCTCTTTGAATTGAGTCCACAAGTTGGAGAACCACTCTAGCTTAGGAATTTGAATGTTGAATAGGCGCTTCTGGTGTATGTTTTCGTCGTGAGGAACTCTAGAAATGACTGCGTCTCCAATTTACCCTGCCATGAAGGTTGTGTGTGCGTGTTGGAATTCAGCCCACGGGCATGACGATTTTTGGTTTAAAGAGAAGTGGGTTTATGTGGAACTGTCGAGATAGCGTCAGCAATTTGTGCGTTGGCTTGGATTTTGAGTCGCTCCTTAACTGCATAAATACTGGCTTGTACTATCTCTGCAGCCAAAGTTTTTGGAATTGGGTCTAGCAAATAGTTACCCAGATGTGTTTCTCAACAATAAGGAATACTTGGGAATGAGAGTTAAGAGTGGAAACTTCACATATGTGTTTCGCAGCGAGGGACTATAGTTGTTTGTGTTGATGTTGCATATCTCCGTCGGAATTTGTCATCCGGGCGTGAAGATTGTGGTGAAGAGAGAACAGGCTTGTTGAAATTGATGAGATATCAATTGTTGGTTTGATGTTTTTTTTTCCGTTAGCGGCATTAGTACTGGACTGGCAGAGCCGAATTCAGAATTGCATCAAACTAGTAGTTACCACAATCTTTGACGCGTCTTTCAACACTAGCACTTCCTTAGTCTGCTTCCTTTGATGCGTGTATGTTTGGATTGTATTACCGTTGAAGGCAATGTACATTTGGTGTAGGAAAGAACCGACTTGCTTGACATGTTGGAGATCAAAGTTTCAGTGTTTGTTAGATGTAGATGCATGTGTCTCATGACATCTAGCCACTACTAATCTTTATTTGCCACATTCTCGTTTTAGTTATCTTTTCTCTGCACCCCAATGACATTTTTTTTCTTGGAGTACCATCGCTGCTTGAGGAATTTGAGCTTCTATGTTCTGATAGTAAACATGATTAATCACAAGTTTTTATTATTTTGACCATCATAGATAGTGCCTTGTTGCAGCTTCACTTGATTGGACGTACATTTTAACTGCTGATTATGCAGCGTAAGGTTCCTGAAGCAGTGTGCATTGAAATATCAATGGACATTTGCTGTCATTTATAGTTTCGTAGGCTATCTAATCATTGTCCAAGAATACTTATGTACTTTAGCAAACCTTTACAATGAGTCATAAGTTTATTGAGTTAAACCGAGCTCCATCAAGCATTCTAAACAGAGGTTGAGGTCTGCATCCTAGCTTGGCGTGCTGGAGTTGAACCCCAGCAATGAGCCAAAATGGGGGATAAAATTAAACAGTTGTTAAGGTCTGCGTCCTAGCTTGATGTGCAGACTTCTGTTTGACCCTTCCAAAGTCACTTGTCTGCTTTCAAAGCATCTCATAGGCTGAGTCATACACTATATTATAGTACCATTAAGCCATAATAGCTAGTTGTTGATTTTCTGTATACATTCATGAGTCATGATGGAGAGCATCCAGTTTTAACCTTTTAACACCTTTGTACACATAAAGTTCTGTTTGGCATAGCCAAAGTGTTAAACTTGCTTTTTTTAAAGCTGATCCCAATCTGGTGCCGAGATGTCTACACGCACTGATTCATGTCATACTTAATCCTGAAATGACTGAGCATGATTTATCTTACTGCAGAATACCATGGTGTATGAGTTTGTGCATTTTAGTGCCTTTTTGTAGAGCGCAAGGTTATTGCATTTTATTTAGGTTATTGAAAGTCACCTTTGAGAAATGCTTGTCTCTGATCATTGGATGTCCCTTTTAATCTTAATTAATCTTCATTACTGTGTAGTAACTTGTAATTCACACCACATGTTTTCCGGATTTTATTGTGCAGCTGGCATGACAAAGCCATGATGTTCGAGCACTATCACTGGAAGAAAGCCAAGGCTAAGAATCAGCCATACAAATTCAAGGTACACCCATTATGATTTCAAGCAGCGTATAAATCTAGTCTTTCCTTTTGTCTAGGAGCCTTTCTTCAACTCTGGGTGCTGATGGTTTTTCTTTTTCTCTCGATTAAAGCGCCTTTTGGATATCGTAATTGGTTATGAATGTTTCTGTTGTTGCAGTGGAATGAGTACATGGACAAGGACCACCGGGACTCGTACTATTTCAACTGGCCTGTTTACTTCCCGTAGAATATATCTTTGTCTGTGGTTGCCTTGGGGTGCTGACCTTAATCAAATAACTTGTGTTTGTACGAGAGTTTTTTATTTCAATGGTTCTCTTCCTTTTTACCTTTTCTATTCCGTGTTTGAATGTTTCAGCGAAAAGAAGAACAGTTGGCTTCTTGTTCTGCCGTGAATTGGATGGATGCACATGAATTGGTAGCTTGAAGCAACTTTTGCAATGAGTGCATCTCATCTTAAAGTACTTGAACCGTCAGCACTGTGCTGGAATGGTTGAATGGTATGATCTGTGGTATTCCTTGACAAAACGCTGAGATAAGTACTAGCTTTGGCTGTTTCATTTGGTCCATGGAGTACTTGTCCTTTTACGATGCTCATAGCGTTTTGGATCGACGACTTCCGTTATTACTTCTTTTACTAGAAATGCCGGTCTGCATCTAATTGCTTTTTAGGGTGAGGTAGTTTCTGTTGTTTCTTGACCCTCCTGGATGATGGAGTCTGTATGTAATCTCACGTGTAACTAGACAAGTAGAGAATTGCTCCCACTTTCAGGTCAATCCAAAATCACCCCTACACTAAATAACCAAATGACAAGAGAAGGTATAATTAGTCCTTTTCTTATAACTTTCTATTTCATCTACTTCCTCGCGTACCTTCTCGTTCTCTTCCCATCGACGACTACCCGACTTTATGCACTGGCGTCGTTGCAAATGCAATTAGAGTTTTTTCTCGCTCTTTATCAAAGCCCGTGATTTATCTGATTCCCCAAATACTCATCGCTTGGTGCGAGAAAGAGCACGTGAAACAAGTGTGCTTCGAAGTCTGATGTGATTTAGGGATATTTGATACGAGTTTGTTGGAGCAAATCGGCTAATATTGATGTACATGGCCGTTGTTGCCCACGGCTGTCGCCAACCCCTCCTGGGAGGGTGGCTGGACGAGGAGGAAGGGATGGTGGATGGAGGGCGGTGGACAATGGCGGGGAGAGAGCGGCGAAGCGGCATGCGACGTGCTAAGGAGGCGAATAGAGTGTGTGTTAGGGTTTAGATTTTTTCCTAGATTTTCATAGAGTATGAGAGCATTTTTATGGTACAAGCTCTCATGGTTGACCCCTTTACTTGAGTTCTACAAGCTCGGACTTCAATCGCTTATTCACCTTTTTTCAAAAGTCCCAAACATTATTAAAAATCCGAATTTTTCATTTAGGAAGAAGGTTTAGTGTGAATTTTTTCCCGACCGTGGAGAGGAACTCTAGCGAAGACTTTATATTGTTGAGATGACATAAATGAGAGGGAGGGCATCTTTATACAGCTTAAACTTACAACCGCACCTCGATGTGACCGTGGAGATTTCGTTTCCCGGTCTTTCTAACCACTCTCCTTAAATATAAGATACTTTATGATATAAGCGTACAATTTTTCGTATCACACATTAAAACATTCCCGAGCAATCAAAACGACCTATTCCTTTACGGCGCATCTATGACTAGAAGAGTCTTGAGAACCTCCGGTCCTTAACACAATTATCTCAATGTGGAGGATCCTAATCCTTTTTAACACCTTTTTTTTTTTTTTTTTTTAAAGTAGTAGCTATTACGTTACATGTCTATAACATATTTATTATGTATTACAGTTTTTGATTGGACTAAGGTTTTTAATATGTTATTGCAGTTTTATTACAAACGCCTACTACGGATTTATTACCATCTCTTTGCTTACATCGTAATTTCTACTGAAGTCGAAAGACTAGTAAAATATTGCATGACCCCCTTCTTGTAATAATGCCTATTACAGGCTTTACAGCTAAAGCTGTAAAATCCGTTCTCAAGAAATTTTTAAACCCTGTTTGAGCCCAGTTTCTAGGCCCGGCTCGGTAAAGTAAAAATGCGCAGGACCGAACTAAACCGGTCCAGTCTGGGCCCAGGCTCGGATTTTTTTACTTTTTATTAAAAGGGTTAATACCACGAAAAATTCCAAACTGGAACGCCTGTAATAAATTTACCTAAAACTGTTTTTTAACTACGAAAAACCCCAAACTGATACACATGTGGCAAATTTACTCTCCGTTAGTTTATGTTAAATTGGGTTAATATCACGAAAAATCTCAAACTGGCTCACTGAGACAAATGAAGGATAAAATCCAAAATTGGTACACTCCGTCAACTGTCAAAATTTGTCACAGATGTATCAGTTTGGGGTAAATTTGTCACGTATGTATAAGTTTGAGATTTTTCGTAATAAAAAAAAGTTTGGGGTAAATTTTTCATAAATGTACCAGTTTGGAGTTTTTCTTGATATTAACCCTTATTAAAAATAAGAACGAACATATTAGTTTTTTTTTTTTTAAATTTTCTGATAGTATTAACATATCACTACTTTAAATCTACAGATTGCACTAGAATAAACGAATTTTGTGCACCTTAACTTCAATAGGGCAAAAGTTTTGATCCATGCGGAGTCACGGAGATCGTGAGTACAATCCCGAGAAGCTCGTTTTGAGCTCGTAACTTTCGATCCAAAGGCCTTGGAGGCCATTTTCAGTCTGGAAAATCGTTTGTACATGTTCTCAGTCACTTTACATAATTCAACTCTTACCACCACATAATTTCTCATTTATTTGATTTTAAATTATTTATTTATTTATGTGTGACTTTATTATAGTGTTTCTAGAATAAATAACTTATTTGTTATAATTTGCAGTATATATTTTATTTTATTCTTTAAATAATTTTGAGCCTATCTAAGCCATTTTAGGCATTAGGATCTTCGAATTGAAGGCCCGGACCCATAAATTTTTTCCTTACTTGCTCGAACAAATCATAATTCAATTATTTCAACTATATTGAACAAATTTTCAAATTAGTCAAGGCTCTTTAATTCACGGCCACTTCTTTGTGGTGTTAGTCATTGCACCATTGAATTTGCTTCATTAATAGGCTCACTAATCAACTTTGATCGCTATAGACTGTTATCAATGAATAAAATGTGAATATTATTACAGTAATTAATATTCACAAAGATTTCGATAATGTCATCAAAATCTAGTAATGGAGAATTACGCTCATAATTGGCTATTGAAATAATATTCACTATTAGATATATTGGGTCTTCATAATATTCCTTTCTAATCACGCATATTATTTGTGGCATAAAAAAATATAATTAGTATTAGGGCGGTGCTATTTCTACCCCTTTTGGGCTAAGACACTCATTTTTTCTTAGTTCACCTATCGAAATGCCCTCATTTACCACTCTCTCTTCAATTTATTGTTTCTTCTGTATTAGGCTATAACCCACAAAACTGCCTTTTGTTTCTATCATTTCTCTTATCTTATTAGCTTCACAATATAAATGTCAAACTTTACTCAACAAGATATTATCTTATACTATATCCTATTATCACTTTGCCTAGAGAAGGTTGTTAATTTTAATTTATGATCTCATATTTTTTAATCACAAAAGTTATATAGAATGTAAGAAACTTCTAGTTTTGACGACTTATGAACACACAATTAATTGCCTATTTTTTAAACATTGGTTTGAGGGAAACTTTGCTTCAAAGTTGAAGATAAAAAAATTCAATCTAATTATCTACCCGATTTTGACATTGTGGTTGTATTTCCAGAATAAGCTTGTAGGTTTTTAAAGTTAAACATCGCTGCTTTGTCCTTTCTTTTGAGCTTTTACATTTTAATAATAATTGCAAGAAGAGGGTTGACAATTTATTTACACCTTCTTCACTTTCAAAGCACATCATGTTTTTTCAGAAGAAAGTTTTAAACTTGTAGGATTTGAACATCAAGAAGTT
>BCNH02000001.1:12874082-12935715 GCA_001662345.2 Metrosideros polymorpha var. glaberrima
CCCCCCTTTGTTTTTTTTGTTTTGTTTTGATTTTTTAGCTAATTTTCTTAAAATAAAAATTAGAAAAAATAGAAAAAAGAAAAGAAAAGTTGATGTGGTACTTCTGGCGAGCCACATCAGCTTGGAAAATTAATAAAAAATGATAATGTAGGATTTCCGGCCAACTTCGATGAACTTGGCACTAAAGTGATCGTTTTTTTTACAACTTTTGGTATTAAAATGAGCCGAAATTTTTTTTTGGCACTAAAGCGATTTCCGTACACAACTTTTGGCACTTCCGATGTACTTTTCCCTAAACAAGAACCTGCATAAGAGGCCACCTTTGCAGGCTCTCTCTCAAGACCGGTAGGTGTAGTTTGTATTAAGTTTAGAGGTAAGTTTCATCCTCCAATTGAATAAATTAGCCGCATCAACCCTTAACACGCTTTTAGTATAAAAAAGATACATCCATTATAAATTAATTATTTATCAATTTCATTATTCACTTCTTCGACCAAAGAATTTTTTTTGTTATAATGTTCAACCCGCAGAACTTTGACTCTGATACTATGTTAGAAAGCCCAACCCAAGAGTTTAATTTAATAAGTAAAGGAATATCACATATGTATAAAAAGCATGCAGTCAAGCGATGTGTGATATTTCAACAAATTTCTCGCATGAATCAGGAGCAACCTTTGTAAGTCAAGAAGGAAGAGGAATACACTTAATAAATATGTAAAGAGGCATAGATATTAAATTACTACTATCGTACTAGGGGTTGCATGGTTTTTTTTTTCCTGCTAATATGATACTAAATGAAACTTTATCGTAGACTTATCAGTTGGGAGAAAAAACTTTTCAGTCTAATATGACTTGCAAAATATAATTTTCTATCTCTCTTGTATCATGAATATTGGTTTTGTGGCCAGGGCTCTTCCCACTTCTATCTTAAAACGTAATCTTCACATTGACATAATGATTCTAGAAATGCGGTTAAGTCTAAACCTTGCTTGATGAAAAATATAAAATACAAGTTTATAGGTCCGTTTGTTTGATGAAAAATCATTTTTTAAAAGTATTTTCAAATTTTCCAACAGTTGAACGATGAAAAAATACTCGAGCGACAGAAAGCTTTTTTCATGTACTGAAAATAACAAGCTTAAATTGAGAAAAATGATTAGAAAAATGACTTTTCCGAACAAGAAAGAAATCATTTTCTCTAAAATCGATTTTTAACGATACAGCGTGCCTTTAGTGAATTTTACTTATTTATTACATACTACCAAACGAACAAACAAACACAAGAAAATGGTTTACTTTATCTAAAAATTATATTTCTGTGAAATCATTTTTTCATTGAAATAAACGGATTCTGATCTCTCGCGTTCTCCAAGACGATGTACTTTTATATTTTTTATATTTTTCTTCTTACAGAAGTTCGGTCGCTCCTATGGAACTGTTGCTGATTGCATGAAGCCAAAATTGGCCGTAATAATTTAAACACAAGATCTACTTTAAACCCATCTCTGTAAGAGGCAGCATCTTGCTGGTGTACTCGTTCCCCGGTTTGCTCTTGTTGTCATGCTGTCTGAACTGTGTTATCGGTAGTGGTGTCTACCTACACTTATGGAGTTCGGTTCCTTCAAGACGTTTGACTGACTATGAGCTCTCAGTGGCGAGAGTCTGAACAGTCCGAAACTGCAATGGAAGGCGCTCAAGTTCCGCACAAGAAACCGGCAGGAAGTTACTTAAGGCAGGCATGGGTCATTCGGTTCATGCGCAGGAGACACAGACTATGGCAAGAGTTACCCTGACAACACCAGGTTCCCTACACTTCCGAGAGATTGAATAGTTCCTTCTCCGGTTCTGGGACGTCCCGGCATTCTTGTGTTTCGGTTTCTTCGTCAAATCATCTTGTTGGGATATTCTTGAATCATTTAAGGTTGAATCTTACTTCTTATTACAGGGGTGGCAATCGAAGACTTCTGGAACGTGGATGGTCGAACGGTTGTCTTTGTAGCTAACCCAACTTTTGGTAATCTGTTGGAATGTTGTTGTTTCTGTGGACTAGTTGTGATAATTGAAGATCATGTCGATTGAGTTTTTGGAATAGGAAATGTCAGTGTAGGAGTTTCCGTCGATTGACATTCCGCGTAGCTTGTGGAGTCGTTTGGCTGGAAAATATGGTACCTTTTGGACTTAGTCTCACCTCCTTAAATGCGATGCTTTTCATATGCCCCATTAGAGATGAATTTAAAGAAATTTTGCGACTACAACAGGGAGAAGACACATCTAAGGAAGCTACTGTGATGGCGACATATAATTGCCTGAGGGAACCTGTGGATCCGAGTAGTTGTTCTGAGGTAAAATGATGAACATGATCAACAGATCCTGCAAACCCGGTTTTCCTCGATCTGTGGTGGCAAATTTTTGTTCTTATATGCATTTTTATGCAGAATCATGTACTTACGATTCATTTTAAGTCCGACAGGGAGATGGAAGTGGAAAGTTTAGTAGTGTTTGGCTTGGGGACAGGAAACTGGTTATTCGAGGTGTCACATGAGGATGAATTAGCGATAGATACAGATCTTTCACATGCATGCAAAATCAACAACAGTTAGGGGAAGTTCTATGATTCTTTATGTGAGAGAGATAAGTTTGTACAATAAATCATGACGATTTTGTATATTGACTACCAAATCAGTGAGCCAAATAGACACAACAGTAGGCCACCGCATTTTTCATTTGTATCTTTGGCTAGCAGTAACCTTATATGATCCCAAATCCCCATCCACCTATGTGGCAGAGTTCAGCCCCGCTTGATAGGAGCAAATGACAGAAGACAACCAGTTTAGTCACTCTGATCTGGCTAAATGTTTTGGCAGGGCTCAAGTGTCCTGACTGGCTGCTACACTCTACATAAAACGTTTCCCTTTCTTTTGTCAATATAATGACTTTGGAAACGCTTCTTTGACCCTAAAGACCTATGTACACTATATACTTGGTTATCTACAGCATTCTCAAGCACAACTTCTCTTAATCCATGTTCTCAAGCACAACTGATCTGTCACATGATGGAGCAGGCATTAGGGTTCTCGTCGCTGAAAATGTCAGGGGCATATGATTGATTGAATCGCTGATATGAAGCACCCTGATTCACGTAAACTTGGTAAGCTTCCGTGCCGTAATTCCAATTATGGATTTCTCCATCATTCGAATGTCTGATAGGATGAGATAGTGACCAGTGGTTATCTCTTTGGTTTACATTCTTGGTGAGCGGAATATGTTCTTCTTTCTTGCCATAATCTCCAGCACCACCAAGATCACACGTATTAACCTTGTCATTCATCTCTTTATCACCTCCTTTTCTTGTGGGAACCACTTCAACATTCCGATTGATCTTGTCTTTCAGGTAAGGTACGAATTCTTTCATTTCCACTACCCCTGTCACTGATACTTGATCCTTGCTTGCATCTATAGTCACCGATTCAACTCCTGCCATTTGCAATAAAAACTCTTCATATAGGAACATTAATAATGTCTGCAGAAATTGGTTAGTGGCATGATATGAGAAAGGCCACAGGTGACTGAGTACTAGCACTAGAAAATTAATAGAGTAGATGCACTAGGTTCAACATAGAATTCCTCTTTGTCGTTTTTTAGCGTATATATATATGCTTGTAGGGTACCTTAGTTCTGACATTTACATTAATATTTTGATCAATACGAATGACAAATCACACTATATTGACCCAACTGATAAGAAGTCATGTTGGTTGATGAATAATTAAGTAAAGAATGAAAAAAGTTCTTTACCTGCTTGGGAGAAGTAAAAGTGTAAAACAACCATATGATGATTATCTATTGTTTTTTCAACATACACAAAGCCTTTATATAAATGTTGGACTTACATAACCTAATTATCAAACATTGTTTCTTCCTAGATTTCTTGGCAGTAACTTGGAACAATCATGTGCATGTAGTCAGTTTAGTAAAATAAGCCTCAAATGTCGAGCATTGACTGAAGATTGTCAATCTTACCTTTATACTTTGAAATGTACTTTTGTATTTTCCGAATGCAGTCATCACAATGCAGTCTGGTCCTGAGCACCAAGGTGCTTGATCTCTGGAGCCACCCGCCCATGCACATTTAACTTTTCTCGTTTACCAAAAAGTAACAATGATAATAGCAGTGCTTTTCTCATGAGAAAATTCATAGAATCTCTGAAAATAAGTAGAAGAGTAACTATGATTAAACTAGTCCTTCTAAGGCTATGTTTGATTTCATCTGCTCGTAAGGATATTACCTCTGTCTCATTCTTCTTCTGATTGTACGGGCGCTCTTTTGCATACAGTATCTTGTTGCTGCCACCCTGGGGAGAGGAGACCACATATGTGTTGGTCCTTTCCTCCCCATTTCTTTCTTTCAAGTTCCCTTTGTCTCCTGTGATGACTGGTGATTTCCTTGGAATACTGTCAATGTAGATGTCCCTCGTGCCTGGTGGAAGCTCAAACAAATTTGGTCAGTTTTGGTTTTACATTGAAAGATCTAGGCTTCTATACATATATTCACTATACATTTGTGCAATTCCTTTCCTATTAATTCCTACCATGGTTGCTTTTTAGCCAGGCAGGAGAGATCAGCTGGTCACATTTCTCGCTCTTGTGCTCTTGCTGCTCCTTGAACCTCTCTTTTAACTTTACTGGTTCCCATTTCAAAGCCTTAACTCCTGTTGATTTCTCTGCAACATTTTCAACCTTAATGTCTTTAGTACCTGATGAACAGAGCCAAGAAATAGAAGGAAAGCTGGTACGAGATTTTGAGAGTCCATGTTTTCATGTGAATTGCAGAATGGGTCATGCCATGAAAATTTGGGTATTGTTTGCTGGGCGTTATACTCTTTACTTAGCTGGAACAAACAGCTTTTTAGTAAAGAACTTCTGCCCAAGCCTTTAGATGTAGCCTCAACTTAGGGGTAATATGGAATCTTGCAATTCTTATTAATGTAAATTTCATAAAAAAATGAACATATTCACACACATATGTCATACTTTATAGTATAATTTTAGCGTATTATTTGTATTTTCGTTTAATTCCGAAACAGTTCAAGTCAAAAGGTTTTCTGGGGGGCAGTTTGGAGAAGCAACTTCTCTGCTTTGGCCTTTATAGGTTGAAGACTTGACGTTTTACACAATATTAACTAGGAGCTCCTACCTTTCTAAATAACTGAAGATTCAGTACACCAAAAGAAAGAAAGAGCAGACAAACTTTGGCAGTTCCTTGTGATTCCTACCATGGCTACTTTTAGGCTGGGGCAGGGGAGAGTAGCCGATCATACTTCGTATGCTTTCGTTCTGGGTCCTCTCTTCTGCTTTTGCTTTGTCCACAGTCCCAACAACTGCTGATTTCTTGGAGATATCGTCAACATTCAAGTCCTCGGTATCCGGTGGCTCAAATCCAAGAGCAGGTATAAAATTAGCTCTTAAGACTCAGATTTGAGGGTTGGGTTTACATGAGACTTCTACTACAACCGACGAATGTTTTAAAAAATTCCTTGGGTAGCTTGTATTTTACTCTTTTGGCCAATGAGTTTTTGTCTGCTAAATTCTTTTTTCTTTTGTGTAAATCATGCCCTCAACAGGTTCTTTGTCATTCTCAGAAGAACAATATAGATGACAAAACTATTTGCACAGGAACAGTTTTCTGGTTTCCTGCACGTATATTGTAGGCAGTATTCTTTTCTTGCTATTACACTCATCCGTGTTGTCTAGCAGTTAGACTTTTAGCTTGTAGACTGACCTCTTAACAAGTGAGTCTATGATAAAATTGTGAGTTGAGACCTTAACGACTTAGAAAGCTCCGAGGCGGAGGGGATGTTTGCAATGGTGTTTGTGAGTGTTTCTCTTCAATAGCGTTAGATTTTTTAGGGTGTTTTTTTTTTTTTTTGGCTCTTTGAAGATATTGCATCTCTAAAAAGCAAAAGCTTATGGACTTCTGGAAGCAACTCAGAAGCCACGCAGTCACACTCATGGAACTACCTGCATGCTTTTGGAACTTTTGGGCTGCGGTTGGTTGTAGACTGTGAAATTACAAACACTCACACTTCGTCGCACAATGCTTCCCATGTTCATAGACAACAGAACTATAACACCAGAGGCTAGAAGAAACTACAAACAGTCCAAGGTAAGCTCTTAAAGAGCTGAGTACTTTCGTTTAGAAGCGAACTTATATATTATCTTTCTTTATTGCACTTGCTAAAAAAGAGAGGCTGATTATGTTTATTTAATATATTTATACTTTCACAAGATAAGATAAAGTTGCTGAATATGTGCATGGCCATTGGAGAATCTAACGCGGCGAGACTATGGGCCTGTTGAGAATCGAGGAAACTTACTGACTCAGCAGATTGATTAAGAGCAAACTTTTTGTGGCGAACGATTATTTTACCTTCATTTCCGGTAACAACCTTCTCTACTTTGCTAACTCCTCCACCTCTATCCCATGAAAAAATCTGGAATTTCCTTCTTTTCTTCTTGGCGCCGGAGCTGGCAGCGTTCTCTTTTCCAGTTTTGCCGATTAGTTGCTGCCAAAAGAAGAAGGAAAGTATATCCGCAGATCAAAAGATTGTTTTTTTGTATTAGTTAATGAAGAGATCTTCCTTCATCATATGCACTTGTTCACCTTATTAAATGGAATTTCATTTCTTTCCTTGTCATGTGATTCTCATTAAGTTTGATGTGAGGTCAGGTGGAATTTAGCTTAGTTGCCTAGTATTAATTGAATTCCCAACGAGTATGAGAGCAAAAGCAGAAAAACTTCACCTCATTTGCTTGTCCATTACCGGTGCAGACGAGAGCACTCTCATCAACGTCAAACTCCTTGTAACGAATGACCATTTATGTGCACTACAAAATCCAACAACGTCAATAATATTACCAATGATGAATGTAAGAATACGTTGCCATGCATGAAGTTTGGCGACAACAAGAGAAAAGGAAGAAAACGGAAAGAAGAACAGAAGAGCTTGAGACGTTAAGGTTTTGCTGTTCACCAGATTGTAGCCTCGTGAGAGAGTTGGAGGAGATGGCGGAGATCAGCCTAGGTCGCGACGCTCGCGAGAGTAATTTTACGTTATTCGCGAGTTTCTTCGTCGTCAAGAATATGCAAAGATGTGTTGGGTTTTAAGGAGACTCTAGGGGTTTGTTTGGTGTGTTGTGGTGGGCGAAGACCTTTGGAGAGGAGACAAGAATGACACGACAAAGAGGTAAGTTTCTGGGTATGAATCGAGAAACACATCGCCCAACTCTGCCGCCCTTTGAACAGTCTTAACCGATGATATGCATATGAAAATCGTTAGGATCATATGATGATGTTAGAATACTAAGATTGGCAATGCTAAATTATTTTACAAAATGATGTGGCAAGCAATAAATACTAATGTACAGTTCATGTACGCCCGCTGTCTTCGAATTTCTTTTTTTTGGGCGTCTACTCATTCTAATGTATCTTTGGTAGGACGAAAAATATCTCGCCAATGGCGCTAGAATTTCGATATGCATAGAATTCAATCTATGGAATCGAGGCATGTTCTATATGTAGAACTTAATTATGCAGGCATTGTTTTCTAGCACTACCATTCGAAAACTGTTAAGTTATTTTTCACCAACTAAAGTACCTGCGTACGAGGAAAAGTACCAAAAAAGTTATAAACTTATTACATTGATATCAATTCAGTTTTAAACCTTTCAATTTAACTAATTTAGTCCTAAATCTTTCACATTTGTACCAATTCAGTCCATCTGACCAATTTAGGTCAGAAACTACTAATGTGGACGTCGACCGTCTTATGTGGCACTGTCGATGCTAATGTGGACAATTTTTAATAATTTTTTGATTAATTTTCCTTTTTCCCTTTTTGTTTCCTACTCTTTCCTTGGCCTGTGGCTGGCACTCAACCATGGCTGGCGACCAACCATAGGTGAGAGCCGGCGACCACAAGCAAGGTCGCCCTTGCCGGATCTAGCGAGGGTGGCCCTTGCCAAGGTTGCGAGGGCGACCTTGCCGGCCTTCGCTTGTGGGTGGTCGTCGACCATGAGTATCGGCCACAGATCAAGGAAAGAGAAGGAAAAAAAGAGGGAAAAAAGTGAAAAAAAGGAAAAAGGGGAAAATTTTAAAAAATTAATAAAAAATCAAAAAATTGTTAAAATATTATTAGAAATTGTCCACGTCAATGCCAGCTATGCCATGCAGGACGGCAGGCATCCACATTAGCGGTTTCCAACCCAAATTGGTTAGATGGACTGAATTGGTACAAATGTGAAAATGTTTAGGACTAAATTAGTCTAATTAAAGGTTTATGGCTGAATTGGTATTAATGTAATAGGTTTATGACTTTTTTGGTACTTTTTCCCTTGCATACGAGGCCATCTTTAGCGGTTCTCTCTCAAGACAAGTAGCTATCAATCGCTCAACAAAACCGATATTTATTTAGGGAGACTTATCAAGTCAATGAATTTGCTTTGTTTGGGTCTTATGTCTGCATCCTAAAAAATCATTTAATTGATCCGGGCCCCTTGTCGTGAAAATGCTGATCACCGCCGAGTTGCATGGAGCATACTTGCGTGGATTGTTCTTGACAATTTCTCTTGATCAAGATAGAAAAAGAAATTTAGTAGTTGGGGTTTGTATAATTCATGATCTTCCTTCTTGGAAGCCAAGTTCAGAGGTAATTTACATCACCCACTTAAATAAATTAGCGACATCAATGCACTCAACACGCTTTCAGGACTAAGAATATACATCTGTCATGTAATAATTGTTTATAGATTTCTCGTAGAAATCGCGAGTCAAAGAGGAAGGGGAATATACTTAATAAATATGTAAAGATGCACAAATATTAATCGAACTTTTCAATCTAATTTTACGTACAAAAGTCGAATTTTAATTTTCTCTCGTATCATGAATTTTGATTTAGCCATGGCTCTTCCCACATCCATCTTTAAATATAATCTTCACACTTAGAGTAATTGTAGTGATGCATTTAAACATTATTTAAAGCTTAGTTCCATGCTCTGAAAATGAATATAATAACTTAAACATAAGTAACAATTTTATTAATCAAGAGTTATTGAACGAGACACAATGAATTGAGAATACAAGTTTCTTAAATCATATACAGAATATACAAGTGCCAAAATTAAAGATGAACTCTCGTTCTCGAAGATGATATCTATAATAGCGAGCCAATAAAAAAAAATGTCATGCTAAGTGAAGGAGCAACCTACTTGTTGACTCCACATGAGCCAAATATTGGATTTTACCCAAAAAAAAGAAGAAAAAAAGATGACTATTTTGCTGCTATATGTTATAGGCTCGTTTAACACTGTTGATTGTCACTTTCTTTAATCTTATAATTTTAGCAATGGCCTTTTGTGACTTTAGTTACATCTAATGTCCGGAAGATGATCTTTTGAAACTGTCATATTTCCTAAAATATATTAAAACGTTGACGAAGACATACGTTGTAATCATGCATGCAAGTTCTATTATTATTGTTTTGTTATCATTGATTGGGCTTTTGACCGGTTCTTGTAAAAAAGTGGGTGAACTAAAGGCAATCGTTTTGCAAACTCAGATTTATTTGTCTTGAGTAGCTAGGTTCCTTGATTTGGTGAGTGCCAACTCATTTGTTTACGAGGTTAATACCATAAAAAAACTCTGAACTGATACACTTGTGATAAATTTACTCTAAATCTAATTTTTTTTTTTAAATAATGACTTAGTTGACGTTTTTTCAGTTGGCTCATTTTTCACCAACATGGCTTAGTTCATCTTCTCCTACAAATCCTAAAATTTAAGGTAAATTTGTCATAGTTATACTAGTTTGAGATTTTTGGTGGTCAAAAAATTAATTTGGAGTAAATTTGTCACAAGTGTACAAATTTGAGATTTTTCGTAGTAATAACCCTTGTTTATATCTAGCATATACGAACCTTTTAATTTGATTAGACCCTAAATACAAGATCCACGTATATAGAGTGAGAAAGATACTACCACTCAAATACAAGATCTACTTTATGTAGACCAAATCTTGATCATTCAGTCAATCCTATCTCAGGAATTTGTAGTATCTTCCTGAAGTTAAAACGGGAAACAGATGGACGAAATTTGGCTACTCACTCCGTCAGTTTACACTTACCAATATACTGAGGACATTCAGTAACTTTGGAGATGAGCTTAGATGGAGGAGTCTTATTGGACAAAAAACCAAAAACACAGAAAATAATGTCTATTTTCAGATCTTGCATTCAATTAAAGTTGCAGTTTTGTGAAGCCACTGAAATCTTACTACAGTGAAACCTAACCGGAGAAATTCATGAGTTTGCGATCTTTCTGTTACTGCCAAACTTCCCAATCTCTTTTTTCCAAAAAAGAGAGTTCTTGATGCACTTAGGGTTGGCGAACTCGAAATGGGCTGAAATTTGGTTGGTTGCTTTGAAACGGGCTGCCGGTCAATACTTACCACTACGTTGTGACTGACGTTCTTTTATTTGCGTTTGGAGTCGTTTAATTGGATTTTTAGTCGTTTTTTTATTCCAATGGCGTTTTTGTAATTTTGCGTTTCCTACGTTAATTAGAGTTAACACCGTATAAAATGTGTTACGATTTTTAGTGACGGCAGACTTTGATATTTTGCTATTGATTTTGATAATCGAATTTGAGAAAACAATTTGTTCTCCTTTTCTATTCCGATTCCTTTGTTTAGCCAATTTTTGTTGCGTTTCGGCATTTGATCTGATATAAACAGAACTGAAATGAAGAAAAAGGAAGATTCCTTAATGTGCTGAAAGAAAAAGTAGGTCCTCTTACTTTAGTTCAATTAGACTGGGCATTGTCGATATGGAATATCGTGGCATTGTGACATCTGTTCTTCTGATGGACAAAATGAACACAGAAGAGGATTAGGAAAAGAAGAAAAGAATCATTTCAAGGCACCAAGAGGTGCAATCTGTACCCAGAAACCATATACAGAAAGATCTCTAGGTTCATATAAAGAGTGAAGAATAAGCTACAGAATATATAATTTCCACACTTGCAAAACAGAACAATCGAAAATATGCATATGAACAACCAGAATTGTTTGAGACGTGGTACTAATTAAGTCACATCTCCCTTCTGCTGCTATTTCTCAATTGTCAAGTTCCTTCCACAAGAAATATACCCACATCATGCAACTTCAATGTAAAACATCCCGCGTTGCACCAAATCCACTCCAATCTTTTACCATCGCCCCTTTTCGCATAAAAATGCACAATGTCTTCATGAATAATCTCTGTTTCCTCACTCTTTATTGATCCACATATACCCTTATGCTTGTATTTATCAAACACCCAAGATCATAGCCTTCACATGATGGTGCATGAATTGGGGTTTTCATCACTGAACATCTGAATTCCACAATCGCGGTCCTCAGGTACAAATTCATCATTAGATAGCCCATATCTATGATAATCTTGCTTGCCATAATTTTGATAATAAGTTCGCCTATCACCTTCGCTTTCAAGCTCTTTATGCTTTTCCCCAATGTGAGATATATAGCAATGTCCCTGGGCTTCTTTGTCCGTGTCTTCAACTCCTTCCTTTCCCTTCTTATCCTCTTTATCTTCTTTCGTACCACCATCTCCTCCATCATGGAGATAATACTTTTTATGCTCCTCTTTCACATCCTTAACTTCTTTCTTGATCTTTATTTTCTTAGCTTCCTTCTTAGCTTCTTTCTTGATCTCTACATACTTGTTGTTCCTACCATCTGCACGAGCAGCTGCAGGCTCTTTAAGAGTCTCTATATTAGTCACCTCCACTTCTTTATTGTCACCAGCTACATTGTCATTTTGAACATGAACCACCTCCACACTTCGGTTCAGCTTCTCTTTCAGGTAGGCTACGAGTTCTTTCACGTTAATTGTGCCAACCACGGTCACCAGATGGTTACTTGTGTTGACTTCGACTGATTTAACTCCTGCAAAATGCAATTTCTCTTCAGTGATATCGGGCACAACTACTAAACTGTAGCTTCAGCAAAAAAATCAGACACACCAATGCAATATTTCCCCACTAGTGTGTATATCTGTATTCCTGACACTCCTGGAACAAGTAAGACAATATCTGAACAGGTAAGTCTCTGCATAGACAACTGAACTCATGACTTCTTCTGAGCACAATGTAAACTAAGTTGAATATAAGATGACAAGTTGTCCAGTGGAAAGCAGCTAGTAGAAATTCACAAATGGTTATTTCTGTTAGGGGATCTTCATTGATATATCATTGAATGTTCACTGAATCTAGGTATTGATGGGAGATCACATTATCAGATGCCTCAAGCAAGTACAGTACAGTAAAAAATTAGAAACAAGGTACACCAACAGTCTCCAGACACTAACAGAACTTTGCTATCTAACCTGTAAATTCCATTGCAGTTTTTTGTGTTTGCGGAATGCATCCTTCACGGCAGTGCATTCTGATCTTTAAATGCACTATACCTGTTACCTGGATCCAGCCAATAATGGTAATCAGTTTTCTTCTCCTGACTTCTTAGAATTCATGGACCTCTCATATCAACTCAAAATCAACCGATAATGAAGAAGTTCTATAAGGCTACTTTAATAAGCATACGTTCATTTACGAGGCAATTTTCTGCTCTCCTTATCTGGTGAGTGGGAAGATTTACATGTCACAACAGCATACCTCCTTGTGTTTATCAGGAGTGTTGCAATTTATCAAACTCACCTCATTATCATTCCTATCCCTTTTCCTAGGCTGAGGAAGTGTAAGTTCAGTCTTCTCAAGATTTTGCTTCTCCTGCAAATCTGGGTATACTTCCTTTTTCTTTGAGGCATTGTCAGTTATGTTTGCAAAGTGCCTAACACCTGGTGAACCAAAACCACATAAATCAGCCAAAAGAAATCTGGATTCTGGAACCCTTTTTTTATTTTTACCAGAAACCTTCATACTTGAGCATTTGAAGATTCAGCGACAAATAGAAGAAACCTTTTCTGTGTAATACATTCAACAATCAATTGTGCTCATCACTCATACTTATCATCTCAACTACTATTCCATCCTTCCTAATTTCACTCTTCATATGACCTTTCATTTACCCTGCCATCTGTACAGTCAGCACATGGGGCTTTAATTGTAATACATCTACTCTTGGATCTCCGGGATTTTCATGTTAAGATTGGAAAGAGGTGCAATTGTGGATAGGCAATAAGGTTGGGAAGTGACAGTAATGTCAGTGATGAAACCAAAGTTCAGTTTACATATTTGAAAATTTCCATTTCTGCTTTTCTCTCAAAGTAAATCAACCCACATCACATTAAGTTTCACTATCTCAATGAAATTCAACTGCTCCCTTTGCTTGGTGTAATGGAGGGACTATACATAGTATTGGAGAGTAGAGATTACTCCAATTAAATTGAAAGACCCATTTTACGAGAGAACAACACCCATAATCAGGTGAGACTTAACACTATCATGATCCTCGTAGTTATTGCAATTCACAATGTAAGAAAATTCAATCATCCATGAACACTAACAACATGTCATGCATCAAATAAATATATAAGCCCCTGACCTGTTGTGTCTTTTTGAGTGGGACTGGCACCATTTTCATCTTTTTTAGTGGGTATTACTCCCACATTCCTCTTGAGCATCTCTTCAAGGTAGACGACAAGTTTGTCCGTATCCATTGTTCCTGTCACTTCTACTATACCCTTGTCTGAATGTATCTTAACCGAGTCAACTCCTGCATTGACATCAAATTTAGAATGCCTAGCTGCTGAAGACGTTCAACTAAGGATAAAGCAGTTTGTTTTGCAAAGGCTATATCATTTGTTTAAAAAGAAGAAGAGAAAAGTGAAAGAGGTGATCTATGCTTTTGTGTCGTCAAATGGAGAATGCATGATTTTAAATTACAAACAAATACAAGCGTGATATAAGATAATTTACCATGATCTAAGGGCTGCATCTGTTAAGACACTTAGTCAACGTGAATTTTTCAGGTAATTTGAGATTTTCTAGACAGACATTTGATGCATTAAGAAAGGACTGATTTCAGTTGTAATAAGTGAACTAAAGAAAACCGTAAGTATCTGAAACCAATAAAGTTCTTATTCTATGATTCTGATGCAAAGATAATTTGGTAACGGTCCCAACGACGATGGTGAACCATTACTCGAGATATTTAAGCAAATGGCAGAGACCACATTTTGACATTACTCACACGCACATTTCATTCTAGAATAACTGCATTATGTGATGATTTTTGCAATTTGAGAAACTGAAACCAAAATCTTCATCAATGCTTCACTGACCTTTAAATCTCTTGAAGATAACCTTCATCTTCTTGGTGCAACCATCACAGTTGCAGTGCATTGTGATTCTCAAAAGCAGAGGGCTTGAACACTAGAGGTAGCCAATAACAATAATTAGCTCAAACCTAAGAGATCGTAAAGCTTGTTGCCAAACCAGCAGAGCAAGCAGAAACTACTGCCAAGAAAGGTCACCTCTTTGTGAGTCTTTTGGTTCCCTGAGTTCTCTATCTTCTGATGTGGTTCCATTAAGTCACTGCCATGGTTACCTTTAAGTTGAGGCAAGGACAGTATAGAATTCTCAGAGTTTTGCTGCCCAAGCTTCTCTTTCACTCTCTCCTTTACTCTTGATTTGCTTGAGAGATTGTCAACCATTGTGTTTGCATCCCTATCATCTGATAGCACAGAATCATTAACCAATGGGTATGGTGTGCAAAGAATGCTCAAAACCCACATCAAGATTTAATATACAATGGCGAGACTTTAAGTTCATAAGTAAACAACTGGATGTCTGACTAAAAAGGCATTCCAACAATGTATCAATTCTACCTCAAGAACTATTTCATTTTGAAAATGCTTTCCAGAGAGATTAAGGGGAATACATCAATAGGTCTTAGTAACAAAAGTAAATTTGTCTTGTCAATCTCCTCTGTTGCCACCTACCTCTCTAAAAAATTTCTTTTATCAATGTATTTTAATCCACACAAATCCTATTTGTCTTCCTCTTCACGGAAACAATATAGGAGTAGTGAGGATCTTCATATGGTTTGCATCCTTCCTCGAGGATCTCCCTATGTGCAAAGGAGAACTCAGGCAAGCAAGAAGAAGAAATTGAAAGCACATTTAAGTAATAAGGAAACGAACAGATGCTGTTTTTCAAGTCTTTTCCTTCCCTCTATAAGTACTTTCCTCATCAATTTCATTTTTACAAAAAATCAAACGGAATTCAATTGCATAGATGCTATTCACAAAATTCTGAAAAACCATAAAATTTTCAACTAGCCTCTGTTCGCTATTTAGGGAATCCAATTAAGCAATTTATCAGAAACATAGAGGAAGCCTCATGTAAAATGGATAAACCCCTTACACTCTCTGTCTTTCTCAGGGTAATCGGCTTTTTCAGCAGGTATCACCTCCACATACTTCAGCTTTTTCTTGAGATGAATTACAAGTTCATTCACGTCCATTTTACCCGTCACTCTCACTAGATCTTTGCTGGTGTCTGCAGACACTACACTTACCCCTGCCATACATGACCAAAGTCCTCAAAAGATTATAGAGAGAGAAACTTGAGGACGTAGAAATGTCACACTTGTTTAACCAAATAAATAAATAAAAAGGCAAAAAGGCCAAGTCAACAATGTAATCCAAACAGCAAAAGTAAAATGGACATGCACATGCTTGACCATATGATTAGATCAAGTTACTAATTCTAAACTGGTAACTTTTAGTGTGTATTTAATCTCTCGGAAGATTTTGACACCTGAAGACAAATACTTAAATGCTTATAGCCATAGTTTACAGGAAGATAACTTCAAAAATATTAATCAGGAAACACACTAACTGGATTTTTTTTGGAAAATTAGAGTGGTTGTTTGAAAGTTTCATCTTTTCAGAAATGGGTCATGAATCGATGACCATTATTTTTATCAGTGTTTCAGCTTGTCTCCAGATCATTCTTCGAATGTCCTTTGTTTTGAGCAATAAAGCTAACAAAACTCCTGACATCGTGCTCTGACCTTTAAATTTCCTGGTTGATTTACAAATCATCTGTCTACAGGAATCACAGTTGCAGTGCAAGATCCTCAGCAGAACACTCTGAAGACAGCCAATAAACAAAACGTTAGCTCACTCACAATTACTAAAGACTAGTACAGTACACTGAAAGATGTGACATCGGAAAGTATCTCAAGGGGGCTCCAAAACAAGATGGATCAGTTCAATTAGGCACGAATGCTTGCCACTCTTTCTAGTAGACAAGTCAGTAGATTTTGTTTGCACCTCTAGCATTGCTCATTGTGAGAGAGATGGGCACCCACAAAAGAATTACCTCGCCCAGAAACTTCTCAGCCGAAGGGTTCTCAGTCTTCTCCTTTGGTTTCTTGTCATCACTTCGATGACTGCCTTTTGGTAGCTGGGGATGGAACTGCACAAAATGCTGGGGCTTTTGTTCTTCAAAGCTCTCTTTTGGTGCCACTCTTGATCTCCTCGAGCCATTCTTTGAATTTTCTCCCCCTAAATCTAAAAACCAAAATCCAGTATTTAGTAGCAGTACGGGTAATACCAGGTCTAGATCAAAGATGGATAGTATCAATGACTGGAAACACTAGGAATAAGAAGATTAAACTGGCTTTGTAGCTCAGTTGTTTAAAGAGAGTCGCAATAACAGGTAACGTATCACAAATTTCTCTAATGTTTTAATCCAATACTAATAAATCACAGCTCCTGCGCTCAATCGATACATTCTAACTACAGAATTCTGATTGCAACTTTCATGCCCCTGCAGTGATGCACTCTGATTAGTTATCAAATCTACCAGAGACTCAATTTGAATATCAACAAGATGCAACTAAACATTGTCTCCTATATACCATCAATGGACTTAAAGGTCTTCTCTGATTGGTCTTCAGCATCATCATATTCTGTCTGATGCCTCAACAGAGTCTCGGCATTAGCCACCGGCACTACTCGGTTCACCCTGCTGCCTCTGGTTTTTTTGTTCTTCTCATCGGCAGGAAGCTACAGATGTTTAATACAGACAACAAAAAAATGGTATGAAGAAAAGCAAAAGTTGGTCAAGAAATCATCATAAAACCTCATACTCGGAAATCCGATCAAACAAACTGCAAGACTCACCTCCTCTGCTCGTTTCTCCACAGAATTTTTGAAGAATGCCTCATCTTCATCATCGAAGTAAAACCCTTTACAGTTGAAGACCATTTTTCACTGTACAGTGCAACCGTGGATGTAGCAAACCAAAAATGGAAAAAAGAAAAAAAACAGTTGGCAAAATTTCACGTCAGACACAAGACGAGCTCGTTATTGATATCAGAAAAAGTGACCACCTTTGAGTAACAAAAGAAAACCTTGGGACGAAACGAGAGAGAGGTTCCCTGAGTATACAAGCTTCCGGTGCTTCGCCCTGCTTGCTATGATATAGCAGCCCAGTTGACGAGGACCCGTCACGGTCAGCATGGAAGTTTCCTGGAAAGGCATTAGCTTTGCCGAAAAGAAACCTCTCCTGTGGGATCGAAATTAAAGCAGGTCAATTGCTCGACGAAATGTCGACGAAAAAGTTGGCCATTATCACTCCAGGTAGAGCTTGGACTTCGCGAACCCCCCACCGTCCACACGTCTAGACGAATCACCGGTCGCGGCACCTAAAGTTGTATACGAGAGAAAGCCGCGAGGCCCACTAACAAACTAAAGACAAACAGTCAAAACTGCAGTGGGGTTCTCGTCTCGACTCAAGTCCAAGTTTTTCTAAAAGACTTCACGGTGTGGGGTAGAGTGGACCCCCACAATCATCACCCTGACGTCTCGATGCAAACCAGAGTCCTTGGGGAGGAGACGATGTTGAAGATACGAAGATGAAGACTGGACACCCTCTTGCTTTTGTTCGGAAGAGTCGCGGTATTTGCCATGGAATTCCGCAATGGATTTTGCTTCTCATCTTGACAAAAATGCCGCTTTTGGTGGCAACTATGACTTTGGAGATCTACGCTTGTCGTATCGAAACCTGCTCAAGAATTCCATGCTTTAAGCAGTTTTCGGCTAAAATTGGCCTAATGGACTCAATTGACACGAATACAAAAAGATTAGGACTAAATTGATTCATTTGAAAAATTTATAACTGAATCGACACCAATAAAATAGATTGAAGACTTTTTTTTGGCACTTTTCCCTTACACGTGGTAATGGTCCTTATGGGATCTTGCCAATAAAATTGGCCTATGTGAGAGACAAAATTGGCGATTTTGATCAGGCATCAAGAACAAAATTTGCGCATCAATCAGAATTGTTTGCGGAAAACAGGATATAAAGAAAACTAACCTCCAGCAATTATTCGAGTTTGCGTGAGAGCAAAGTTCGCGAAGATTCGACGACAGTTACGAGCGCACTCTGCTAACCTAATTCCCTCGCATACTGATGTCTTATTTTCGAATGAGAGGGTTTGGCTTAGACCTTCTATTGCCCCCTTTTAAATACTGAAGCATGTACGTTGTTTTTTTATAAACCACCGTCCATCAAGGCGGTTTCCAATGGGCGGTTGTCAACGGAGGTTACGCACATGGAAACCGTATCGTAGAATAAGCGTATTGTAAAAAGATAAAATGTAGGTTTTATTTTAAAAATCACATCCATAAAAATATGGGATCACATTATAGATAACATTCTCCCACTTAATCCCATCATTCTCATCATACGAATTATCCAACCAAATCAACGAAAACTTGATGCTAAAAGAAAAGAAACAAAATGCATAAATCATGGCGACATGTCCTCTTAGAATGAGTGATATCTTCCATATATCACAATGCATCTTATTCCTTTAATGTTAGCCTATATGCGACAACACATCTTAATGATTAAACCTCATTTTTATTCTAGGTCTGATAAGAATTGTTATTCTTATAAATAACATAATGTGTACACCAAAAGTTGAGAATAACATTACAACTGAATAAGAGTTTTATACAACCAAAAATCGTCCATACGACGACAAATCACATGACAGGATCGATTCCCATCCTAGCCACATGATCCTTATAACTCATTGGTGGCATGCTTTTAGTTAAAAGATCAGCTATAATCAATTCAGTGCTAACGTGTTTTATGACTACTTTATTCTCCTTAACACGTTCCCTTATAGCTAAATACTTGATGTCGATGTGTTTACTTTGACCGCCAATCTTGACATTTTTAGCCAAAAAAATCGTAGTTGAATTGTCACAATATATTCCTAATGGCCTAAAAATAGAATCAACAACTCTAAATCGAGAAATAAAACTCTTCAACCATACACCATGCGAGGTAGCCTCAAAACAAGAGATGAACTCAGCCTTTATAGTTGAAGTAGCAATCAAAGTCTGCTTTGCACTCCTCCATGACACGGCTCCGCCAGCTAACAGAAAAATATATCTAGATGTTGATTTTCGAGAATCAACGCAACCAGCAAAGTCCGCATCCGAATAACTAACTATTTCCAAATTGTCAGTCCGTCTATACATAAGTATGTGACCTTTGGTACCTTGAAGGTACCCCATAACCTTCTTTGTAGCTTTCCAATGGCCTATATCTGAATTACTCTGATATCTTCCCAACATTCCCATAGCAAAAGCAATGTCAAGTTGAGTGCAGACCTGAGCATACATCAAGCTTCCGACAGCAGAAGCATATGGAATATTGTTCATTTGTTCCCTCTCAAGATCGTTCTTCGGGCATTGGTTCAAATTGAACCTGTCACCCTTCACAATGGGTGCTATACTTGGCGCACAATCTTTCATCTGAAACCTCTATAAGACTTTATTGATATAGGTTTCTTGACATAGTTCTAAAATGTCTCGAGACCTGTCCCTATGGATCTTTATGCCAATGACATAAGATGCCTCACCCATATCCTTCATGTCAAAGCTTTCAGAGAGAAATTGTTTCACCTCATGTAGCAATCATTTATCATTTGTTGCAAGTAAAATATCATCCACATACAGCACAAGGAAACATATCTTGCTCCCATTGACTTTTGGTATATACATTGATCCATAACATTCTCGACAAAGCTGAATGAAGAGATGACATCATAGAACCTTAAGTACCATTGGCGGGATGCTTGTTTTAATCCATATATAGATTTTTTAAGCTTGCACACTAAATGCTCACCATTACTAGAGGAGAATCATTCTGGTTGTTTCATGTAAACCTCATCCTCTAATTTCCCGTTGAGGAATGCCGTTTTCACATCCATTTGATGCAATTCCATATCAAAATGGGCAACCAATGCCAAAAATATACGAAGAGAATCTTTCTTAGATACAAGAAAAAAGGTCTCCGTGTAATCGATTCTTTCCTTTTGAGTGAATCCCTTGGCAACGAGTCTAGATTTATATCTCTCAATGTTGCCCAATGAATCATTTTTGGTTTTGAAGACCCATTTACAACCAATAACCTTCTTACCATTAGGCAATTCAACCAATTCCCAGACTTCGTTAGATGCCATAGAACTCAACTCTTCCTTCATGGCATTGTAATCACTAGAGATTGCTGATTTCTTAATTCTAGTAGATCTTCTTAATATTGCATCAACATTCTTCTGAGGAGCGTGTTGTTCAACTGGTTGTACAACAGTATCTACCGGAGCAATATCAGCAGGTTGTGGAGCTTCAATGATTGGTTGTTCAATAGCCGTTTGAACTGCGGGGGTGTTGTGAACAACAACCAATCTAACACTTGAAGTGGAAGGTTGAGAGTTTGTATGATCTTTCTCGAGAACAAGGTTCCTAGATTGATTGCTCCCACTGATCAAGTCATTCTCAAGAAATTTAGCGTTTTTCAATTCAACAATCCTAGTAGTGTGAGATGGACAATAAAACCTATACCCTTTAGATTTTTCAGCATATCCAATAAAATGCCCACTTATAGTCTTTGGATCCAACTTCTTTTCTTGTGGATTGTAAACTCTTACTTCAGACGGGCATCCTCAAATGCGTATATGTCACAAACTCGGTTTCCAACCTTTGAATAACTCAAAAGGCGTTTGTGAGACAACCTTGGTCGGAACTCGGTACAATATGTACATAGCCGGCTTAAGAACTTCGGTCCACAAGAACTTAGAAAGTTTTGAGCTGCTAAGCATACTCCGCACCATGTCCAATAAAGTACGATTTTTTCTTTTTGCTACACCGTTCTGGTCTGAAGAACCAGACATGGTGTATTGAGCTACTATCCCATGCTCTTGAAGAAATTTCGCAAATGGACCGGTGCTTGTCCATCTTTAGTGTATCTATCATAGTATTATTCTCCACCTCTATTTGATCTCACGATCTTAATTTGCTTACCATATTGTTTCTTTACTTCAACCTTAAAAACTTTAAAGGTATCAAATGCTTCATGCTTATTATGAAGCAAATAAAGATACATATATCATGAGTAATCATCTATGAAAGAGATGAAGTACTTTTGACCATACGAGTCCATATCTGGACTACAAATGTCTGTATGATATTTCTATACTCCTCTTGGCACATTTTTTTGACTTGTTGGTCTGCTTTCCTTTTATGCAGTCCACACAAGTATCATAATCAGTAAAATCTAAAGTACTGAATACTCCATCATTTACTAATTGCTTAATTCTATCTATGGAGATATGTCATAATCTTCGATGCCACAACATAGAGGAATCCTCATTTACAACACATCGTTTTATACCAGCGTTATCATGAACATGCATCGCATTATGAAAGGCATTGTCTTGCAAATTAATTCGAAAAAGACCATCAGACAAAATACCACTCCCAACAACTTCAGATTTAAACGACAAACTGAATGTTGAATCTGAAAAGCTAATGGAGTATCCAAATGATACAAGTCTAGAAATAGAAATCAAGTTTCTTGAAAAACTTGGAACATAAAAATTCATTTCCAAATACAAAATAAAATCACTATCGAGAACTAAATAGCATGTCCCAATGGCTTCCACATACGAACGCATCTTGTTTTCATAATAGATGCATTGCTTACTTCCCACTGGTTTTCGATGGTTTTGAAAACCCTGCAAGGAATTCAAAATGTGGATTGTAGACTCAGAATCAATCCACCAAGTGTTGTGACTCACATCAACCATATTAGATTCATAATAGACACAAGAGGTTGGGTTACCTTTCTTCTCGAGCCAGGCCTTATATTTGACACAATTCTTCTTTATATGCCCCTTCTTTTTACAGAAGAAACACTTGGATTCCTTCTTGATGTCAGCTTGGGGAGGTATTTTCCCTTTTCCCTTTTGCTTGCCATGCCCCTTATACTTCCATTGTGTTGCCAAATGAGCACTCTCTCCCGTATTCATAAGTAGCCTTTCTTTCCCTTGAACACACATGGTCATGAGTTTATTAAATGACCATTTATCCTTATGTGTGTTATAAGAGATCTTGAAAGGTGCATGCTGTTGTGGGAGAGTGTTCAAGATATAATACACGAGAAAGGATTCAGATATATCAACCTCAAGGTTTTTCTATTGAGCCATAATGTCCCTTATCTTCATGATGTGCTCACGCACACCTCTAACACTAGTGAGCTTCAACGATGAAAACTTTATAATCAGGGCCATGGCATGCGCTTTTTCTGAAGTCTCAAACTGTGCATAAATGGCTTCCAACAAAGCCTTAGCATTGCTATGCTGAGCGACCGAACCATGGATACTAGGAGATAGTTTAGTCATTATGAACATCATACTAAGGCGGTTGGACCGCTCCCATTGTTCATAAAGGGCTATCTCAGTTGCAGTGCTTGTTTCAGTAGGAGCAAGTGGTTCGTCTTTCCTTATAGCATAGTCAATGTCCATGCACCCCAATTGAAGAAGAATTAACTCTTTCCAAACTTTATAGTTTTCACCATTCAGCATGAGAACATCATTCTTAAATTCAGAGAAATTCACAGGTTATAAAACTGCATATCAAACATACACGTTTATGTCACAAAATTTGAGGCAAAATTAAACATACATCATATTTTACATTAGTAAAATATGCATCAAAATATGAATCTCATAACATAAAAACTGCCTATGGGCTAAGTTTCTAATTTAAATAGATTCATAATTTCTTTATGATGAAACTAGCACATTACATTCCTTTTCTCAATCCCTATGGGTAAATTAAGAAAAATAATATGCTATCTCAACCTAATTAATCATATTAATATAATGAAAATTCTTGTGGGATAAAATTCATTATATTAATACAATTAATTACAATCAATGTCCTATTCCAAATGTGATCTGGAGGCTCTTAATATATAATTTAATTGATCATAGATGTTGTGGCTACTCTCTAATTAATTAAAAAATATACGGATCACTAGACATTTTATTGCATGCATAAAACATTCATATATTGCATGCAACGGTAAATTTGTAAAATCATGCAGCAAGGGCATAATCGTAAATTAATAGAATCCCAAGGGCAAAACTGTAAATAAACTCGCCAAGGGAAAAAATTGTAAATCCATAGAATGGGGGCAGAACTGTAATTTAACTAAATGAGGGCAAAACTGGAAATTCACGCCGATAGGGGCAAAATCGAAAATTTCGCAAAAGCTGAGGGCAAAAAGGGAATTTGTGCGCGCGAGGTGTAAAAACGAAAATCCAGTTGCCCGGAGGGGCAAAACTGTAAAATCAACCCCGCAGGCACGTGATCCACTCGCCAGTAACCGCACGGGCGCATGTCTCACACGCGCCCGTAACCGCACACAGGCGCGTGCCATGCACGCGCGGGCGGTTTCGCACACATGTGGGCGCGTGGTCCACGTGCCAGTAATTGCTGCGCGTGCGTGGACCCACGCGCCTTCAGTCTCTCGCTGCTCCAAACTCTTCTTCATCGTTTTCATCGATTTTCGTCGTGATTTCTCCGCCCGGGTCTTCTCCGACAGCCCACCTCCAACCAAAATTAATGGCGGGTTTTAAAGACCACTCCGGCGCGACCACACAAGTCCAAGAATTGTCAAAAACGGTTAAGAAATCAGCCACAATTAAGCCAAAAATCCGACGAACGCAAAACTTAACCCTCGCAAACTTTCGCTACTCAAAACGCTTCCGGCAATAATCCAAATGCCGAATTACCTTAGCGTTTTTGTTGCCCATGGCGGTGCGACCGTACTGGTCTGAGTCCAGGTGGTGGTTCTCCGAAAATTGGCCGAAAACGGCAATTTCTCCCTCCAGCCATTAAAGCTTCGAATTTTAATTTATTCTAGAAAATGCCCCAATTCATAATTTAGTTAAAAAACCCCACAAAAATTCAACAAGGCAGAGGTAAAAACATGCTTTGATACCAAATGAGAGACAAAATTGGCGATTCTGATCATGCATCAAGAACAAAATTCGCGCATCAATCAGAATTGTGTGCGAAAAACATAATATAAAGAAAACTTACCTCCAGCCATTGTTCGAGTTTGCGTGAGAGTGAAGTCTGCGAAGATTCAATGCTAGTTACGAGCACACTTTGCTAACCCAATTCCCTCGCGTACTAATGGAGTTTTTCCGAATGAGAAGGTTTGGCTTAGATCTTCTGTTGCCCCCTTTTAAACACTGAAGCACGTACGTTGTTTTTTATAAACCGCCGTCCATCAAGACGGTTTCCAATGGGCAATTGTCAATGGAGGTTTTGCACGTGGAAACCGTACGGTGGAAGAACCATATTGTAAAAAGATAAAATGTGGGTTTTATTTTAAAAATCACATCCGTAAAAATGTGGGATCACATTATAGATAACATAATGGACTCAATTGGCATAGATGTAAAAAGATTAGGACTAAATTGATCCAATTAAAAGATTTATGATTGAATTGACACCAATGTAATAGATTTAAGACTTTTTTTTGGCACTTTTCCCTTACATGTGGTAATGGTCCTTATGGGATCTTGCTAACAAAAAATAGACTAGACCCACTACAAAGAAGGCAAATCAAATATAAATTGCAAGGCTACGAAATTATATAGATCGTTGGCCCTAATTTAATTGGAGGATGACGGATTTCTCACTTAAATTTAAATATAACCACTTAGGTCCACTTACCAAGTACTTGAGAGATTAAGTTTGTACCAAGAGAACGGTCACCGGAAAAGGTGTGATTTCTCGCTTTGAATTTAGTACTATAATTTTGATAGTTTGGCAGATCCGTCTTTGTATAAGTTGGGTTAAAAAGAGAGAGAAAACCCCGCCCCCCCCAAAAAAAATGCCCTATCAATTTGTTTGCATAATTATCGACATGGCATTTTGATTTTGTTGAGCATAAAGGATTTTATTAAATATTTCATTATTTATCTGCATATTTCCTTTATCTCGGCATCATTTATTTAGTTTTGCATAAACACGACTCTCCTTAACGTTCGAGAAGAACAAATTGTTCTTAAGGAAAGTATTAGTGCGTTAAAGCATGAGATGTTTTTCAATATACAGTTAGGATCGCTGAGTGAGAAAGCACGTCTCAACCTAGGTTTGAGCCTTGAGGAATATAAGTAGTGGCAAACGTCCTAGTCGTTCACCTGAAGTTGTAAACTCACCTCGGAGCATTTGGGTATTTCAGGAAACCCTCCTAGGGTGTTCCATGTTGGGGATTATCTAATCATAATCCTCGAGAGACGAGTAGGAATATTCCATGGTGGGAATTTCGTGCTAAAATTCAAACCTTACGTGACTTCTTGGAAGAGGATAGCATTGGAAGGGCCCAAGCTAGGTGAGTCCTATAGGCAACATTGGCCTAAAAGTAGTCCACGATAGGATCGTTACACAACCTCTAGGAGTCGATTGCTGTTAGCTAGGGGTGATTGATTTTCAGTCTAGTCTGGTCCCACCTAGTAACCGAACCGATTGGTCCGGTTTGATTCTCCGGCAGTCCCGTGGAACGGGTCAGGAGCTTCAAACAATGATAAGATTTCGAAAGAACCAACAATGTTTAAACCTTTATCCAACTAACATGCATACAAAAACGGTGTCAAGAAAACTTGTGCCTGCATTGTAAATTTTATAGTAAATCAGCATACTGAATCCACCACAGAATGGTCTCTGTATTAGGTGAAGCTTTGTCAATGGGACCTGCCTGCACTACATGGGACTTCACACTTTAATTTTTGCTGCAGCTTCCTTAAATAGGAGGCAATTAGGAGAGAGGAGAGGGAAAGAATAAAGAGGAGGCATGAGGGTCGTGGGCGAATTAGGAAACACCGAAAGAGGAAAGCAAGAGGAGGCGTGTGTGAAGGATTTTAGATTGCTAGGTTTACATTTAAAAAAAAAAAAATCTATCCAGGCAGTCCAGTTCCTCTCTTGGAATTGGGAATTGGACCACTTGGACACCATATTCACTTTTAGGAACCGGAAACTGGACCAAACTGGCCCCGGACGGTTTTTGATTTGGTTAGTCCGTCTTGCTCACCCCTACCATGAGCATCCTGAGTATCTTCAGGATAACGATAGTCATAGTGAGGATTTTTTACTGTATGGGCGATCCTAAATATCTTTACTTCTTAGATTAGACCGTCGATATTGAGGATTTTTGTGAGTAATGCGACATGTTTGAGCGTTGAAGAGTTTGTTATGCTAAATTGAAACTTGTTGGATCCGTTAAAAAGTATTGACAATATGTGGAGATGAACTTGGAGCGTTCAACCGAAGTTCGAATAACAACTTTGCCAGAAATGAAGCAGAAGTTAGAAGAGATACATGTTCCTTTCTATTGTAGGAGGGGGTTGTTAGAACAAACTTGGAGCGTTTAAGTACTTGTGCCTTAGTGATTGCCTAAACAAGTTTAACGAGTTGACGTTGACGTGTGGTGAGGAACTCAATGTTTCATTGTCTAGGATTAGACGAGGGGTCAGATTATACATTGTAGCTTTTCTAGTTGAGAAAAAAAGTTGAATCACCAGCATATTAAAATATCGATTCTTACGGTCATATGGTATAGGCTTACAAACAATAGTTCATGAAGAGCTGCATATTTTCAATATGATCGATCTGGTACTGAACTTGTTTTTTCATTTGGATACTTGAATTATGCGGACACTTGGCACGTTTGGCAACGATTTTGATAAAAAAAATCGATTCCGTTCAGAACTAATTCTTTTTTATTCTGTTCCTTGGACGAGTTTTAGAGAATCAGAATACGTTTGGTAACTGCACAAAATTTCTGTTCTCGGAATAGAAATGTGTTTGGTAACTGCATATTATTTTTGTTCCTTAGAACAATTTCTCTTCCTAATTTTTTTTTCATTTAAGTCAAATAATTACATCTTGTAACTATAAAGTCAAACCTATATAGCATCACTAATAAAATGAATACCACTTGGTCTCAGATCATGCATAATCCATAATTAGTCTATTTAATCAACTTAAATTTGTCATATAACTTTGATAGATTAAAATCTAATGGAGTACATGATTTTGGAGGCTTGAGTGGGGGATATCAATGGCTTTTCTTCTTCTATCCCATGGGCACATAGAGAGAATGTTGACAAAAGTAGTACTTGTTTTCTCAAATACCTATCCATCGCCAAGTGTGGATCCCTCATTTGCTTATTATGTGGTGTGTGATCTACCTGCTACTCTCCAATTCCTTTTAATTGGCCGCTGTACAAAACTCAAGTGCATGACACCCGCATGTAAGTTACCTTCTTCTCTTAAACACCCGTAGATTTCATGTTGCCTAAAGCAAGAATTGATAACACATTACATGCTCAGTAACACATTTCTCGAATATATCTATATATGTGACTGAAATCTAAGTTCCATACCCGAGGGCATGCATGACCTCAATAGTCTTAAAGAGGTCAGTAGTTTGTGTCCCAAGCTTGCTTCCTTAAAGATGTTTACCCAAGTATACAAAGGAACAAGTTTGAATCCTAAACATAAACAAGACCATCAAAGGCATGATCCATTGTAACCAGTATGACATCCAAATAGATTGGGGAATAAAAAATAAATGTTGATTACATTGAATATACTTGGGCATCAAAAGTCATATAACCAGCATGCCAACCTATTTACATTAAATACATAAATGTTTTGCTTGCTACGATAAACATAAATGTTGCCAAGTATTTAAAAAACAAGATTATAAAAGTTGAAAACACAAAGTCATGGAATTTGAGGCATATTGTGATTCCTTGCCATTTTATTTGCAATATTTTTCATAAGCATGTTTATCTCAGCTGCCTCCTCGTGTAAAAGAAGAGGAGCAAAAAGAAAGAAGAGAAAGAGAAAAAAAAATTGAAAATATTATTAAAAATTGTCCAAGTCTGCGACAGTTGGCCAAAATGACTGAACTGGTAAAAGTGCAATAGGTTTAGAAATTTTTTGACAATTTTTCCCTTGTTTCTCAAAAGTGATTTCGGAACACAGAATCAACTTTTTTATTCTTGATTCTGCTCTAAAACTGATTATGGGAACAAAATCTGAGATTTTTGAATCATAATCATTTTTATTTCCAAATAGGATTCTTATCTTTTTTTGTTCTGAAGAATAGATTAGAGAATTAGAATTGTTGCCAAACAGGCTCTTAAATTTTTAGCTACAATTTGACCGAAGTTGATATTGAAGGTATGATTGGATTATGCTCGTCAAGGGCTTTCTGAAATTATCTAATTTCGCCCAAATCAGACGACCCGATCTCAAGATATGTCCACTTTTAACACGAGCATCCGATCTTCAAGTGTCAAGAGTTTTGTGATTGAACCGATCAATCAAAATCATCTTAAAAAGATTAATTCACGAGCTTTCCAACTCTGTAAGAATCACATGTGTCGGATTCTAAACAAAGAAAATATCATAACTTTTCACCATGACTGTCCATTCTTTCCGATTCGTGAAAAACCATGACCCTAACGCTATTTTTGAAAATTGGACTAAACTTGTTGATATTTCAGGTCACGAGCTTCTTGTGGATGCAAAAATTCGATCCATTGGACATCTGATGGAAAATTATTGATCATTTCCTTAAATTTTATAAGAACTTTTTCAAATTGTTTAGGGGACAAGCCACCCAATATCCCAAAGTATGCTCATTGTGATACATTTACCGTAAACTTTTTTTATGACATCAAAAACCCAAAATTGTGTTTACTATGACACATTTACCCCAAACTTTTTCTTGTGACATAAAAAATCCCAAATTTGTACCACATGACATATTTACCCTTCATCAAAATTCCGTTAGATGCTTTTTTAGCCAAAATAACGCCGTTTTTTGTTTCACTTAAGCCACGTGGGCATCATGTCAACACCATTTTCTTTTCGATGTCCATATAAATTTTTAACGGTGCTCATTGACGGAACTTTGATGGGGGTAAATGTGTCACATAAGTACAAGTTTGGAATTTTTTGTCATAAAAGCATTTATGGTAAATATGTCACAGTTGGCATAATTTAAAATTTTTTGGAGCCTTATAGAAAAAAATGACATGTTGGCCATGTGGTGCTAGCCAGCATGCCCTTCTCCTATTTGCCCTAGCTAGGTAGCATTCAGGCTGCATTGTTCAAGGCTTGCATGGCCTGATCCGGTATTCCCCCTTCGAGTCAAAATTACATTATAAGTAGTAAGGGTGATCGATTCTCGGTCTGATCTGATTCCATCTAGGAATCGGGAATCGGACCAAATGGTTATGGGACCGAACCGATCGGCTCCCAGGCGGTCCAATGGTATCGGTCACATCGAACAATAGAGGACAATAGATGGAGTGTTGTAGCGGTTGAATCTTCTTTAAGTGTCTCTGTTTCTCTCCTTCACCACTGCTCTCTAGGTGTCTCCATCTCTAGAATCTTCTTTATGCTCTTGCAGAAGGAACACAGCTAGGCGGGTTTTGAGTAGCAGGAGAAGGAGAGAGCGAAGGATGCATTCGGCCTCTCGAAGATTCACCTATCTAAGATAGAAATGAATTCATCTTGTTTGCCGTTACTCTGGCAAGTAGACGGGCTGCTTGGCTATCACTCCCACAACAAACACACAGAGAACTCAGTTTATAGTTCGAGCTAATTCTTGACAAAAACTAGGAGAAAGAAGAGGAACACTTAGCTTTGATAGAGCTACTTTTCCTTCAGGGATTCGCTGTTGGAGTCACTTTTCTGAGCACCGATTGGAAACAGGCCAGCACGAGACTTTCCGGTGATCGGTTGGAGGAGTTCCCTCCATCAAAATGTCAAGGACAAGGAGGGGGGTTGAGTTGCGCAAGTGACCGAGAAAGATGATGTCGGCGAGTGGCTGGAATTCAACCAGAAAAAAGGTCAGCGAAGTTTTTTAGGAGTCGAAAGAGAAAAATGTATGTGTGAGAGAGGGCTGTCTTTAGGGGCATGGTTGCTGCTTCAATTGAGCTTGGTTCAGCCAAGCTTAGAGAGAATTAGTGGAGGGAGTCTTTGTGAGAGAGAATTAGTGGATCAAATCAGATTGAAGAGTGAACTAACGGAGATCTCGTGAAATAACTTCCATGAGCAAGCCTTTTGCTTCGCTTTTCTTTGGAGAGAGGCTCTAAGGGGGAGTCTCGGTTGATGGAGGCTGAAGAGAGATCCCTGGGGTTTTGTCCAAAGTATCTTTATATCATTTGACATATTAGCGGTTTAATCATTGCCCTATAATCAATCTAAGGGTTCATATTTGGGTTGGTGAACAAGAAAGGATGTGATCGGCTTATTTAATGTGACATGACTTACTGACATGTTATTTTAGATGACCATGATCATATGTCTCATGAATGGCTAAGATTAAACCTGTTTATGAATTAATTTTAGTGCAAGGGCATTTTGGTCATTTTCTACTCTAAAGGGCAATTTGGTAATTTTGGCTCAAATGGAGGCATTGGTCACCGGCCATTCCTGAATGGGTTGATCGGTGCCGAAAAATGGCCAGATGGGTCACCAGCTGTTGAGCCGGTCGGACCGGTTTGGCCCGGCTTGAACCCGTTCGATTCTTGGTCCAATTTTCGCTCTTAAACTCCTTACAGAATAGATCTGGGCGTGTTCTTCAACTTGATGAAGAACACTTTTTTAGATTTTGTGCACAAAAAATCATAACAAAAATCGGGAAACAGCAGAGGTCAGTTAGGAAACAGCAAAGAATAGAAACAATTTTGTTTTCTTTGATTGTGACTGATTTTCGTAGCACATTACACATAGTAAACGACGTTCGAATCAAGCATGCAGCTACTAAACGAAGCTTAGGAAGTCTTTTTTCGATTCTCTAGTTAATTACTTTTTGAGATTCCAACGTTTACTAGACCAATACAGACAAAAACGGAGATGAGTTCAATGGGCTCCGAAAAACACAGAACATTAAACATGCTATCATCTATCTTCTATTGGCTTCCAAACACGATTTTTCTATGCAAACAACAATCAAGGCATTCATTCATCAATGTATGAGCATCTCGGCCACCATAAAGTCCTACATGCATTCGGCCTCTCGAAGATTCACCTTTCTAAGTTAGAAATGAACACACCTTGTTTGCCATTGCTTCAGCGAGTAAAAGGGCGATTTGGCTATCGCTCCTACAAGAAACACTGAGAACTCAATGGATAGTCCGCGCTAATTCCTGACCAAAACTAGGAAAAAGAATGGGAACACTTAGCTTTGATAGAGTTACTTTTCCTTCAAGAATTCGCTGTTGGAATAAATTTTCTTAGCACTGATCAAAAACAGGCCAGCACGAGGCTTTTCGGTGATCGGTTTGAGGAGCAACCACCACCAAAACGTCAAGGACAAGGAGAGGGGCTGGGTTGCGTGAGTGGCCAAGCAAGATGACGTCGACAAGTGGCCGGAATCCGGCCAAAAAAAAGGCCGATGAAGGGATGTGCTAAAGCACGTCCTTTAGGAGCTGAAAGAGAAAAATGTGTGAGAGAGAGGGCTGTCTTTAGGGGCGTGGTTGCTGCTTCAACTGAGCTTGGTTAAGCCAAGCTTAGAGAGAATTAGTGGAGGGAGTCTTTATGAGAGAGAATCAATGGACCCAATCAGATTGAAGAGTGAACTAATGGAGATCTCGTGAAAGAGCTTCCCTGAGCGAGCCTTTTGCTTCGCTTTTCTTTGGAGAGAGCTCGTGAGAAGAGAAGGCTCCAAGGGGGAGTCTCGGCTGATGGAGGCTGAAGAGAGATTCCTAGGGTTTTGTCCAAAGTTTCTTTATATCATTTGACACATTATGGGTTTATTCATGGCCCTATGAACAAGGTCTTGTTCAAGAAGGGGTTCAAGATTGTGGGGGATTCCTACAAGAAAGGCTGGTCCAAGGTCAATAAATCATTACTTCCAGCAAAAGCACAAGTAGTCTAGAGTAGATCTAATCTGATGATAAAAGAGGGCTCCTACCACTACTACCGACCCCCCAAAAAGAAAAACAAAAGAGAAAGGCCTGTAAAACATAAACCACAAAACAGTAAACAGAAAAGCCAGATCTTTACGTTGAAAGAACCGAAACCCATGATAGAAACCAAAAGAGAAAAGAAAAAGAAGAACATGTATAGAGTGAGAAGAGACGAGGCTGCATATGGAGATGGGTGCACACAATGAATTTGCTCTTAGGGTTTTTTTTTATAAAGATTTTTAAGAAAAAAAATAATTGCTTTGGTCCAAGCGGCTCGTGTGAGGGGTTCCACCCCTGGAATCAGGAACTAGATAGAAAATCACCGGCTTCAATTTTATTGAACTGGATCGGTCCCCTTGAGAAATGCCCAGCACCGGCTAGTTCGGCCTGGTCCAGTTAGTTCCCGATCCCATCGATTCCTATTGCTTACCCCCTAAGAAGTAGGGCCCTCAAATGGCCATTTTGCTTCAAGCTAAATCATTCTAGCTCTTGCTACTTTGAGAAATCTCTCTCAATTAGAATTTCACTAAACTCTTGATCCCGTGTTTGAAGGAAATTCCAGCGAATTCGAGGCAGTTCGGGTTCATAGAGAGGTGGCACGGCTTCGAGATAAAGGTTCTAAATCTTCTTTAAATAAAATATAGTCGTTCTAATGCTAGAATTAATTTTGACAATTCACTTGATATAATTGTTACTGTATTGGTTTAAAAATAGACTTTCATGAAATAAATTGGTTGTTATAACGCTAAAATAAATCTTCAAAAAATACAAGAAAAACATATACTTTCTATTTTGCTAATGTGAATCTGCAATATTTCATACTTTCTCTAGGCTATTACCCTGTCTATTCTAACAGCTGCACTAGTAAACGCTTTGCATGTAGCCAATCCATAGTTCAAAATATTGACTAGAGGGGTGCATGGTCTGAGTTGGTCCGGTGGTCCAGTTTGATCCGATTCGATTCCAGTGGGACCAAGCAATACGCCAAACCAGAAATTCTCTATCAGGTCACCAAAAAGGACAAAATTTCATCATGTAAGATGGATGAAATACATGGATGATCAATACACCAAACCAAATTCACATGGACAGCATGGGACTCCTAATGAAATACGATAAGACAATGGTACAGTCTCGGGGATGATAGCACACTGAAAGCACAACAAAAAAACTCATAGTGAAAATGAAAGAAAAAGAAAAGTTGCAGCTATAGACTCTCTGCAAAATTACAATGTCAAAGTGAAAGGTAATCGTAGCAATCCAAAAGAGCGGCCTTGCTTGATAAGTATATCCCATCTTTGTCGATCATTAACTGAAAAACCAACGAAATATGAAATATGAAATAGGAAGACTTCAAGACTTCAAGTCCTTTCTTGATGGTTGATGGATGAAGCAAAAGAGCGACCAAACGGCAATAAGTATATATGATCACCAAACATTAGTTTTAAATTAGAATTATTAGAAATCTACTAAAATAATTAATGAAAAATCTCACCAAATATATTCCTTTCACTTCGGCTTGTAAACTCTATTTCTTGATAAGCTCCAAGTCAATAGCATCCATATCTAACAAAAATAAGATATTAAATAAAGCATTCACTCATTAGATATATGAAAGAATAACAAGATAAAATGATATATCAATGACTAACTGAACTCAAACTTTTTCGCATTCTCGATGCACTCTTCAACATTAATTGGCTTGTTAACCACTCGTAACCAATCTTGAGTGCAAATCAAAGCTTCCGCCATTCTAGGAGTCAAAGAACTTTGAAAGTTATCAAGCACACGACCATATGTACTGACAGTCGACTTTGAAGCAACAATTGTTACATGAATAGCCAAAATATCCCGAGCCATCAAAGAAAAGATTTTGAACTTTTGGACAGTAGTATTCCACCACATCAAAAGGTTAAGATCATAACCCTCTTCACGTTTAGCTTTAAGATACTTATTGAGCTCAGAATCATTGCCCTTTGATGATATTTGGTCCTCATTATCATCATGGCACTCGAACTCTAGCTCCTTGCCCCAATCGTTGAAACCCACATCGAAATCAAACTTGTTTTGGTTATCCTCCTCACGGCTATGAGGATCCTTATGACTACTACTACCAGCATGAGTTAAAAGTTGACCGCCCAAATATTTGTCATAAGAAACAAGATAATATTTCTCATAAAAATGAAACAAGCGTTTCAGGGCAATCATCACATTATCGCAACTCTCATCAACTTTTGCACTATTATCATAGATTAGTCAATAAGAACGCCGCACATAATGCATATTTTTTCTTGGATCCAATATTACCACAATCAACACCATAATATTTACTTTTTCGAAAATCCCATAATTTTTGTCAAACTTTTCCTTCATCTTCACAGCTATAGTTTTTACCCTAGGAACCAAAGTTGTCTCCGCTTGTTTTAGAGATTTATATAAAAAAGCTATTCTATGAAAATAATCATTTGAAGTGATATACAAAGTCCCAGACATCTCCTTAGTGGTATCATAAAACTTCTTCAAAAATATGAAAAGAGCTTTGGCATTTTCCTAATCTTCGTTTTTAGGATGTTCATAGTCAAACTCATATAAGAAATAACTTATCTAAAATCAACAACCTATCTCTTGATAATTTTTCTATAAAAAAAACCAATTGCCACATCATTCGAAGTAGCATTATCGATAGTGATTGTGGACACATTTTTCTCTATTCCCCATTCATAGATAGATTTCTCAACAATTTTCCCAATGTCCTGCCCTTGTGACTAGCTATCACCACAAAATTGATTATCCTTTTATACAATTTCCAGTTATCGTCAATAAAATGTGTAGTGAGACATAAATAGATCAAGTTCTAATAAGAAGTCCACATATCAGTCGTGAGTGCGACCTTAGACTTAAGCTTGCAAAAGTAAGTCTTCAAACTTTTTTTTTACCAAGATACAACTTCATGCAATCTCTAAATATTGTAAATCGTTAGATGTGATTGAAGAAAGGCTGTAACTCATTGATAAAATCATGGAATCCGACACGCTCAACCAACGAAAAAGGTTGTTAATCCATTATAATCATCCGGACAAGTATTTTCTTACAACGTTCCTCATCAAATTTCCATGTCGATAAGACATTATTACTACCACTACTAATACTGATATTCCCCATTGTCAGTTGAGTTCTATGTGTGGCAAACAATTTTTGCCTCTTAACTACATTCGGAGGACTTCTAATGCACCTTCTGAAGTGCTTCAACATAATAGAAGTATTGTTAGAAACAATGTATATATACTTAGCCTCGCAATAATTGCAAAACACTTCAATTCCCTCTTTCTCCCTTTTTCCATTACGAAAATGAAGCCATGCTGGTGATAGATGTTTACTAGGATTAGGAGGACAATCATGAGATACCTTGTTTGTGTCCAATGCCTCTATGAGGTCGTCTTCTTCACCTTCATGTTCTAGTGAGTGCATATCCAAAATACTTGGCATATCATTGGATTGTTCCATTTCCATTCACATGTAAATTGATCACCTGAATCAAGCAAAACATATATTAGACAACTCTGTGCTACTTCTGCTGCGACAAATACCAGTCAAGAAACCAAAAGCCGAAGGATAGAAAAAGAGGCCAAACTCACATGAAGATTCTTGAGTATAACAAATGGAAACCACCCGAATCAATTGAGGAGCAAAAAAGAGAAGAGAAGAGGGAGCTGACTTAATATTCGACAAGGCAAATCCTGCAGATTACAAAAATAAGACAGCTAAATTTGGTATAAGGTCAAACAAAGATGAAGGAGCAAGTCCATGTAAATCGTGACTAGTGAACCCAACCAAATTCCAATGAGCTTGCAACCAACACAAATCAATTCAATCCACTTTTCTCCTGTTCTAGGTCCATCTATCCTTGTCATACAAGTGATGAAATTCAAATGGACGATAAAAATACCATTCTTCTAATCATAATCTCATATGAATTAGGTAGATAATATATCAGATAAAGTGTTTCAAAGAAAAGGATTAATTTGACACAACTTACAAGATCCTGAAACCAATAACCTATAGATAGTACCGAATGCATCATCTAAAGGAAAAACGAAGCCAAGGCGATTAACCTTGCATTAAAAACTGACAGAAACGAGGAGGATAAACAAACATATAGCCATGGGAACTTAAGTGTGTGTGCAGAAATACTTTAAGTTCAAATTATGCCGCAATTTGTGGAACGACTCTAATGTTCCGCACCTCATCAGAATCAAGACGTCAAACTCCCACAACAACATGACCGTTATTCCATTAATAATGCTCAAGCGATATGACCGAACTTCACGAACACATAACATACTCATGAAAATGCCAATCGACACTATCAGTGCAATCATAACAAGCTCTCTCGAGCTGGCAATTAAAAGAATAAAAACATCATGAACATATCATGAACACCATAAATGCCTCGGAACTAGGTCGGGATCGAGAATACAATCTGTCTAAAAATCCCATCTCCTTTCAATCACAATCAACCAAGAATCTGTCAAGTAGAGTAGAGCAAAACAAATGCTCTACATATGCTTACAGAGTTGGAATTACTCGATGAAACCTAATTGAAGACAATTGTTTGGAATCGGGGTTTTTACCTGAGATCGAAGCGACCGAGGTGAGTTGAGAGGTCGCTAGTGGTCGCGAGAGGCGAGATGAGCGACGAGCGAGAGACGAGAGGAGCAACTGAGCATGAGCGAGAGGTGAGCAAGAGAGGCTGTGAGAATGAGGGTGACTAGGGTTAGGGTTAAGAAATTTATATATATATTTGGACCAGTCCGGTCCGGTCCGGTCCCATCCGCCGGTCCCATTTGCCTTGGAACTAGGGACCGGACCGCCCGGCCGCAGATCCCATTTATTGGGACTAGGAACTAGACCAGTACCCTCAAGGACTGGACCAACTTGGCCGGTCCAGTCCGATCATGATCCGGTCCAGGCAATCCCGGTCCACTTTGCTCACCCCTAATATTGTTGGAATTAGTCTGAGCGGACCTAAGTTGGAGAGCCTGCAAGTCTTGAATCGATGCCCCTAGCATGTCATGATTTTTTTTTAAAAACAAATGTTTTCAAATCTATAGTTATCAAAAAAACTATTTTAGACTTTCAAAAGTACTGTATACAGCCGGAAAGATGAAAACACTTATATCTAAATAGGTCTACATGGCTTTGTCATTTTTCAAATTATTCATACATTATCAAATAAATCCTATTTAGAAAAAATATTATATAGTCATATTGCACTGGCATACAAGTACAATTAGGATTTATGCATTTTTTTTAGCGAGTCATGCATATGAAAACACAAAATACGCATACTACACGGAGTCAAGTTGATGCGTCAAGTGATGTCAAATTTTTACCGGATTATGTCTCTTAAAAAAAATGCATTCAAGGACTTAATTGAAAAAAATATGATACTGAAAAGGCGTTGTAGGGTGCTAATCCTAACTCATACATAATCGAGCCCCCCACCACAATTATTTAGTTTTCTTGCAAAACGACCCATTCTCTCCCACATGCATCTATCATGCTAGAATTTAACAAAAAATGAATGGTGGCAACTCGATGCTTGATTTTATTTAAGAAAATGACATTATTAATTTTTAAACTCTGACTCAATATGTAATGTTATTCTTGAACTTCTAATTTGTTTACTATGGCCATTGGACTATTCGTAAACATTCAATCTAGTCCTTAAACTTTTAATTTGTTCAATCTAGTTCCTCTACTTTTCATAACAAAATCAAATAAGTTCTTTGGGACTATCCACAATTTATTATTACATCATTGTCCCGATTTTAGATTACCATTTCATTCCAATCCATTTCCCAAATCGACAAACATATGCTATCTTTTTATTACTTTTTATTTTTTGCTTTTTTGGTCTTTCAATAGTTCTATTTAGGTACATTTTTAGCTTATGATCTCCATAACATTAAAAGTAGAACCCATTGATTATATCAAGTTGATATTTTTGCTTATTTAAGAATAATTATTTTCCTAGTGATATCTAAAAACGAAAATAATTTACCTATAGATAATCGTACTTATGCTTATTTAAATCTTGTTCCCAATGATAATTGTACTTATGTTATTTTCCTACCCTCGCTGGCGATCGGCGGGGCCGCGAAGGCGCCCTCGTCCAAATCTAGCAAGGGTTTTTGCCAGCAGTCGGCAAGGGTCACCAAGGTAAAAGTTTTGAAAAAAAAAATCTACGTAGGATGATTTGCTAGAATTGGCACTCAAATGATGAAATTTACTCCAATGTGGCACTTAAGTGAGTGAAAAAAAGTTATGACACTTAAGTGAGCGTCGTACAAAAGTTGTAGCACTCCTGTTGTCCTTCTATAAAAAAAACAGCCAGCAAAAGGAGTTTAGTCTTGTGCACGACTCAGCAGAGTACATTACCGAACATCCCAAATAGAAAACTACATTGCCAAATCCCAAAACACATAGTATATAGCCAAATCCACATACAAACACCACAAAAATTGCCCTTTTTAGTCTACAACTCAACATCCTCATCTAATAGCAGCAATAGCATTTTCTAGTACACAGCTTCACAGTCCACCAATTCCAGATTCTTGAGTGCATAGAGGTTCTGAGATACCAATTGAAGCTTGGCTCGGTAAAACTTGAACATTTCTTGCTATTGTTTGTCCATTGGAAATTGATGGACCTCCATTGTAAATAACTCTATCACTACTAGGCATTAGAAGTGGAAAAAAAAAAATTAACACCCAAACTTGCATTTCTTTTCAACATACATATAAAACATTAGACAAAGAGATTACCTTTAAATACGAATTTCCAAAGGTTTCAGACATCAAAAGTCCATAACCTCGTCGTGCCTAAAGATACAAAATGAGCATAAAACATTAATCACAACATACACTTTTTGTGAAAGTATTACATGTCTAAAAAAGCACTAACTTGTGCCACTCCTTCCTGATGATAGCAGAGCCTCTGTTAGATTGTACACTGGCTTGTGCACCGGTATGTGCATCAATAGTCTTCTTTGGTCTTTCTCTTTTTGCCTATATATGAAAAAAAAAACACAAAAAATACTAATGTTATCGGTCATGATGACCCAAAAAAAAATTCTTATTAAATATTACACAACTTTTGAATAAGACTTACTTTGGGTGGCCTTGATGCCGTAGAATTCTTGCATGTCTTCTTATTATGTCCATACTAAAGGCAGTTTGTACATCGCATTTGGCTCCAACTTTCATCAATTTCTTACCATCGCTACTTTGCTCATCCTTGTCCTTGATCTGTTTTTCTTCTCGCTCCTTTTTCTTCTATAAGGTGGAGGTTTGCTTGGCTCACCATTGGCTTCAAGCCACATTTTTTTTTTCATTCATGGCTGGGAAGGGATATTGGTAGCATCTTTCATAAGCATATTTCTTGAAACAATTATCAACACAATCATTGATATCTAACTTCATGAAAGTAATACAACATATGGCGTGTTTACATGATATTCCAGAGATATCACATTCCCTACAAGCACAAGTCTTCCCATCCAAGTCAACCACAAATTTATCATCATACACTTCAACTTGAAATTTACTCCCCCTTGCTACTCTAGCAATACGATGCCTGGACTCTAGTTTAGTCTTCTCAAACTTCATTCTAATTCTTGGGCAAATAAGATCTATTCAATCAACCATTAACTGACTTCTCTGTGCCATCCTCTCCATCAACATCATTCTTATTTCTTCAAGCATCTCAAGTTTGGGGTTTTCTCTCGGTATACAAATGTATCCATTGAAGGTCTCACTTAAGTTATTATCAACCGCATCATACTTGGTTCTTGTCTTGATGAAAGCCCTACAAAAGTTCTCATGACCTTGCCTCATGAAGTCTTTGTAACTTTTAGGGCATTCCATCTTTAAATATGCCATTACTAGGTCAAATTACCTAGAAATGTACACCTCACAGCCCTCCAGAAGAGATGCTTAGGAGCATCTCCTTTGTGCAATTTTTTTCCAATTATGATATATGTGTCTTGCACAATTTCAATGATCTGCTTGTGGAGATAGCCATGAAACTGCATTCATGAGTCCCTGCAACCAAAATTAGCCCAAAAAAAAGCAAACAAGTGACATCAATGATTGCGCTAATGTAACAACCAACAAAGGCAAAAGGTGGCCTATTACCTTTTTCTGATCATTGATGAAAGTCTAACCCTTGCCTCTGCCCACCATTAGGTCATTGAATAATAATGTGAGAAACCAAGTCCAATATGCCTTAGACTCAAGTTCGACAACTGCCCAAGCTATTGAAAACATTTGATTGTTTCCATCTCGTCCAACAGCACACAACAATATACCTTTCAACCCGGTCTTAAGGAAGCACCCATCCAAGCCTATGACACGCCTACATCCCACTAAAAGCCCGCATTTCAACTCTACAAACCCTACATAAAACCTCTCAAATACTTTGGTTATTGGATTAACTTCCATCTTAAATGTTCCATCCTTACTACCTCTCTTGAGCTCCGCCAAATAAGATCTAAGCATATCATATTGCTCATCTATCGAGCCCCTTATAAAACTAAGAGCTTTTGATATGGCTCTGTAACATTTTTTTTTTGTATCTAGTGTCAAAGCAAACCTTTCTCTTGCAACTGCCTGCATTTTTACAGTTGAGTAAATGAGCCTCTCTCTAATCTTAGGCATGTACTCATGAGCAAGCTATGTGGCAGTGGCTTGCTTATTGGTTAGGCTTCAACTAAAATTATGTGGGTCTTCAGCTCTCTTTATGATAAAAGTTTTCTCATTCTGAATCCAACCACCGTACAATCTCCAGCCACATCCTTTTACACACTTTGCTATCATTCTTTTCTCTTCACTCTTTTGCCAAGAAATGTTAACTCCATTAATTACTGCATATTTCTTCACAGCTTTCTTGAACTGTTCAAAAGATTCAAATCTCATGCCTTGATCAAACATTTTTTCATAGTAACACATAGGATCATACATATTAACCATTTGCCCTATCATGACACTGGTTTCTTCAAAATCATCATCATCATCATCATCATGGCCGCTTAGAGGTTCAATATCAAAACCCATGTATTCTTATGATATTCATAGTTTTTCATCACTCCATTCCGATGAACTATCATCACATTCTCTTTCATTCTGTTTTAAAACACGGTGATAAGCTAAAAACTAGAAACAATATTCGAACATAGGGTTAAAATTGAATAAACTCACCATTGCATTTGATTCAACCTAGTAATACTTCAATTTTCAAGGAGCAAACTACGAGTAAAATGACAGTCGACCTGCAAAGTTAAATTAATAAAATACAATTAATAAATACTAATTTTTTTTTAAAATAAACAAAAGGTAATTAGATGTAATTAGACCTAACCTTCAAGTGCGAGATTGAAGACTACCCAAGCGCGAGATGTTTGAGCATCTCGAGCTTAGGAGTGCAAGAGATGGAGGACTCCGAGTACGAGATGGAGGACTATGAGCACGAGAGATGGAGGACTCCGAGTGTCTCACACATAGGAGCGTAAGATATAGAGGACTTTGAGTGCGAGAGACGGAGGAGTGAGCGCCATGGAAGATTCGAGCAAGATGGAAGAGAGACGAGATGATACAAAGAAAAGTGATAGCAATTAAAAAGCCAAACCATAATTGCTCATCCAAGAAGACGTCGTTTGTGGACTATTTGTCCATGTCAGCTTGTTGAAGAGAATTTCATTAATGATTTGGCATTCTATGTAGGTTTACTAACGGTCATTTCAGATGGAAAGTTAATTGTGGTAAATTTGGGACAAAAACAAAAGTTTGGGGTTTTTTATGAGACAATTTTTGTTTTGATCTAATTGGGACAAAACCTAAAGTTTGGCATTTTGTCGGATGCATCTTTTCAAAGAGATTTTTTTAGCCAATGCTAGTGCAATTGGAAAAAAAAACATTTTTAAAACCCTATTCTGGAAAAACATAGTTTCTGGAAAATTCAAGTGTTTTATTGAATTGTACAGCCATTGATAATTTTCGGCTATACCAATAGTTATTAGGCCCATGGAATCATAACCGGGCCTCGAAGTTGCATTTTAGATATTTTTGCACGGAATGAGCTTCTTGGCCCAAGTGAGACTAATCGCTGGGTTAGGTGATAATTTCTCTTTCAGATAAGAAAAATTTCATAAATCAATCTCCATATTTGGATCCCCACACATCATTTTCCATTCTCAACTTTAAAAATCAAGAGTTTGCATCCTCACTTTTATCATTCCATTTCAAGTTGCATGTCATTTGGTCCTATTTTCTTTACTACTTTCCCCTCCCATCGTTTTAAATTCACATACAATGAAAAATCCATTTACCCGAAGCCCAACCCACCCATCCAATGCGGAGCCCCTCTCCTCTCCAGTGCTGCAGACGCCACTTGCCCGATTAACCCTTGCCACCCGCTGCCGTTCAAAGCTGAGTCGCCTTCTGTTGCTCACAGTAAATAGACGTCGCGGCAGAGTTGGCGACGTCAAGCTCCGGCGTCCAGCTTGAGGAGAGAGGAGGGGTGGGGGATGGAAGTAGGGTTTGGGTGTAGTTGAGGATAGTTTGATACGATAAGTTTAGGTGTTTTATTTGTGCAGATAGTAGATATTAAAAAACTGAGGATGCAAATTCATAAGGGGATGAAACCATATATGGATTTTGAAAGTTTTCCTTTCTGAAAATGACTGCAAGATTATGTTTAGAGGATTAAGAAATACATGGTTCATTTTTGTGGTTAAATTTAATGTTTTAATGAGGTAATTGACTATTAAAATTGTTATGTGCGCAAGAATTGCATTGCATGGTTTACTAAAATGGAAAAATTATGCTATGGATGGCAAGTATCTGACGACAATAGAAAACTAAACTATTGTGCTAAAAAATGAACGGTTAGATATCTTAATTGTCTCGAGTACATATTTAGTTGTCATTTTTCCAATCCAATTGAGCATGTCCATGTGTTATATAAAATCCAATATATCACAGTACTCAGTAGATAATCTTCACGCAAAAATGTGCATGAGAGAGAGAAATAGGTGCTTTAACTTGGAGCATTAATCTTTTAAGGTATTCAATGGCATTATATAGCACTAAAGCTCTATCAGGCTCGATCAAAGCTGTAAAAAAAAAAAAAACACATTGACTAGTTGAATGTTTAATGAGCAATCAACCCTAGCTAACTTAGCATCAAGATCTAGTGATTATTTCAAGGTACAATTACTGGAGAAAAACATAACTTAGGCCCCTCGTTTATATAATTCACCCAATTGGTTAGTCAATATACTTAAGTCATCTTTGCAGTCACTCGCTGCTCACTCGTCGCAGTGCTCTTCGTGTTCTCTGACTCACCCTTCCGGTGAACGCTCTTTCAACTTTGTAATCTCTCTCTCTCTCTCTCCTCCTATATTGGATGATTTAGTTGACGATATCTTTGTATATTTAGGGTTTCTTGCCGAACAAATCATATAAACCCTATCATCAATGTGCCACTGTATGTTTTTGCCTGGTCTTGTTCGAATTAGGTTCATGTTTTTTTCTCTCTGCCTACTTGATCAGTCGCTGGACTGCACGACTTTATGTTTGGAACAATTTTCCTAATAGAATGGCGATCTTTAGCTTCAATATCACTGAAAGAAATTCAGCATGAGTTGCTGTATGTCTCGGTAAAAACGTGCTCCCTGCTAAATCACTCTCATTCGATTGATCTCCATCTGGGCCTTGCAGGGGGCCCAACCAGCATTTTTCGCATTGATTGGGCCCTATCGGGCTTCTTGTACGGTCGAAATATCTCTTTTTCCCTTGCATACTCTCCCTTGCCTTGCGTTTAGATATAGAATTTATAGCGATTAAAAATAAGATATTAAAGATAGAGATAAATAATGTTTCTATACGGATCATCCTTGGGCGACACTGAAGAGCAGTCGTGCAAGCGATTTGGTTTGAATTCCCGACAAATCTTGAAATAATAAAACGCATATGATTTCCGTGCTTTGGCATGTCCTTATTGGTTGGAGCTTTATATTTTTTCATGTGATCGAAAATTTGGAACCATAAACTATAATGTTAATCCCAAAACTTGTCCGATATATGTTAATTTTCCGGCTAAAGTACACTAGAAGTGCTATAATTTGGCATGGATGGACACTTTAGTACCACAATTTTTAAAATGTACACTTAGTGCTATTTTAAAAAAAAAGGTAAGACACTTAAGTTCTAACTCTGACGAGCATTACTGGAAATCCAACGTGGTCTTAATTTATTAATTTTTTAAGTCTACGTGGCTCGCCAAAAGGCTGACTCAGCTCCTACTTGCTAAAACGACATCGTTTAACTTGCTACAACCGCAAATGATGTCGTTTGACATTCTCTTCCTAAATAAGAATTCTAAATCGTCCAAATTGAAGAAAACGCCCAATTTCAAACCCTAACCAAGCCCTTCAACCCAAATTAATGCCCTATTTCGATTTGCCCCCAAATTTAATGGCTAAACCTTGGAAATGAAGAGAAGCACCTTCAGCAGTGGTTCAAATTCCTCTCAACGTAGCGAAGGAGAAAGCGAGCGTTTACATTATTATGGGTTACTGAGTCCAAGAAGATTATCGTGGACTCGATTGAATTTCGGGAGAAGATTTCATAGATGTGGCAAATATAAAGAAGGGTCGAAGTGCAAGTATTTCAAATGGGTTTATGCGAAATTCTCCGGTCGAATAACAGATGTGATATTAGAGCTACTTGAAGGATGGCATCAACATCTATCTACATTAATGGACAAGTTGGATGATGTTTATTACGCCCCATAATGTCACACACTACATGTGTCCTTACCTTTTTATGTTTAATACTTTAAAATTTTTCAAAACCACATAACACGAGCAATTACCATAAGTCAAGTTACATAATTAACATATGTTTCATTAGTAATTTCAATTCTCTTCCAAGTTTTAATACAACGCCTAAAAGATAACTAATTACATCGTATTAACTTTGGGAAGAAGGTTCGATTCCAAGGTTTCTACTCCATGCGTCTACTCTAAAAAGACCATACCTGCATATGGCCACTCACTAAACTACGGGTCGATTACCTTACCCGGTGAAGTCTTGTCGTCATCGTACATGCTTGGAGGACCATTGAAACCTCTAGAGGTCCCACCGTCTCCCCATCATCAGTATGTATATACCATGCAATATATCTATGGGCGATTCACTTTGGAAGTCCTACGTCAACCCATATAATAGACTTGTATTTAACATAAACTATATTTGAATCAAGTATGACTATGTCTTCTATAACAGCGTTGAATTGGACAGGAGCTCCAAACATAGGTGATGCGAGTGGTGGTGGTGGTATAGGATCCATCCTACAGGTCTGAAAAATAAAGAAATGAGTCGAGACCTAGTAAATGAAATCTCTAATTTTAAGAAATGAAAATCCACCCATCACTCAACCTGGTATAAACAACATGCAATCAATTATTTCTAGCGAATGGCTCATCGTGCTATGATGCATACATATAATCACTTATTCATCATAGACATATATCACGAATCAATTATCATATTCAATTGTTTTTTTCTACTTCCCAATTCGCTGGACTTCTCGATTTGCAGGGCTTCTCAACTTCGAGGCATCCCGTAATATGTTGTACGGAGCATCCCACCTCTCAATGGGGCATCTCGAAACTCCAAAGGCATCCGATTCGCAGGGCATCATCTTGATCGCGTGAACGATGGAATCATCTCGTAATTCTTTCATACATAATCGGGTAGCAACATCTTACGTTGAAACAATACATTTTGCAGGCAAATGATACATTGTCATAGAGCTACGTGAACATTAACGATTCCAATAACTTAACCCAAACACTCAAACAATGCATATTATGCGATTCACGCATCACTTATATTTGCATTAATAGCTCTCTAATCATTTTCTTCCATTCTCATGTAAATAATAATAATACTATAAAAGCCATCTAAAACACATTAAGTTCCAAAGCATCAAGATTCAACGGAATGGAAATGTTCTCTTGACTTTGGTCAAAATGTTGACTTTGATTGACTTTGGTCAAAATGTTGATCTCGACAGAAAATGTTGACTTCAACAAATTTTGTTGATTTTAGTCAAAATGTTGACTTCGTTAGATTTTGGTCAAAATGTTGACCTCGATAGAAAATATTGACTTCGACAAATTTTGTTGATTTTAGTCAAAATGTTGACTTCGTTAGATTTTGGTCAAAATGTTGACCTCGATTGAAAATGTTGACTTCGACAGATTTTGTTGACCTTAATAAAAAAATGTTGACTTCGACAAATTTTGTTAACTTTGGTCAAAATGTTGACTTCCACAGATTTGGTTGACTTTGGTCAAAATGTTGACTTCGGTTGACTTTGATCAAAATGTTGACTTCGGTTGACTTCGATCAAAATGTTGATCTTGATAGAAAATATTGACTTCGACATATTTTTTTTCCACGGACCTAATTTTTACAAAACTTAAGTCTACAAAAATTGATTTCTTTTTACCTATTTTCAGTTCTTTCCAGTAGACATATTCACTCATTTAACACACACTTTAAAGGCATCATAAGCATACAACAACTTCAAGACAAAAGAACACAACAATACTACTCATATTAATAACTTCAAACAAAATCAATCATGACAACCATCCAAGTCAAGAGCATTAAATAGATTCTTCTAGTTTAGTACTTAGAGTTTCACTTATCTCAAAATGATGTGAACAAAGCAAAGTTTTAATTACCTTCAAACAAAATTATCAAAAACTCGAGTTAACACTCAAATTCTTTTTGAATAACAAAACTAATTTGGTGAAAGAGAAATAAATTTTACAAAATCACCTTTTCTCTCTTGAAAATAGAAGCAAAAAGTTTTGATCAACATCAAAATGGGGCCTTTTTCTCTCATCGGAAGATTTTGAGAAGTGAGATTTAAGGATCAAAGTGAAAGTGAAGGAGGAAGAAAATTGGGGACTTGATGATTTTGGGAAAGTGAGAATGCACGATCCCAAGAGAATATCTTCTTCAAGTACAAAAGAGATAAGGACATTTAACCAAGGTTAAAGGAAATGATTACTTTGGTTGAAACACTTTGTGGTAAATAAAAGAAATGTGTACAAATAATAAAGTGACATTTGGCATAACTCTATGACTTCAACTTAGATATTTTGATAATTTGCCATGATATCTTGTACATCAGTCCTTAAACGAAGTAATTAGTGCATAAATGAGGAGAACCAATGTCCGTTTTAGACGTTGATAAGTCCGAAAAATATTTTGAACGCGTCAAAATGTTTCGCAAGATTTTCCGAACAAAATGAAATATTAAATTCATTAAAATTCTAATGTAACACGTATTCGATACGTGAATTCAGAGCATATTGGCCTCTGAAATCAAACAACGCGGCGTCGTGCGTTTCGTCGTTACTTTATAAAATTAATTCGAAAACACATATTTGTCGATTCGATCCTAACAAAAACATTTACAAAAAAACTACGGATACATAAAATACGATTCAGCTTCCGCGATTTCTACATAAAACACTCAATTAAGACTTTCATGTGTGATATTTATCATCTACAAACTCTTACGCATTATAAATATAATGCAGAAATTTTCCGAATATCACAACTCTTCCCCCCTTAAGAAATTTTATCCTCGAAATTTAGAATTACCTTTTCATCCAAACAATTGTGGGTACTTGCTTTTCATATCATCTTCGCTTTCCCACGTTGCTTCTTCCATGTCGTGATATTGCCATAAAACCTTGACTAAGGGTATGGTCTTATTCCTAAGCATTTGTTCCCTTCGATCCAAGATTTGCATTGGCTTCTCGACATAGGTTATTCTCTCGTCTACCTTGATCGTTTTGTAATCCAACACATGCGTAGGATCTGGTTCATACTTCCTCAACATGGACACATAGAAAACATCGTGTGCATTGCAAAGTCTCGACGGTAACGCTAACCGATAAGCCAAGTCACCAATCTTCTTCAGGATTTCAAAAGGTCCTATAAACCTTAGACTTAACTTGCCTTTCTGTCCAAATCTAGATATGCCCTTCATTGGCAACACCTTAAGGAACATATGATCACCAACGTTAAACTCCAATGGCTTTCGGCTTTTTTCTGCATTACTCTTTCGCCGACTTTGCTCCGTTTTCAGTCGATCCCGAATCACCTTTACTGCGTCCGAAGTGATTCGCACTAACTCCGGTCTTGTAAGTTTTCTTTCTCCCACTTCGTTCTAGCATATAGGAGTTCTACAAGCTCTTCCATACAATACTTCATAGGGAGCCATGTCGATACTTTGTTAAAAACTGTTGTTGTACACGAACTCCACCAAATGCAAGTGATCATCCCAACTACCTTTGAAATCTACCACGCATGCTCATAACATATCATTCAACGTCTATATAGTTCTTTTTGATTGACCATCAGTTTGTGGAGCGGTACTATATTGAAGCTTTGACTCTACCAAAAATTTACAGTAAATCTTGCTTCTCGATCGGAAGTAATTGTCACTGATACTCCATGTAATCGAACTATTTGTTGGGCATACAATTTCGTACACTTTTTCAATGTATAATCAACTCGTACTGCCAAAAAGTAGGCAGACTTGGTCAAACGATCCACTATCACCCAAATGAAATCGTGACTTTTCTGCGTCCTTGGCAAACCTTGGACAAAACCCATCATTATGTGTTCTCACTTCCATTCAAGTATGTCTAGCGGTCTCAACATTTCACCTGGCTTACGATGCTCCGCTTTCACTTGTTGTCATGTCAAACATTTTGAGACATGCTTGGCGATATCAACCTGCATTCCGTTTCACCAATAATGATGACGGAGATTCTATAATATCTTCGTACTTCCTGGATGAACATTATAATTACTACGATGAGCTTTTGACAAAATCTCATTCCTTAAATCCACATCATTAGGCACGCATAGGCATTCATGAAATCTTAAAACGCAATCATCCGACACTTGAAAGTCTGGTCTTTTTCCTTCCAAAGTACCTTCTCTGGCTCAATCCTGAGGGTAACTATCACACTTGAAAGACTACTCATATCAAATCTGAACTCAGAATCTCGAGCCTCTTCCAGTAGAGTCTATTCCTTAACCATCATATGTGCAACTTATGTAGACTTTCGACTAAGAGCATCCGCGACTTTGTTCGCCCTTCCCGGATGATACCGAATTTCACAGTCATAATCTTTCAATAACTTCATTCAATGTCTCTGTCTAATATTAAATTCATTCTACGAGAACAAGTACTTTAAACTCTTATGATCCGCGTAGATTTCAAACTTTTCTCCGTACAAATAATGCCTCCATATCTTTAATGCAAATACAATTGCAGCGAGTTCTAAATCATGCATCGGATAATTGTGTTCGTACGACTTCAACTGTCTTGATGCGTATGTAATGACCCTTCCATGTTGCATTAATACACAACCTAGTCTTTTATGAGATGCGTTACTATAAATCACAAAACCACCAGATCCAGATGGTATCGTTAAAATCGGAGCCGTAGTCAATCTTTTCTTGAGCTCTTAGCAATTCCATTCGCACTTATCGGACCATTCGAACTTCACTTCCTTTCTCGTCAATTGAGTTAATGGAGCGGCAAAATGCGAGAATCCTTCTATAAATCTCCAATAATATTTAGCCAAACCTAAGAAACTTCGAATTTCTGTCACTATTGTCGGCCTTGGCTAGTTTATTACTAACTCAATTTTCGTTGGGTCTATGGATATCCCTTCACCAGTTACAACATGGCCTAGAAATACCACGCGATCCAACCAGAACTCACACTTGTTAAACTTGGCATACAAGTTGTGCTCACGAAGGGTCTGAAGTACGAGCCTTAAATGTTGCTCAAGCTCGTCAAAACCTTTCGAGTACACCAAAATATCATTAATAAATACAATCACAAAATGATCCAAAAACGGCTTGAACACCCTAATCATCAGGTCCATAAATGCTGCTGGTGCATTAGTCAAACCAAATGGCATGACTAGGAATTCGTAATAACCATATCAAGTTCGAAAAGCCGTCTTAGGAATACCCTCCTTCTTGATTTTCAATTGATGGTATCCTAATCTCAAGTCGATCTTAGAAAATATCGACGCGCCTTGAAGTTGATCAAACAAATCATTGATCCTTGACAATGGGTACCTATTCTTAATCGTAACTTAATTTAGTTATCGATAATCAATACAAAGGCGTAACGATCCATCTTTCTTTTTTACAAACAACACTGGTGCACCCCAAGGTGATGCACTTGGTCAGATAAAACCTTTTTCGAGCAATTCCTGTAGTTGCACATTTAACTCCTTCAATTCCATTAACGCCATTCTATAAGGAGCATTGGAAATTGGTTGTCCCAAGGGCTACTTCAATGACAAACTAAATTTCACGCTCCGGCGGTAACCCTGGTAATTCTTCTGGAAACACATCAAGAAATTCTCGAACAATTGAAATCTCTTCAAGCTTCACTCCTTCCTTTGATTGGTACGATACAAATGCCAAATATCCTTGACAACCATCATCTAGAATACGATGTGCCTCAAGTGCAGAGATAAGCGACATTGTAGGATCTTTCCCACTTCCATAGAATTCGAAGCTGGGACAATAAGGTGGATTGAATTGGATTATCTTCCGATAACAATCCACATTGACTCGCAGCTTACGAAGCCATTCCATTCCCAAGATAGAATCAAAGTCGTACATAGACAACACGATTAAATCCACCATTTCATCTTGTCCACTAATTGTGACCTTACAATTCTTACATATCAAAGTGGACAAAACTGCATCTTTTAGTGGGGTAGAGACACTAAGAGATACCTTAAGCGGCCTAGGTTTTACTCCAATCAATCGTACAAACCGTGTAGATATAAATGAATGCATGGCACCCGTATCAAACAATACATAAGCATTATCGTCACATACGAAGATAATACATGATATAGCAGTCTTGGAAGCTTCTGCCTCCTCTTGCGTGACTACGTAGATTTGTCCTTGAGCTGGCGACCTCTAGAAGTTCCCATGCTGTAAGGCTCTAATTTGTTGTGGTTACAGCGGGTGTTGCATTGGCCCTGCTTGCTGTGGGTGTGCCACCTTAGGACATTCCCTCATCTTGTGACCTTGTTGATCGCACCTAAAGCAAACTCCAGTTCTGGCCAGACACGGTGCATTTCCGTGTTGTCTTCCACAAGTGCGGCAAACATTATTCTGATTCTGCATCCACACCATTGGTTGGTTGTTTTGCCCAAATCCAAACCCTCTTGTGTTGTTCCTCTTATTCGAAACAAACGGTTGCCTTCTGATTTGCATGGGCCTCTTGTCACTACAGAATTTAGGTCGAAAGTCTTGAGGATTAGGCCTTGCTTGAAAAGTTGTCATCGCTGCTGTCTCCGCTAAATATTTCTCCACCATATGGGCACGTTCATACAGCTCATTATAATCCTTCAAGTTCAAAGGCACCAATTTGCCCCGAATATCAGGCTTTAATTCGTCCCGAAACTTTTTAGCCTTATCCTCATTGTCCTCAACCAGCTTGAGGGTGAACCTTGACAACTCTGCGAACTTAGCCTCATATTGGTCCACAATCAAATTATTCTATTTTAGTTGCATGAACTCCATCACTTTCTTATCTGGAGCACAATCTGAGAAATATTTCCCAAAAAATGCCTTGACAAAACCTTTTCACGTTATAGGAGTGTTGGTTGGGAACACTGTCCCTCTAGATACCTTCCACCAATAGCTGGCATTTCCTTGAAGTTGATACTCAGCTAGGGCTATCTTGTCTGTGTTGTTGCATCCCAATAATGCAAATATCTTTTCTATCCCGTCGATCCATGACTTCGCCTCTTCGAGATTCCCTACTCTAGAAAACCTTGGTGGTTTCAGCTTCAAAAACTACTCGATCAATCCTTGCAAATGGCGCTCGCCATTCCTTGAACTAGAGGCACCTTGCCGTGCCTGTTTTTCCATCAAAGCCCCAACACTTTCAAGTGCTTGGAGGATTCCTTCCATCCGAGGATCTTGCTCCGAATTACCACATGAACTCATCGTGTCTTATGAAGCATGCATATATCACAAAACTTAGCAACTAGCTACTTAGTAACGAATGTTACTCGTACCTCGTAGGCAATCAAAACAAACACATGCATCTAGTATTTTGTATTCATGAGATCTATTCTACGACTCCAACCTATAAGCGCACCTTATCACTCCATAGGTAAATCTGCTATGATACCAAACAGGCTGTGACGCTCCAGAACGTCACGCGCTGCACATGTCCCTACCTTTTTATGTTTAATACTTTAAAATTTTTCACATGCGAAAGCACATAACATCAACACCACATAGCACGAGCAATCACCATAAGTCAAGTTATATAATTAAGATATGCTTCATTAGTAATTTCAATTCTATTTCAAGTTTTAATACAACACCTAAAAGACAACAGATTACATTGCATTAACTATGGGAAGAAGGTTCGGCTCCAAGGTTTCTACTCCATGCGTTTACTCCAAAAAGACCATACCTGCATATGGCCACTCACTAAACTACAGGTCGATTACCTCGCCCGGTGAAGTCTCGTCGTTGTCGTACATGCCTGGAGGACCATTAAAACCTCTCAGAGGTCCCACTGTCTCCCCATCATCAATACATATATACCAGGTAATGTACCTGTGGGTGATCCACTCTGAAAGTCCTACGTCGACCCATAAAATAGACTTGCATATAACATAAACTATGTCCAAACCATGTACGACTATATCTTCTATTACAACGTAGAACTGGACAGGAGCTCCGAACATAGGTGGTGGTGGTGGTGGTGGTAAAGGATCCATCCTACAGATCTGAAAAATAAAGAAATGAGCCGAGACCTAGTAAATGAAATCTCTAATTCTAAGAAAGGAAAATCCACCCATCACTCAACCTAGTACAACCAACATCATGCAATCAATCATTTCTAACTCCTTACATGACAAGCACACAAAAAATTTTACATTTTTATGTCGATGGCAAATCAATAGAAGGAATGTGTACTATTATTTACTATTACATGCGGATGGCTCACTATGCTATGATGCACACATATCTATCATAGACATATATCACGTAATCAATTATCATATTCAAAAAAAAATTTCTACTTCTCGATTTGCGGGACTTCTTGATTTGCAAGGCTTTTCAACTTCGAGGCATCTTGTAATATCGTATACAAAGCATCCCACCTCTCAATGGCATCTTGAAACTTCAGAGGCATCCGATTCACGGGCATCTCGATTCGCGAGGCATCATCGCCACGATTACGTGAACGACGAAATCATCTCGTAATTCTTTCATACATAATCGCGTAGCAACATCTTATGTCGAAACCATACAATTTGCAGGCAAATGATACATTGTCATAGAGTTATGTGAACATTAACGATTCCAATAACTTAACTCAAACACTCAAACAATGCATATTATGCGATTCACGCATCACTTGCATTTGCATTAATAGCTCTCTAATCATTTTCTCTCATTCTCTTGTAAATAATAATAATAATACTATAAGAGCTCTCTTAAACACATTAAGTTCAGAGCATCAAGATTCAATAGAATGGAAATTTTCTCTTGACTTTGGCCAAAATATTGACTTCGATAGATTTTGTTGACTTCAGTTGACTTTGGTCAAAATGTTGACTTCGAAAGATTTTGTTGACTTTGGTTGACTTTAGTCAAAATGTTGGCCTCAACAGAAAATATTGACTTCCACAGATTTTGTTGATCTCGATAGAAAATGTTGACTTCGACAGATTTTATTGACTTTGGTCAAAATGTTGACCTCAACAGAAGATGTTGACTTCGACAGATTTTGTTAACCTCGATAGAAAATGTTGACTTCGACAGATTTTATTGACTTTGGTCAAAATGTTGACTTTGACGAATTTTGTTGATTTTGGTAAAAATGTTTTACCTCAACAGATTTTGTTGATTTTGGTCAAAATGTTTACCTCGACAAAAAATATTAACTTCGACAGATTGTTTTTTTTAACGGACCTGATTTTCACAAAACTTAAGTCTACAAAAAGAAATTTCTTTTTATCTATTTTCAGTTCTTTCCAGTAGACATATTCACTCATTTAACATACACTTTAAAGGCATCATAAGCACACAATAACTTCAAGATAAAAGAACATAACAATACTACTCATATCAATAACTTCAAGCAAAATCAATCATAACAACCATCCAAGTCAAGAGCACTAAATAGATTCTCATAGCTTAGTACTTAGAGTTTCACTTACCTCAAAATGATTTGAACAAAGCAAGCTTTAATTACCTTTAAATAAAATTATCAAGAACTCGAGTTAACACTTAAAATCTTTTCGAATAACAAAACTAGTTAGGTGAAAGAGAAATAAGGTCCACAAAATCACATTTTCTCTCTTGAAAAATAGAAACAAAAAGCTTCGATCAACATTAAAGTGAGGCCTTTTTCTCTCACTGGAAGATTTTGAGAAGTGAGATTGAAGGATCAAAGTGAAAGTGAAGAAGGAAGAAAATTGGGGACCTGATGATTTTGGGAAAGTAAGAATGCACGATCTTAGGAGAATGTCTTCTTCAAGTACAAAAGAGACAATGACATTTAACCAAGGTTAAATGAAATGATTACTTTGGTTAAAACACTTGGTGGTAAATAAAAGAGATACGTACAAATAATAAAGTGATATTTGGCATAACTCTATGGCTTCAACTTAGATATTTTGATAATTTGCCATGATATCTTGTACATCAGTCCATAAACGAAGTAATCAGTGCATAAATAAAGAGAACCTGTGTCCATTCTAGACGTTGATAAGTCCGAAAAATATTTTGAACGCGTCAAAATGTTTCGCAAGATTTTTCGAACAAAATGAAATATTAAATTCATTAAAATTCTAATGTAACACGTATTCAATACGTAAATTCAGAGCGTATCGGCCTTCAAAATCAAACAACGCGGCATGCGTTTCATCATTACTTTATAAAATTAATTCGAAAACACATATTCGTCGATTCGATCCTAATGAAAACATTTATGGAAAAACTATGGATACGTAAAATACGATTCGGCCTCCGCGATTTCTACATAAAACACTCAATTAAGACTTTCACGTGCGATATTTATCGTCTACGAACTCATACGCATTATGAATATAATGCAGAAATTTTCCAGATGTCACAATGTCGAGTCAATGCAAGCTAAAATAAAAGCTTTAGCATCTTTAGCCAACCATTTGAAGAACGAAGTTTCGAGGATGAAAATAGAAAGAACATGTTATCGAGCATTAATTGTGTTGTTGTTATGCTCTGTCGCCTATTTTCTAGCGATATGTCAAGTGAGTGATGAGAAGCAGTTTCTAAGTCTTCCATAATTGATAATTAGTGGAATATGTATTTGTATTGGTTAATTGTAACTACAGCAGGGGCTTCGGCTTGTTGCAAGTTTTTAATAGAACAAGAGGTTTGCTGGCTATATGGTTGGATATGGAAGGTTGGAATCGATTGTTTCTGAACACTTACAAGTTCTGTTGTCCCATTATGTATTGTCAATCTCGATTTGTTTAATTGTTGCTTCAGATGTTTAGTTTGCTGCTAGTAATGACTTGTTACAGTTGCAATGTTTGCTGAATTTTTGCTAGTTTGCTGCAAAATTTGCAGCAATAGTTGTTCAAATGAAGGAGTGGTAACAAATACACAAATGATTATTTCAATGCCATAATTTGTGAATAGTGATCACTTAAGTGCCAGTTGTGATTAAAAAGTGATCACTTAAGTGTCAAGTTTTGATAAAAGGGATCACATAAACACTAGTCGAAGCAAAATGTGATCACTTAAGTGCCAAGTTTTGTTGACAGTGATCAATTAAATTTTGTTGAAGGTGCAAGGTGCAAGCAGTTTGCACAAGCACCTTCCTTGCAGCTTAACAACACCACCAGCCACCATTACCATCACAATCTACCACTAGCCACCACAAGCTAGCATATAAGTGCCAAATTTGTAGCCTTGACTTGATGCTGGTGCACAAAGCAGCTTTGAAGGTGCAAGGTGCAAGTAGCTTGTACCAGCAGCTGTTGACACCTGAATTTTCCCGACGAATGAAGTTAGAAAATTCGAGAAATGAGACCCCCAGCAATGGCGAGACTCGTTTCTTGACCAAAAAATTAGATTGGCGTCTTTAGTACCTTAATTGCATATAAGTGTCAATTTAGCATAGATATGTAAATTTAGACCTCTAAATTTTACATTTTCATAATAATGGTCGAATGTTGATTTCTTAGTCAAATTGAGAAATTTAACCTTCGATCAAAGAAAAAATTAAAATTTTGTTAGTTTCTAATTTTGTTTTAGACATTTGATTTAGGGACAGAAAAATTTAGAAATCTCGGGCCCGATAAAAGAAATTTAAAATCATAGAGTTAGTCGACCATTTAAAACATTATACTTGGTATTGCACGATTAAACTCGCACCTCTCTTAAGATCGCGTCACTTGGTGCGACACTTTAAACTCTAAAAGGAAAATCCTTACATTTTGATGACTAGAAAAATGTTCTCGAATGAATGAGAGGGTGGTGGCACAAAAGGACAAAAAAGGAGAAAAGTCGAAAAAAAGAAACAAGAAAAAAAGCAATAGAGAGGGAGAGAGAAAAGGCACAGGGGCTTCTTCATTTCTGGGAGGGAGACGCAATCACCATCTTCGATCACAGGCCTTGCACCTCCGACCCCAGCTACTATCTTCATCCATCCACAAAGCCATAGATACAAGAATCATCAAAAAATTGGAAGAGAGAGAGAGAGAGAGAGAGATCGAGGGATGATTCGAACAGATTCGAGTGAAGCAAGAGAGACTAAGGGAGCACAGAGGGGGAAGCGAACAAAAAGCTTGCTCGTTAGAGAAGAAATCGCGATTCTCTTGCCTGTCGCCACTCCAATCGTCGATTCTTCCTCACACTGGCGAACCAGGTAATCCCTCGAATGCCTTATCCTCGTCGTCCGTTAGACAAATTTTCGGGCGACTTTTGTTTGTGCAAAATCGAGTCTCGTTTGTGATGTACGAGGGCTGTTTGAATGTTGTTTGTTATGTCTAGGTTGGAAATCACACAAAATCTGAAACTATGATCTTGTTCTCCAAACCGCACCCTACTTGTTTGATAATATACCTAAATGAAATGTCAATCCTGTTTTTGCTTGATTCATGTTTTTAGGGTCAGTTTCTGTCTGTTCTTAATACATTGATGTTGGAGTAGTCATTAAGTCTTGTGTTTTTCTACCTTGTATTGTGTTTGATTTATCGCTTGCCGGGATCGATCGAACACACGAGTCGGAGACCCCCACTTTCTCGATTAAAGTCCATCACTGCTATGTGATGTCCCCCTGGTTCCACCTTTCTACCATATGCATTTTGTTTTCATTGAGTTTCTTGTGGATTATGGTTGATAAATATAGAGTTCGGTTGGTCGGCGATGAGGTTGTGGCCGATTGCTTTTTGTTGAGGTCACCGATAGAGATCTAAGGTGGTTGGTTTCCGAAGTCTGGTTCAATGTTGATGTTGGAGCTCGATTTAGCCGAGTGTGATGATGCCATTTGGCCGGCGTGAGGTTGGTCGTCGGCGCAAAGCAAGTGCCGCCACTGACGCGTTCTGATGTGAGTCCGATGAGGGGGAGTGATGACAAAGAAGACCGTGTGCTCTACCTTGCAAGAGAGGGGAACAGTCCGGTTGGACTGGGCCCATCGTTGGTTCCCGATCTGACCGGTTCGGAGCACATCTCCTTAACCAGAACGGCGGTTGCAAAAAAGAGAGAGATAAGGTTAGGGTTTTCATTATGGGCTGGTCCAAGTGGATAAGAATAGTTAGAGTATGAATTGGTTTGTTTTTTTAGGTTATCATACTTTGGTTTTATTATTAAAAAGGAATTGAGCTCGAACTGATGTAATAGTTTATGCCCATCGAAGGAGGTTTTATTCGGACCAAGCCCACGATTTGGTCCGAATTTCAGCCCGATCCGGACCTTTAAGGCCCGAGTCTGATCCCACAAATCAGGTTAAGTCCCTTGACTCAATTTGAATCCCTTCTTTTTTAAAATAAATAAATTCGAAATTAAAAGAAAATTATTATATAAAAAAGCAGAAAATACATCTTGCTTAGTTTTAAGGGTCTTGTTAGTTTCAAAGCATGGCATAAAAATTTTGAAATCTTGAAAATTGTAAGTTGAATGAGCCTTTAGGGCTTTACCTTATTTTTTTTAAAGTTATTTCTTTTTAGGGACAATTATTAGGTTGTTGATTGTGCACCTTTATTTCGATTTACTTGATTATGCACTTTTAATACATTTATTGTTATTTTCCTTTTTTAGCTTGGTTAGGATAGACTACAAAGAAAAGAAAGTTGAAAAGATTGTTGTGGACATTTTAATGGTAAGTGATCAAGTTTAGGTACCGAAAGGGTGCTAATTAAACGATTAGCGTAATCAAGTCCCCGACTTTAGATCTCTAGTTGGGAAGGAATCGAGACGACACTCCCGCATCTTGATTGTTTCTAGCTGACCTCAATAGGCTAGTGGCGACTCCTCATTCAAAATTTTCATATAGGATTATTTGACCTTAAATTGATCTTTCCAAATATCGCGCGAAGTATGGGCTTGGGAGAGTCTACGCCTAAATTGATGGGCCAATCGGCTCGCCTTTTTAGGCAATACCCCTAAATCTTATGGACCTATTTGAAAATTTTTAGGTTACAACAGCAGCTTGCACCTTCTTTGCAACTTAACAGCACCACTACCACCACAATCCACCCCTAGCCACCATTACCACCACAGTCCACCACCAGCCACCACCACCAACACACCAGCCACCAACCACCAACCACCACCATCAACGAAAAGCAGGACAAAGCATGAATATAAAAATGACAAAAACATTGAATAAACGAAGATCTTTATCATTCCATCTACATTGAACTTAATATGAATAACAAAGTAAAACATCATCCATAGGAAGTTATGTTCTTCCCGCCAAAAACAAAACATCGAACTAACAATTTGCGAGGACACAAACTTCAGCCCATCAAACAAAAACTAACTAAATACATACACCATCCCATCAGTCGATATGCATAACCCCCTTAACTCGTACTCCTTCTGGTCCTTATATCATTATCCTCGCACTCTTTCTAACTGGACGTGCAACCTTTTCTTGAACTTGCCTTCTCATTGTCTTTGGATCATCAGAATAAGAAGAAGAAGGAACTGGTGGTGGCTGTTTTCAAGTTGTAGCTGATGATTTCTTCTTTGTTGGTGTAGCCGTTGACTCTTGCGTTGGGCTTTGAGAGATAACAACCTCTGAACTTCTCCCAAGCTACAAAGAACACAACCAAATTGTCAGCAAAATGAAGTAAGATAAATTAAATCATTAAGTCTTACGAAACTTACATGTGGAATAATTGTTCTAGTATGTTCGTCCATATAAAGGCCATAACCATATTGCCTTAGCCTCCTCCCAACAGTCACTCTTGTTCGCATTGAAGCGTCACTTTCAACCTCTCTTATTTGATTTGGAGCATCATTTTCCCCTCTTCTTTGCTTTGACTTTGGCGTTGTTCTTGCCTTCAAAAGGCGTTTAAAAGTCATTTTCAGCCATAATTTTTCAACANNCTTCTCATCTGAACAATAGGCAAAGACATTAAAAAGTTAAACATCAACAAAAATAAAACATCAATACAAATTTTTCAACTTACTGGGTATTTTCTTCTCATATGAATAATAGTCAACTCAACTGGCCCTTAAGCTAGCCTTTCTATTGCCCCTTTAGCTGGCCATTTTCTTCTCATCTGAACAATAGTCAAAGATAATAAAAAGTTAAATATCAACAAAAATAAAACATTAACACAAATTCTTTAATTTATTGGTTATTTTCTTTTCATTTGAATAATAGTCGACTCAATTGGCCCTTGAATTGACCCTTGATTGACTCATTTATCTGACCCCACAGTAAACCCTTAGGCTAATCCTTTAGCTAGCATTTTTCTCACTTGACAAAGACATTAAAAAGTTAAATATCAACAAAAATAAAACATAAACACAAATTCTTGAACTTACTGGGTATTTTCTTCTCGTCCAAACAGTAGTCGACTCAATTGGCCATTCAGTTAGCCTTTTAGTCACCCCTTCATCTGACCCCATAACAGACCCTTCAGTTGGTCCTTTAGCTAGCATTCATCTTACCTGACAAAGACATTAAAAAGTTGAAGTAGAAATTCAAACCATGTACTAACATACAAAAAAATAAAATAAACACAAATCTTATAACTTACTAGGCTTCTCCTCCTCGGCTGAAGAATAGTCGACTCAGATGACCGTTCTGTTGGGTCTATAGCAGGAGCTTCACTGTAGGACTGTTGTTGTTAGTGCTTCCTCAACAGATAACCTTTATTATTGTGCCTTTCCATACAACAGTAGGAGCACAATTTTCTTTTCACCAGTCCTACCTATCCTCCTTTGAGCTAAGACCTCTCTGTCCAGAATTCTTCTTTTCGATTTCGGCCTTTCTGTGGCCTTCTTTAGTGGCAAAGGCTGAAGTGCTTCAAGATGGGTTGGCTCCCAGAATTTCGCATTTTTGAGAGACTGCATCATAAATTGGTACGAAGTAAGATATTTGGGTTTCTTGTAATATTCATTGAGGTAATTGCCTATGTTGTGGCGCTTATTCTAGATGACACATATGGCATGTTTACAAGAAATTCCACTTAGTTGCCATGCTCGACAAGAACATTTCTTCGTTGGTAAGTGCACAACATACTTATCATCACCCCTCATGATCTCATATCCTTCATCCTCATTCAAACATGGACAATAAAATCTACTCGCAACCAAGTTGACATCCAATTTCTTCACAATATTAGGACCCGATTGCGTAGTCCACTTTGCAGCCAAATCTCTTTATTTATGTAGCCGAGTCGTGACCATAACTCTTATATCTTCAAGCATGGCAACAATTTATTTACACCTGGCCTCTATTATAGTTTAATTAAAATTTTCGATGAGGTTGTTGTCGATACTATTACACTTAAATTCCTCACTGAAGAAGGCCCTGCACCAATGCTTCGGTTCTGTCTGA
>BCNH02000001.1:12947823-12960730 GCA_001662345.2 Metrosideros polymorpha var. glaberrima
ATCTTTATTTGTGCCAACAATAGTATGCTTTGTCGATTCTTAAACGTGCACAAATTGAGGGCTGCAAGCCGGCTTCCACACCAATGGCCACTAGCTCTCATTCTAGTACATATGCAACTCTATTTTCAGATTCTACGCTATATCAAAATATCGTTGGAGCTCTTCAATAACTCACGATTACATAGCTAGATATTTCATATGCAGTCAATTTTGTCTGTCAATTTATGCATCAACCTACTGTGAGTCATTTTCAAGTTGTGAAGCGCATTTTACATGATGTCAGCGGCACAACAAATGGACTTGTATGCCTTTTGTGATGCAGATTGGGTAGGTTGTCCCTTGACTCGAAGATCGACTACTGAATTTTGTACTTTCTTAGGTAACAACTATATATCATAAAATGCTAAGGAGCGAATAGTTGCTCGATCCAATGCCAAGGTAGAGTATCTTGCAATGGCATCAACAGTTGCAGAGATTACTTGGATATCATTCCCTTTGAGAGATTTGGGTCTTCATCTCTCATGTCCACCAATATTATTTTGTGATAATATCAGTGCATTTTATATGTCGATTAATCCAATGTTCCATGTAAGAACTAAACATATCGAATTAGATTATTATTATTATGTGCGAGAAAAAATGGCTCTTGGAACACTTGTGATTAAGTATGTTTCGTCTGTGCATCAAATTGCTGATCTCTTCACTGAACCACTGTCAAGAAATACATTTGGAAACTTATGTCGCAAATTGCAAATTTGGAATTCTCCCATTCCCAATTTGAGGGGGAGTAAAGGCACTAATTTATCAATCAAATGAGAGGAATCTGAAGATATCAATCAAAATCACAAGTAGATTCTTGGAGAGGCTAGAATCAAGGGATTGACAACTTCCATAATATAACGATCTCTTCATTTATTATTTTCCATTGTTATATTGTTTCCTTACGAAGTGTAACGGTTTGTAAAATATTTATATAATGGGAATCATCTCAACAATTGTACGTTGAGATCAAGAATCAAACAGCTTTGTTCTTTTATAGGACTCTAGTTTGTAAGGAATTGATCATTCTCTTGGAATTGTGCTCTCCTCTCATTTTAATTCGAATTAAGATTTGCACTTGTCTCATTAGATACCGTGAGTTTTATTAAAAAAACATATTATTTTAATGAGTTTTAATGTTGCAAAGGAGCATTATTGAAAATTCTAACATGTTTTGCAACTCTTTCTATAAAGTATTTAATTGAAGATTTTTGTTAGTTTCCCTCATTATTACAAGAACGTTGTTGATTATACATAAAATTTCTTTGTATCATGTAACAACGACAATTCGAAATTTGTAACTATTCGGGTCCCATATTTCACATTGATATATAATATGACCGAAGAATTTCATATTTATAATTTTGTCCAAAAACGGAAGATTCATATGAAGTAGGATATCTGACCAAAAATATATACATGAAGTAGGATACAACTTAACGTATAATCATAAAAAATTCATATACCACCTTTACGAAAATGAAAATTTCACATCCGTGCAATGGACGGATTGATAAAGGGAAGTTCCCGGTGTGATAAAACTAAAAATAAATAAATTATTAACAAAAGATAAAAAAACTTTATGTATATTCTTTGGGAAAAATTATACAAAAACCTCCTGAACTTTAAGATAATACGAGCTCACCTCTGAACTTTCAATTGTTATAGAATACCCATTGAACTTTCATTTTGTTACAGCTCTTACTCTTTGGTTATTTTTTTCGTTAGCATGTGTGATGTATATGACTTTTAAGGATTCAAAGTATACTTTTTTCAATGATAAATGAGAGATTTCCTAAAAGAAAAAATGAGATGAAAGTTTTAGGGATAATGTGTACTGCCCTAAAATTCTAAGGTGTTTTGAGTAATTCTCTTTTTTTTTTTTAAAATGTGAGAACAGTCTAGAAAGATAAACGTGCTTCTCAATTTTGGCCTATCGAGTACTCTAAGGTTGTGTTATTCAGAAAATATTACAAACCTTATGTATGTGTTTTCACAAACTTAATAGACTACGATCCAATTTTATGTTCTCTTTGAAAAGCTACATTAACTTGAATATACATTATATTAAGACTTCTTTTAATTTATCAAATCTCCTTTAAGCGTGTGTTTGGATGGACTTCTATATTATATTCTGTTTAATCTAAACTTTGCGTGACATGCATTTTTACTTCTTTTTTTTTTTGACCTTAACGGTTGAAACTTTCATAATATACAAATATTGATACGTGAATTCACAAATAATTTTTTTTTATGATTTTTTGAAATTGAGATAATATTCTAAATTTTCGCCTAAATTTGATTCTAGGCAAAAAAATCCATCATTTTGGATGACACCCTTTTGAGCTCATTCATTTGCTCCTTCGTTCTACAAATATACCAGACCTATTCACATTTTTGGGTTCAATAAGCTTTATATGCACTCTCCTTCATCACCTTATAACTTTGATTTTTTTAATGGATGATGGACGCATAATTCATATGGGTCATAAGCCATTCTTTCGTTCACGGTAGAACTTAGGGTAGTTTATTTTATGAAAAATGAATAATTTGGAAATCGTTTTCCTAAAAATGATCATTTGTATCTGTTTGCACCAAAATTTGACCTGGTCATTGACATGAGTAACCGCATGGCTAAAAGATAAATGGTTGTCGATACTATATATGTGAGCCATTCTTGATGACCAGAAGAGCAGTCGATGTCAATACAAGTCAATGACTATAAATCAGCTTTGATATGCGTCGGCGTATGGTTGACGATTGTCTTAGCAAAACTAATCGGCAATGATACCGACGAAAAAGGTATGATGAGTTACCAATTGAGATAGTGGATGAAGTCTAGATGTCTAAAGGGCGACAAGAAACAGTTATGATATTCTAATTTGAAATCACTCATGGAAAGACAAATAAAGTCCAGTAAATCATGGAGAAGAGATAAAGGCAGAAGATCAAGGCGCGATTTTAAAGGAGTAACCACATGAAGTTAAGATCGTGACGTCATGAGAACATGGGATCAAGATTCTTGGAGATATGGAAGCATGGCTAAAACTGCAAAAAAATTGCTATCGAGCGATTATGTCATAGGCACTATAAAAACTAGTGCTCAACTACTCAAAGCCGCCGCGCACAAACAAATAAACATGTTATATTTCAATTATCGTTCAATTCCTACACTATAATTGTAGTTTCCAAACTCGCGTCAATGATTAAATTTCGACATGTTTCTTAGCTCTAGTTTTTAGATCCATGTTGTCGATTAAATTCCAGCATGTATCTCTACTTTATATCCTAGGTGCCTTGTCATCGATTGAATTCCCATGTTGCATCTTTACACTTTCAGGCTTTGTCATTGATTAAATTCTGGCATAGTCCCTATAAGTTTGGTTCTGTTTGAAGTGATTACGTTCTCAAGCTTTGTCATCGATTAAATTTAGACACAATTTGTTGTTTAGTTCCGTTTGAAGTGAAGTTGTTGATTCTCTTGTGTATGTGATATTTTCAATTAGGAATTGCCACAGAACCTGCCTCTTCTAATGAAAACCGATGAATGACTTTCGGTGAAAGATATTTCGTCGCAGAGTCGAATTCTGGCAAAACAATATCTCTCATAAGAATGAACGAACGAAAAACATTTTTATCATTCGAGAAAATGTTTAGACTAGTTGTTGATAATAAAAATATTATCTGCTGACTAATTTTTCTAAGCGATATAACCAATCGTTTTTAGAAAAATGATTTTCAAATCATTCATTTTTTGTGAATAGACCCTTAGCTGATAATTTTTTAGTGGAAACTCCAGGGATCACTTACATTAGTGCATCTAATTCCACGTAGAAATCTTGACGCTAGAATGAAGATCCCTTTAGCAGGATATAAAATTAATAGAACCGGATCATTGTTTTGTATGTAAATCTACGGATTAGGGTGATTTAGTTTGAAACGGTTTAAATTGAATTATGTCCACATGTGAAACATCAAGAACGGTTAACTCTGCGTTTAAGATGTAAATTCTATTTGTTTTAGATGATTTTTAGAAAGATTTAAAGTGGTTTTAGTGGACCTTAATCCTTTAGCACCCAAATCGGCTAAAGTGGAACGAACCACCACAAATTACTGTGGCATAATCTGTATTTTTAGCTTTGATCCATGTTTTTAATGCATTTAAAGGTGTTAATATCATTGTTGCATGTTCGAAGCACCTTATAAAAAAAAAAAATTAGCTCAAAATGAGCCTTTTAGAACCTTTAAGCGAGTTAGATGTATTCGTATTAACAAATCTGCAGATTTTTCTTTTTTCTTTATACATTTAGCCTTGTTAACTTTATGAACTTCGAATAAATCCACTGAATTAAATTTGATGTATTTAAAACAAAACGATTTAGAACAATATGGACTCAAAGCAGGTTCTTTTAATCACAACCTTTAAAAAACAAGCTAATATTTGGGTCGTGCGAACTATCGATTCGTAATAGGGGATCGTCGGATGCTCCATAGCGTCGCTACCGTTTATGGGACTGAGTCTTGACCAAGTACTTATGTGGACATACTACACCTCGACTTAGTAAGATTATTAGAATTCTAATTTTTGAATTTGTGATCGTGAATTTTTATAAGTGAATCAATTGAAAAGTGAATATTGATTCCCACATGATTGAAATTAAGAAATTGATTATCACATACTTTGAACTACTCTTTGAAAGTCTAAAACTCTAGTTTTGATCATTGTTTTCTATTTGGAACTTAGATGCTATTGATCTTTTAAGTATTGGATTCCTTGGTTTATTAATAATTTTGATCATTGTTTTCCATTTTCCGAAGATAAATACAATAAAAGGCTAGCAAAATCACACATGTGGAAGCATGTGCAATTAATCTTTTTCCCCAAAGGATGCATGTGAAAATTAAAAATACATAGAAAACATTATCTCCACTATTAAAGAATAAATCATTTGGTCTACATAGAAAACATTATCTCCACTATTAAAGAATAAATCGTTTGGTCAAGTAGAAATTTTGATCTATGTAGTCATGCTTATAGAGAGGCAAATGTTAATTTTGCCTCCATAATTTATGGGTTATAGTTAAATACTTAAATGATTTCAATTCATTTTTAGTTTCTATATTGGATAACATATAGTGACAAATAATATAGTATGCAGAAGCAGATGAAGTTTTGCCTCTACAAATTATGTTTCAAGGGAAAAGGTTATGTCACTAAAAATTCATTTCACGTCATTCAAATTTTTTCTTTATTAGAAAAGGCAGATTTTATTTTTACCTCCACAAGTAATGTTTCAGCAGCAAAATATGTATTGTCTCTGATCATCTGCCTCTAAGTGAGAGGCTTGCTGTAGTGGAAGCTACAATGGTACTAGAAAAAGCAAAGAGAATAGGGAAGATCTGGGAATTATGTATTTTGGTAGGTGAAGAGCGCTTGTGTAGTTCCCCTAATCAAATGTGGAGTTGCTGATTTGGCATGTAAGAGCCAATAAAATAGCCAATTTATTCTCTAACTTGAGAAGATTTGAATCCTTTAGTCAGAAAAATAGTGAAATTGAAAGAAAGGGAGTATAAGCTAAATATCGAGTTGAGTCATTCATGTTGACTGAAAATTAGTGTTTAGTTCACACAAATATTAGTATGAGCAAATATGTTAGTTCCTGAAAACTTTACTTAGAGCATAATGCGTAATTATATTGTACAATCCACAAACTAACTATGACAAAAAGCTTATCAATAAATTTTTCTTTATTTTTTTAACTCAATGGCAAGGTGCAAAGGCCTAGCTATTTGAAGGCCCATAAAATATCATGCAATCCGCATGAACAGGTTAATTTAGACCCTTGGCTTATGCAAGTAGCCATATCAAGGCAGTTTGTGCGTTGTTGGTGATATTTGAACATATACCTAAATTCTCGAGCCTGAATTAATTGTGTCAACCATAGAATTCGTCAATCTATGATAATATATCTGCCACTCGTTGGTATTTTACTAAAGTTTTATAATCAATTTGATTAATCTCATCAAGAATAATGATCATTGTTTCCAGAAAGTTTTGTGCACTTGATTGAATGGCTCATGACATATGCGCTGACGAGGATTTCCATTGCAAACAGTGAGGATAACACCACCGGTGGCAACTTTCGGCCTCAGTATGTGCAAATCCGACGTTGTCTTTCGTCCCATCGAATCAATCATGCATGCAATTACAGTGTGTAGGACGGTGACCCTAGATGTTTTTGACTCGTTTCCATGTTGCCACCATGAGTTCACGAAGCAATTAGAAGCTCATACAGTAAAAAAGGGCCAACTGACGAATATTTTAAAATTTTATACCTAATCCTACACTTGCACGTAACCCAATTGATTCTCTGTTGTTCTAGGTGGCACAAGGAAGATCCACGTAAAGTTTAAGCCTTTTTATAATAGAATTTCTTTTATGATGATGATCCTTTTTAGGTTGAGAAATCCTAAATTCACAGACTAAGTACCTTGCTAATATTATGAATTAGGTAAGACACAAATTAAATCTCGAGATGACCCAAATTAATTGTTGAAATATATCTCGAGTTTGAGATTGTACATGATACACAGTCTAAGTAAGTTTCCTAATTTAAATAGGTTTTCTAGTTTGAGCGGTTTCCTAATTTGAGTAGATTTTATAAAAAGGAGCTTCCTATTTTGGATACAAATATTATGAGATGGAATTCTACTCGGTAGACACACAAGAGCAAACAAGATGAGTGTTAGGGTTTTCTCTATGTGAGTTTCCCGAGTAAGTTTTGTTTTAGAGATTATGAGACAACACTTATGTTATGAATGTAATTTAGAATTGAAAAACACTCGAGCAATTGAGCCATTGTAAACTCCGTATTCTCTAAATTCATAGTGGATTTCTTGGTAGCTCTCCTCCTAGAATAGGTACCAACACTTGGATCGGACCACATGAACCTCTAGTGTCCTTATAATTTCTCATTGATATCTCTGGTAATTTTTTCTTGTCGCATTAGAATTCAATTACAATATCCGTTAGTTTCCGCACAAATTTCACAACATTAGTCTCGAATATTCTGCACTTGGTATTGTGGGAAATTGAACCTTGTTGTGTGCCACAACTCCCATAGATGTTCAACTCTTAACAACTAAGATAACGGAAGGAAAATATAACGTATTCTGCCCTTTTTATTCTCCAACAATATTGAATTGAAGTTGAATTTAAGCAATATTGGAAGTAGAACCATATTTATAATTAATGAATAGTATCATGGTACATTAGAAATCTTAGATTGGTTAAGTGTTTCTTTCTTAAGGTAAGAGACTTGGGCCTTGTTTCATCGTTTGGTAGCACGATTAGGATATAGTTTAACCCATCCTATATTTGGTGTCCCAACTGGATGACATATAGCTGGATAAGATCGGATAAAATCTGGAGAATCTATATTAGGTCTGGGGTGGATAGAAATTTTCTTAACCTGGTTGGATAACAAAAAACGAAGAAAGAAAAACAACCCTATTCACAGACTAACTGTTCTTCATCCTTGGCTACCGCGGTGTGGGTGGTCGCAGCTCTCAAGCAAGCTCTCTCTCTCTCTCTCTCTCAACCAACCACCTGTAGTGGTTGCACTATCCAGTCCGCGACCACCGTGGTGTCTCGGTCTCCCCAGGTGACCACCAATCTGGTGGTGGCTCTTCTCCGTCTCCCTCATCTATCAATGCTCCGTAGCCACCATCCCGAAGGTCGCTATGAAGAGGCAACAACCCCGGCGGCGGTGGTTGTCGTCAATCGCAGTCGCCAAAAACAGTAACCAAATCCCTAGATCTAACATTCTGTTTTTCGTTTTTAGCAACTTATTGATTTTTTTTTTCATTTTCTTAATGCTAACCTAGGTGGACTACAGACTCGACAGGATATAATATGACCAAATCCGGCGTTATATTTTTACAGACATAAGATAGTAAGAAGCAATCCAGGGAATTTTTAGCTCATCTTATCGTATTGTACCATAATCCTTGTCTTGATGACCAAATGCAATTGGTGATCTAAGAATAGACTTGATATGGTTTTAGGTTTAAGAAATAGGATCACTCCTTAATATATAGCAAATCGTTTGATAAAAATAATCTCCTGGAGAATTTTATTACGTTCGCCGTGTAAAAAATTTCACACAGTCATTGCAAGATGCATGGCATATGCACTTGGAGTTAGTTAATTACATGAACCGACTTTGTCTCCCGCCGATTATGATTGGATAAAACTTTCTTTGCAGCGTGATTGTACCTAATAAAGATTCATTTATTAATGGAGATGTTTTGTCCTAATAGTTTGATTTGGTTGGAAAAGGTTTTGAAAAGCCTAAATCAGTCCATATCTTTTCATGTTGAGACTAAAGTAATAAAAATCTATAACTCAGAATAACAAGTGGTTAGAAAACATGTGGTTGTTGATAAATCTTTCAGTTTTGGATTTTACTTCTCTTAGTTATAATATGTGGTCAGAAAACAAGAGGGAAAGATCTTCCTCAGTATGTTCGCAGCAATAATAATCAGTATGTATAGTGACGTTTCTTCAATCCATGCCAAGACAAATATAACAGGTCGTTTCTGGACATGCAAGGCTGATGCATACAGAAGCGTGGCTTTGTTACTCCTATATGATTTTATACTTGTTTTAATTATCTCTTTTCATAGTGCAGATACAAGTTTTATATGGGCAACACACCAAACCATTCGTCACGATGTCGCACCAATATAAATTCACTAATAAACTAATCCATTAGAAGTCTTTTCGAATAGATCCTTACTCTACTCTATTTAATATCTCATCAAAGTTGAATTTTATTATAAGTTCATTAGAATAAGTTCTATTTTATCAAAATAATTCCCTCTATTTTTTGTTTGTTCACTACTTTATATATGTATACGTAATAAGTATAAAAAAGGGTTATGATAAACCTAGAAAAACTAAGGATAGTAATCTTTGACGAACGGGATCAAAAACCGTTTTTATGTAGACACAAGAAAGAAATGCAGAAAATTCCTTTCTTGTGTCAAAGAAAAGGCTAAAAAGAAGAAGGCGAAGATTTGGTAAACAAACAACTAATCATAAGCCAAAAAGGCGTAGACTAGGGTTGCGATCAAGTCAGGTTTACCCTCGCATGGTCTCGATTTTCTCTCTTCCTTGTTGCTGTTTCACAAAGAAATGGCTCCAGAGGGCGTCGCTTTCTAAGCATCAAGAAAAAGAAACTGCCTTTTACGAAAGCAGAAGAGAGAAAGAGGAAATGTATCTCTGAGGCCTTTAGTCAACGCCGCTTTGCTTCAAACTTCAGTTCGTCATTTTCGCTTGATCAATTTTTTCTGAACTTGTACGGTTCGAAGGAGCACACGAAATTAGACCATAGACATATCTCAGTTTCTTTGTTATTGTTGAGGTTGGTTTTGGGTAAGCGAATGTTCAATGTGGAGATATCACCCACCTAATTTATGTTAATTTCAAGTTCAAAGGAGTAACATTATCTACGTGCTTATAATAGTGATAAGATCCCACATTTTATTAGCTTGTGAAGAATAGCTAGAAGCCTGCCTTTCCCCCTGGGTTCACAAAGCTAGATTGATATTATATAGAAGAAGATTAGTTCGTTTACTCCAAATGTTTAACTTGATAGAGTGTGAGGTGGAATCTGTTTTGTAACTGAGCACTCCCCTTCACGCGAATGCCGACTTGATAATCATTTTCAAGACTTTAATAGTGGAAACCCAGTAAGTGTGGGGGAACGAAATTTGGAGAAACGAAGACACTTTAAGAAGCAAACTGATAAATGGTGAAAGAGGGTGGGAGGAATCGAACTAGAAATCTTTTGCTCTAATACTAGCTTGAAAGTGGTAGTGAAACTATTTTCTTTAAAAGCTAACATTAATAAAGTATGACGCGAAACCCCTCAAGGTTGGCTCTGTTGGTTGAGGTATTGAAGGATTTTCAATTTGGGAAATGGAGATTACCTATTCAAATCCCACAAATCACATGCAAATTGTTTTGAGTGAGGGTCACATGCACACGTGTTGCAATTCCTTTGGGAGTGCTTTGATCCAAGCTTGTCCAAGGTGCATTGTTCATGGCCTCTTGGGTCAAGCACGGGTCAACAGAGTGTAGGGGTACTTTAGACATTTCATATTTTTCATATTTTTTTGTAATTTCTAGATGGTTTCATCTCAGGCACCTGTAATGTCCACTCATGCTAGAATACATAATGTTTGTAAAACGTTTTAGGGGGTTGAACTACTCAAACTATCCTATCTTGATAATCCCTTGATGAACATCGCTTATATCATCGATTGATACAATTGAGTACAACATTTTCTCATAGCCCAATTTATTCTTGCTTCCTCACAAATGATCTTGCAAATTGTGCATGCGCCTTAGAATTAGGGCATTGCGTGCTTGAGTCAACAAGTGTACTACTCGTGAACGAGGATAGTATACACCACAAGTTCCTTTGAAATGGGCCAACAGCCTAGACCGTGACATTCGGTATTAAACCCTGAGTTTACAGTGAAAGACTTTGGAATCACGGTCAACAGTCGAATGATTGAAGATTGGAAACGGATTGAGGATTTGCATACTAAGGTGAATGAGATGGCAAAAGGTGCATCATCACGGCACTCGCTGATTGGATCGGGTTCATGAGGATCACATCATGCCGGGAGCAATCGAATGGGTATTCTTGAGGATGCCGTCTGAGACTAGGCGTGTATTGTGCTAAAAGATAGCGCAACTGACTGCGCAAGTGGTCGTACTAACGCGAGCCACAGGTAGCACACCCAACTTTGAGGTGGGTCGTATAAAGGTGCCAAAACCAAGGGTTTATTTGGTGCTTGGGATGCTAAGCAGCACAAGAACTTTCTGGTCGACGTGGAGCAACACTTTGGGGCTGTGCTTTTGGACTCGAGCAAACCAAGATAGCTATGGCTTCCACGTATCTCTTGGGTGATGCAAAGCTATGGTGGTGGACCAAGTATGACGACATCCAATAGCACCCCACACAAGTCAATACATGCGATGAATTGAAGCAACAACTAGACATCAATTCTTTGCTGAGAATATGGGGGACAACTGCTCTTACACTTGTACACTTGATTTATTTGCAAATACAAAGTAGTGCAAAACTTTATTGGATAGTAGATAAAGAACAATGACGCTTTATGATTTCAGACAACAAGATGAAATACAATAATAGTGTTCTCAGTATTTCTCTTGTCCGACCCTTTTAAGCTTCGTTGATCCTCTTTATATAGAAGTCTTCCAAACATCTTATTGGAGACTTTGAGGAAGATCAAGATAGCCGTTTGAGAGTAGGTGGATGCCCTTTGCTGGAATCAGGATTGCCCATACAATTGTGTCCTCCGACGTCTGGAAGTTTCCAAAAGTAGCGTCTCTGCAGCTGCCATTTCACCGATTCTTGGTTTGATTAAAAAAACTGTCAATTGCTTTTCTGATTCTTCCCGATTTTTTTACTGCGGATTCCAAGCTTGTAAGAGCTATATTCTATACCAACAATGGTCATCTTCAGGCGAATACCTCACCATCATCACTTTCGACTCGATATCAGCACTATCTGTAACTCGTTATCAACATGTACACTTTATCAGAAGTCGATTGATGATCTTCAGTGATGATATTGGTGAAATGACACGCGATTGCATTAATGATCCTTTTTCGGTTTAGCAGCATTCAAAGACTTCCAAGAACACAAGATCGACTATGGTACCTTTAAGTCACCATGAGCTACTTGTCATATCAGCACTTGTCGTCCTAATTGTCACTATCTGATTCTCATCTATGCTGATATCGCAGGAATTATTGATATTTACATAATCATCAAAGCATCTGCACTAATCATAGTTGATATTAGTCATCAAAATTCCATAAGGATGTTTTCCCAATAAAAGCATATCGATAGAGACAGAAGAAAGAAAAGTGAGAATCGACATATTTGATTGGAATGATTGTGGTTTTTGGAAGATGTAGATTGAGGATTATATCTACTCGAGAAATTTGCACTTACCATTGTCTGGAAAGAAGCCAGACTCGATGAAGTAAGCTAATTGAGAATTACTAGATAGACAAGTGTTGGGTATTATTCGACTAACATTGTCTCGTAACATCACGTTTAACATCGTGAAAGAGAAGACCATTGTGGGTTTAATGAAGACCATATCGAATATGTACGAGAAGACTTCTACAATTTATAAGGTTTACTTGATACGACTTTTGTTTCACTTAAAGATGGGCGAAGGAGTGTCGATAGCTGATTATATTAATTAGTTCAATGTGCTTGTTAGTCAATTGATTTTAGTTGAAATTTAACTTTGAGGATAAGGTGTGTGCTTTGATTCCGTTGTCCTCATTGCCTGATAGTCGGAATTGTTGTGGAAACTTCCCTAATATGTTTTGAAGACTGACAAAACTTTCTATTATGCCAAATTGATACTAATGAATTTATCTTTTAGGTGTTCTACCTAAGGAAATCTCATTCAAACCTTATTTATCAAGTCTTGGACATTACGTCCGATAGATTATTTAATCACTTTGTAAAGAATATTTTTAGAGCATCATGGAAATATTACCAACACTTGTACGTAGTATTTTGACAAGTTGCTATACCTCTCCAAGCTCAACATGAAGAAGTTTCAGACTTAGAGAATATTCAGAGATCTAATAATAACATTTGAGAAGATCCTCTAATCATAACGTCTGATGTCAAAGATCTTTCAGACTCAACTTTCAACGAATATCACACTCGCAACGGCTAGTGATTTGATCTAGTATTCCACTTGAGAAAGTCTTCATCGAAGATCACATCCATAGATTGAT
>BCNH02000001.1:12963786-12990333 GCA_001662345.2 Metrosideros polymorpha var. glaberrima
TCGAATGATTGATAGTAAGCTTGATGGGAAGGCAAGAAAGTGCATATTCCTAAGCTATGCACAAGGTGAACAGGGCTATCGATTTTGGTGCCTGAAATCAAATTCACCTATTCTCAGTAGAGAAGTTAAATTTTGATGAGTTTCTAATACTTCTGCGTAAAAGTAATTGTGGTAGTGTTAAATCTTGAGGTAATTGGTGCTAGCAGAATAATCAACATTGATGATGCTTGTAGCGAGGTGGAGCTTGTAGAGCCAATAGTTGTTACAACTACTGAGTTTGACAAGGTGTGTGTTCAATCTATTAATAAATATGGATGCAATTGTGGTTTTTCTTTATCTACGATAGAAGAGTTGGTGTCTAAAAATCCTTGAGGAATAGTCAAATGTGCAAGTGGAGTTGGTATTTTGATGAGGTCCATGGTTATGGCGAGGTTTAGACTTGTGATATATTTTCGGCAATTGAGTCCATGGGGGGCTATGAGAGAGTAGCAATGAAGTTTGGATTTTCTAAACAAGCAATTGTGGCTCATCTCCAACGTCAACCCATGGTGGAGATTGTTGAAAATATGTCTCGAGTTTGAGCCCAAAAAGGAAAATTTCCTAATTTGATTATGCTTCCTAATAAAGAGTTTACTATTTTGGATTTAATTCTTGTCTATATATAAGAAGTGTTTTCTTTATGAAGAGTATCCAAGATGCTACTTCTTTGTGAATTACACACTGAAGCAATTTAACCGCGTTGAAGCCAATTAAATCTTATGGATATTGTGAATTCCTTTGTGAGATTGAGAGATTATTTTTTGAGGAATTGTAAGGGCTAAACACTGTTGGGGCTAACATTACAACCTAGAATGGGTGAATAGGTTCTTTTGAAAACTTTTGGCTTTTCTTGTGAAGATATGGTGCTGTAATAAAAGATCAGGTCAAGCAGCTATTTTAGGTCCTGTAACGTAGTAACATGTTGTATGATATAAAGAGCAAGAGAAATAGCTGCATACAAGAAAAGGTTGTTTGAGAACTTTGAAAAATATTTTATGGAAAATAATAAGTTCAATCTCAAACAGCCAGTCAACAGTCGGTGAAACACTTGCACGTCTTGTTTGACAAATAGTGTTGATAATAAATAAGTGATGATAAAAATGAAGAACTTCAAACAGCCAGTTGAACAGCTGGTGAAACGTCAAGTGAAACATGTGCATAACCTGCTGTTCAACAAATAGCGTTGATAATAATAATGAGGTGCTAATAGAGGAGAGATAAAAAGATGTGTAACCAGATATATAATGATTTTGTTTATCCCCAAGCCTACATCCACTCTCAAGATTAACAGCCATAAAGACAGGCTGGACTGCACTAATAACAAGCTTAACAAATTACAATTGGCATGAACTGATCCTTTACACTTGATAGATGACACTATCAGGATACAACTTGTACACTTACTCTTATACACTTGATCTCTCTCATTATTACCTTATGGCAATACTAACCTAATAAGTTCTATCTAAGAAAGCAAAGAAAACATCAACAGGAGGAGAAGCTACAAGCTAGTATTTCAAATCTACATTGTGCTATCTCTTTTCTCTTTCTAACTTCTCAACATTTTGGCTTAAAAGCTCTTTTCTTATATAGACATCTTCTATCTTCTCATTAAAGATGCTCTACAATGTCTTCTAGCCGTTAGAGATCCATTGCTGCTGTCAGAGAACAGTCGTTATCAGCTCCTTTTCCTAAACATTTGCAGACTTTTCGGAAATAACCATTGCAGTTTCTGCTCCCACGCTAACTGTTCCCGATACTGCTGTCAGTCACTATTTCCTGTTACCCGATAGACTTCCTGATCTTCCACTGTACAATTCTTGTCTTTAATGGCTATATTCTCCACTGAACATCCTCACATGATGTTCATCAAACACTAGGAACCACGTCCTGCATCAGCTCCACCATATAGTCGGTTCCAGCAACTATATAGCCAAATGGTATTGTTTCCATTTTCTACACTTGGACTCTTCGTGATTCTTCACTCGATGGATCACACCATGGGTACCGCTTGGTCTACAAGATCTTAAGGATACCTTGCAATCTTCACCCAATTGATCACACTATAGATATCGCCTGGTCCTTAAAGATCACCATAAACAGCCGCACCCATTGATATTTCCTCTAGTCCTTCCAAGAACATTGGCACTCTTGATTCTACCAAGCTGTTCATCCTCATGGTCCTTCCAAGCTTTACTGAACATCCTGTTCTAGACTTGTTCATCATGACAGATCCATCCAATTTGTTCACCCGATCTTTGTACCTCCAAGCCATCACAAACATTCCTGTTTTTCTCGGCTTGTTCACTCTCGATCCAAATCCTTCCAAATGTTTACCTTTGAAGATCCTTCTAGCTTGTAGACATCTTCAATGCTCAATCTCTTGTTCACCTCATACAGGGGTTGATTAGACTTCTAGTGCTATTTATGACAACATCCTACATATCGGTCTGTGTGCATATATCACTTTGTATTAAACCACTATACACATTAGTAGTCTTTAATTGTGTTCGTCATCATCAAAATAACATAGAGGATTTTCCCAATATCACATTAGTGATATTCCCAACAAACACAATGTGAGTTATTGGGTGTAATTGGGGGTTGGGAAATACTGAAAGTGTTTAAGTGTCTCGAGTATGGTTTTAATTACTGTTGTATCTCTTGATCTATAGTGGAATTCTTTGTTGTTCTCTCGGTGGACATAGGTCACACTGATCGAACCACGTAAATTTAGTGTTCAATTTATTTTCTTATTATGTTTATTTTATTATTCAATTGCTTGTTTCCGCAACATAGCCTCTAATTGTGACGCTAAGTTCACAAGCGATTTCTAGTTAGAGTTGTTCGGAATCATAGGTTTGAGCTATGCATGTCTTCTAGACAATGGTTAGACCGAATGGTTCAACGAGATGCTTTAAGATTAGTTGAGGCACTAAGTGATTGCCTTACACAGTGGCAGTACCAAATCGGGGAAACACTTGTGAGCCTACAACTTCACCAAAGCCTAATACTTAAATTGTCCTAGGTTATCTTGAGATAGGATCTAAATGGAGAAAGAAGTGGACTGATTAGAAGAAAATACTAGTTGAGTACCAAATCTGCAGCAAGGGCAAGGAATGATCATCAGAACCAAAGGGCTTGGATAAGGAGCGACTCATTGGCAGGCTTTTAGGATGGCGAAGGAGACATGAATGAACCGAATTGTGCATCGAATAGATGATTCTGGAGTGTGTGTGTGCGTGTGTGTGCGTGCGTGCGTGCGTGTGTGAAAATTACAATTAACTCATGGAGGGGCCTTTTGACGTAATTATAATGTTTAGCTTTGGAACTCCAAAGTTAAGTATGCTCAAGTGGGAGCACTACTAGGATGGATGACCTCTTGGAAAAGTGCTCACTTGTACGTCAAAAGATAAAACCGTGAGGCTTTGCATAAGACGGGCCAAAGTAGATAATACCTAAGTGAGTTAATCCATCTTTCTAGAATAGTTGCGATACCTTAAGAAACAATATTGATGGCTCTTTTGAATGTATGAAGGGCTAGTGCCAAAGCTGGGCGAAGCGAGCAAGGCGGGCAAAGTTGCTTATCGGCTCTAATTGCCCGTCGGTTGAAAATCTATCCCTTGCTCCATGGGAAATGCTTAAAGCCTTGTCATCAAGACAAGGAGGACCAAATGCAAAATGTGTCACGCCCCGGTCCTATTTCCCTAAGGCTCGGGCGTGCGATTTCGCTGCATTTGTCATTTAATTGCGACGTCGCCAACCCATTATTTTATCTTTCAATTAACACATGTGGAAGCGAATTTTATATCACCCATCCAATAACAATAACATGATAGCATGGAAAACACATACACAAAAACACATCTTATTCATATGCATCATCGACCCACATCGGAAGTTAGTTAAATTACACACCCTTTACTCAAGCCTTTTCCAATTGCACCAAAAAGAGGGAGGTCGAGGTTAACTTAACTCCTTTTACCTACTTCCAATTCTTAGCTTACGAGAACACCGAAAAGGACGAAACGAATGACCATCACTAGAGACTTGAAAAATGGTTAAACAACAATGATGAGATAAATTCAGCAAGTAATTCAAGCCATGACCATTCTACTCAAATAGTTATATCACAATTAAAGACTCTACATCTTTCTCTCCTTTTACACTTTTCCTTTAAAAATACTAACACTTCTCGAACATCCACACGTTCGACCACCAACGAGAATTCCGACCCGACATAAAATCATACTTTTCCACCATCTCAACGACTAATAATCACGTCGATATAAAAATTTCTTTTCAACGCTTCCACCAATGATCACTAGTCACACACGACTACCCGTCGACTTCACGTGCAACTTTTAAGACACGCTCCATCTCTAACCACAATATAAAAGGTTGAGAAGAAGAGAAATGGCGAGACTACTCGCCGTAGGTTTTGTCTGTGACGCTAGATCCTTTGCTTCCTTGAGGTTCGCTAACGTCCGAGCTTCAACGTGGCGGCAACGGCATGACGGCAAGGACACGTATGACATCCGAAAATTTCTGCATTATATTTATAATGCGTAGGAGGTCGTAGACTATATATATTGCATGTGGAAGTCTTAATTGAGTGTTTTGTGTAGAAATCGCGGAGGCCGAATCGTATTTTACGTTTCTGTAGGTTTTCCGTAAATGTTTTCGTTAGGATTAAATTATTAGATATATGCATTCAGATTGATTTTCTAGAGTTGTGACGATGTTCGTAACACCGCGTTATTCAATTTCGGAGGTCGAAACGCTCCAAATTTTCGTATTGAATGAGTGTCAAGTGTGAAATTTACTGAGTTAAATACTTCCTTGCGTTTGGTATACTTTGCCAAACGTTTTGACGTATTCAAAATATTTTTCGAATTTACCAAGGTTTAAAACGGACACTGGTTTTCCTCAATTATGCACTGATGACTTAGTTTACGTACTGATTTACAAAACATCTCATTTAAGACCATAAAGTTTAGCCAAATGTCACATTTTCAATTGCCCACAATTCATGTGATCTCCACCAAGTGTTTTAACCCAAGCAATCATTACTTTTTTAACTTAAGGTTATTTGTTCTTATCCCATTGAAGCTTCAAAGAATGTAGCCCCATTTTAGTCGTAGACTACATTCTCAGAATGCTTCAAGAACCTTCAACTTCACTTCTTCTTGTTCTTCCTCTTTTCAAAACCACTTCCAGTAGAGAAGAGGAATAACCCGTTTGGGTTATTGGAGCTTTAAATCTTTCTCTTTCAAGAAAGCTCAAGGTGATTAATAAAGATTTTACTTCTTGCTCCAAACTAGTTTTGTTATTCGAAAAGATTTTTAGTGTTAACTCAAGTTCTTGATGATTTTGTGTGAAGGTAATTAAGGCTTTGTTTTGCTCAAATCGTTTGAGGTAAGTGAAACTCTAAGTACTAAGTTAGGAGAATCTATTTAGTGCTCTTGACTTGGATGGTTGTTATGATTGATTTTTGCTTGAAGTTATTGACATGAGCAGTTAAACTTGCCATTATTGAAGTTCGATTGTGATGTTCTTTTGTCTTGAAGTTGTTGTGAGTTATGATGCCTTTTAAGTGTGTTAAATGGGTAAGTATGTCCACTGGAAAGAACTGAGAAGAGGTAAAAAGAAGTCCTTCTCGTAGACTTAAGTTCTGGAAAAATCGGGTCCGTCGAAAAAAGAAAAAGAAAAAGTCAATCGAAGTCAACATTTTGTGTCGATAGTCAATGCTTACTGAAGTCAACATTTTGATCGAAGTCAACATTTTGTGTCAATAGTCAACTTTTGACCGAAGTCAATATTTTGTGTCGATAATCAACGCTTTGACTGAAGTCAACATTTGGTGTCGATAGTCAACATTTTGACCGAAGTCAACCAAAAGTGTCGATGGTCAACAAAAAGTGTCGATAGTCAACATTTTCTGTCGAAGTCAACATTTTCTGTCGAAGTCAACATTTTGACCAAAGTAAACAAAATTTGTCGATAGTCAACAAAAAGTATCGATAGTCAACATTTTCTGCCGAAATCAAGAGAAAATTTCCATTTTATTGAATCTTGATGCTCTAGAACTCAATAAGAATGAGAGAGCTCTTATAGTATGATTATTTATGTGAGAATAGAAGAAAATGATTAGAGAACTATTAATGTAAATGCAAGTGATGCATGAATTGCATGATATGCATTGTTTGAGTGTTTGGGTTAGGTTAATTGAATCGTTGACGTTCACGTGACCCTATGACAATGTATCATTTACTTGCAAAATGTATGATTTCGACGTGAGACGTTACGATATGATTTCGTATGAAAAGAATTATAAGAAGCTTCTGTCGTCCACGCGATCGTGGCGATGATTCCCCATGAATTGGGATGCCCGTGAATCGGATGCTCCAAGATGATATGTTTTGGAAATAATTTTAGTGAAAGATGATGTATACCGTATGTTGATTTTGAAGTAAATGTGAATTTTATAGTTGATGTAAAGAAAATATTATGTGCATGAATACGAAGAGATAATATATGAAATAAAATATAAAAAGTTATGTTCCGTCGTCCACGCGATCATGGCGACGATGCCTCAAGAATCGGGATACCCACGAATCGGATGCCTCAGGGAGTGGTTCGAGATGCCTCGGGTGTTTCGAGATGCCCCATTGAGAGGTGGGATGCCCCGTGGTCGGATGTTGCGGGATGCCTCGGAGTTGAGATCCCCCGCGAATCAGGAAGTTCCGTGAATCGGAAAGTAAAGAAGAATTGAATATGATAATTAAGTATATGATATACGTTTATGACGTATGCCCATGATGAATAAGATGAATACTTTATATTTGATGCATGACCATGGTGCATGTTCACTGATGAATAAGAGATGGTATGTACATACTATGGCGTGGTGAGTCATTCGCATGTACTTAGTAGGCAATCTCAAGTAAGGTTGCTATTGATTTGCCATCGACATAAAAATGTAAGATTTTTATGTGCTTGTCATGCAAAAGAGTTAGAAATGTTTGATTGCATGTTGATTGTTCCAAGTTGAGTGGTGGATAGATTTCCTATCTTAGAATTAGAGATTTCATATACTGGGCCTTGGCTCATTCCTTTATTTTTCAGACCTATAGGATGGATTTTGTACCACCACCACCACTCGCACTACCTATGTTCGGAGCTCCTGTCCAGTTCAATGCTGTTATAAAAGATATAATCGTACCTGGTTTGGATATAGTTTATGTTAGATGCAAGTCTATTATATGGGTCGACGTAGGACTCTCGGAGTGGATCGCCCATAGATACATTGCCTGGTATATACGCACAGATGATGGGGAGACGATGGGACCTCTGAGAGGTTTTGATGATCCTCCAGGCATGTACGTCGACGACGAGACTTCACCGGGCGAGGTGATTGACCCGTAGTTAGCGAGTGGCCATATTGGAGGTATGGTCTTTTTGGAGTAGATGTGTGGAGTAGAAGCTTTGGAACATAACCTTCTTCCTAGAGTTAATGCGATGTAATCTTTTGTCTTTTGGGAGTTGTATTAAAACTTGGAAGAGGGTCAAAATGGATAAGGAAACATATGTTGATTATGTACTTGACTTCTATTGATTGCTCATGCTATGTGGTGTTGTTATTATGTGCTTCCGCATGTGAAAAAATTTAAAATATATTGCATAAAATGGTAAGGACACGTGTAGCGCATGACGTTCTGGGGCATCATAACACGGCTGAAAGAGAGAGAGAGAGAGGGATGAGTTTAAATAAACTCTTCTAAAACTTCTTCCTCAAGTTTTCTAAAACTTCTTAAGCAATTCTAAAGAGAGGGAGAGGGAGAGAGAGAGAGAGAGAGAGAGAGAGAGAGAGAGAGAAAAACTTCTTCTTCATCATCAAGTTTGCTTCTTCATCAAGTTTTGCAAAAAAAAAAAACTCTAATCGTATTTTGTCTTCTTCCTCACAAATATCTCTCTTAAGATAGGGCTTCTAGAAGGGGTAGTTTGGTAATTTCACCCTTGGCACTATTCATATGGATTGGGGCTTGGGCTTGATTATGAAAATTGGCCTAAGATAGGCCTTCTTGGGCCTACTTGGGCTCCTATTGTGGCTTGAAGTCCATTGGGCTTCTGAGCTTGGCCCACTTCTACTTGTCTGCAAATTAACGGTTCAAAGATGTTTAAACCATTTTTCGCGTCTTAGATTAGGTCAGATTAAGGATGTCACAAAATGTACCCACTTAGTAAGGCATGATGATCAATTTTCCAAAAGGCAATGCTGTGGAGGAGTTCTTGCCCGAGCAGATTGTTTAAAACCCAACCATAGATGCCAAATGAAAGGAATATCTAGTCCATTGGAAGGATTGAGGTGCCGAAGACACTAGCAGGAGGCTAAAGGGTCATGGAATCATAATTGTTGGGGCTAGATCTATCACATAGATGAGGGTGAATAGGTGAATTTAAACAATCTTGCTATGAAAAGCGGAATTAATACAATTAAGATAAAATATCGCGATAGTGAGGACAAGGTTTGAGTAGTGCTCGTGTGCAACAGCCTGATACAAAGTAAGCAAAAGTCAAGAGAAGATTGCACACGACGATTATAGTGATTCGGCTTAAGTCAAGCCTACGTCCAGTCTCCATGCTAACAGCTTATTGGCTGGATTCCACTAAAACAACTTCGAGAGTACAATGAATATAACAATCTCACAATGTCTCTCAGAGTTTACAATGTGAAGCACAGAAGATGAACAAGTGTATATATATGAGTGAAGGTTCTCTCAGACTTTGAAATTTGTAATTCTGTGTCTTTTCTCGTAGGTCTCTTGGTCTCCTTTTATAGTCCTCTAGCCTGCAACTACCCGTTGGACAGCTTCAGAGGATGATATCCAATTCTACCCGTTGAATATAAACTTCCCTTAATGAGATTAAAAGAGTCGTTGATGATGAGATTAGAATCCTCCTATGATTCAGTTGCCCATACCACTGAATCTAAGTTTCCATAAGTTAGAATTTCCAGTTTAGAAGGTGCAACTTGCTTCGTAGAGAATTTTGACTGTTCCTATTATACTTTGCATTATAGCCGTTGTAAAAGTACATAGAGTAATGGTCTTCAAAAATGAATCATCTAAATGGAATCCAAGCCAGATTACTAGATGTGTGTAAGAGATACTCCTGTGGTGATTAACCTTTGACATCCTTCCTCGCTTAAATGATATCACTTGTCAGTAAATAAGGTTCGAGCCGTGATTTCTTTTGCATAACTTATGAGTCCGAGACAAAAAGACTTAACCAAGTCTATGTGTGCTTATCTTCATGCTACGCCTTGGATTGTGCCTTTGTTACCTTAGTCTTCTAACATAAGTACATAAGGTAGCTCAGATAATGTACTCAAGCATATCAAACGATGGAATTCCCACAAGTATTTTTCACCTGAGAATAACTTTAATTAGACTCAATAGAAATCATGAAAAGTTTTGTTATTCATCAAAATATATTAGAAGTTTTAGTCAACAGCTATCTCACTGTAAAGAACAAGGCAAGTCGCTGTCGACACTGATAAATTAAGTGGGGGAGAGTATCACACGTTCTTTGTGAGTGCCTTCATTCAAGCTTGGCCAGCATGCATTGTCCAAGGCCACTTGGGTCAAACACACGTCCACATAAGGTAGAGGTATGTTAGAAAGAGGGATGCTAGCTAGCATGATGGTAATCGTGCAAGGAGGACCACTCACTTTAATGCTAGTAAGGGTAGGCTCCACTTACTTACTTTCTTTCTTTTTAAAGTATAAAAACAATGAAAAGTGAGTGGCAAAAATGGCTTCATCACTCCATTATAAGTGACGGAGCCGTCACATAATTATTTCTCTTTTAGAAATTTCACACTTTCATACTTTTTGTATGTTCTAGATTGTGTCATCTTAATCACTAATAATATCTACTTGTTCTAGATAAATAATGTCTATAAAACTCTTTAGGGGGTTCAACTACTTAAATTCTCCTATCGTGATAGTCCGTGAGGTACATTGCTTACTGTTGATTAACACAACTAAGTAGAACATTTATTTTATGACCACTTTTCGTTCTTGCTTTCTTACAAATGATCTTACGAACTATGTGTACGCCTTAGCATTAGAATGTTACGTACTTGAGTCAGTTGGTGTACTACTCATAGTCGAGATAATAAATGTTGCATATCCTTTGAATTGGGCCAACAGCTCGGACTGTGACAACATGCCATAGGCCTCAATTTAACCAACTCATGAGACTTCTAGGATGTTCATGGACCTCCAGGTAACAAGGGGCGCGAATGACTTACATTTTGTTCTAGAAATAAAATTTTCTATTTTTGATTTCTAGACGAGTTTCTAAACAAAAAAACGTGTTTGATAACGACACAAAACTTATGTTTTTTTTACGGCGGTGGACAATGGTGGGCGATGGGCAGACGGTGGCAGTGAATAGATGACGGTGGACACCGGCCGTTCACGAGCGGATGGCGATGGATGTCAGACCGGTGACCTACAGACGGCGGCGATGCAATCGATGGCGAATGGTGGTGGCCGGCAATGGGGGCGGTGGACGGATGACGGTGGATGTCGGACTGGCAATCGACGAATGACGATGGTGGTCGATGGCGAGGGCGGCAGATGTCAGTCGTTCACGGGCAGTGGACGTCGGACCAGTGACCCGCGAACTGTGACGAGCGATCGATGGCAGCAGATGCCAATCGTTTGTGGGTGATGGCAGTCCGGTGGCGGTGGACGTCGGACTGGTAACCGGCGAACAGTGGTGGTTGGTGGTGTGGGCGATGGCCAGATAGAGGTGGACGTCGGACCAACAAAGGGCAACCGACAGCGACGGGGCTGTCGAGCAGCGGATGGCGGCCAGTGGGGAGCGAATGGCGATGGATATCAGATCGGCGATTAGAGGCAGACGGCAGTTGGCGAGGAGCAGATGGCAGTGGACATCGGACCAGTGGTGGCTATGGCGGTAGCAACGGCGGCGTCAAACGGAGGGCAGTGGTAGTCGGTGGCGTACGTCGGCTGACGGGCGACAAGCTTTGGCCGGCAGTGGGCAAGCGATGGAGGGGAGGGAGAAGGTGAGGAGCTGGGAGAGAAAAGAGAGCGAAAAAAAAAATTATATTTCTATTCTAGAAATAGAGAAATATAAAATTTTTACTTCTGATTTCTGGTAAAATGAAATTGTGTTACCAAACAAATTTTTGTTCCAAACTTATTTATGGAATAGAAATTCTGTTCTAGAATAGTTGTCATGCGTGCCCTAGGTATCTCACACTTCTCCCTCTGAATTATTAAATACAGTAAGTGTCACGCGGAGTGCACATTTTGTAGCTTATTAAGTAACTCAGGCAATGATACAGTTTGTTTGTTGATATACTTGAAACTTAATATGGTTTTTATTTTGTAATTTTACAGGGATTATGCACTGACCGATTAAATCGATCAGTTGAACTCGATATGATCCAAATTTTAGATGGTCAAGATTGTTTTCCACATATTAAATCTCAACGGTATCAATCATTACTTTTTTCAGCAAGCTAGAAACTGAGGGCATGAAAGAACCAGGTCCGATACGTCTCTTCCCTGACTTTAGAGACATTTCGAAGTTACGTACTTTTCATATAGGGTAATAATAAAATGCAGTGATAAAGAAGATTATCCTATAGGTTTGAGTCAAGCTGTAGGAAAATGTTTTCTTTAATAGTTCAAAGTCCCGTGGGGGCGTGATATACTCTCTTTATTGTCTGAATGCGACATCAAAAAAAAAATTTTGATGGCCTCTAAAACTGCATTGCGGCCGTTAAAAATACTTTCTTCTTTCCTGATGACTACAAATATTATCATGCTTAAAATTTTTATCGAGATTTTGACTTCCCACTTATTTAATTCATGTTTGGTATTAGTAAGGTACTCGTAGTTTTGGATTTATATATCTAAATAGGCTTTCTTGTCACCCAAAGAATAGTCAAATCTCTCGAGAATCTCTCAAATATGATCATTTTATAAAGTCAAATCTCAAAATTCAAATTTCTAATCGACAAAGTGACTTATTATCGTGTGACAATATCTCTTGCTATTGCGAATCGACGAAGTGACTTAGATACAAAAACATAAAATTTTATGCAGAAGGTGCATAGGATAGTCATGATTTAGCTTTGCCAAAGTTCAATATTATATTTTTATGCATTGTAATTTAAAAAGGAACAAAATTGTAGTTTCTAGATTGCCCAAGGGTTCATTTGATTTCTCTTCTACTGGGGTTAAGAGCATGCGTACTAATCCAAACGGCCCCTAGCCAGGCTTAAAATCTAGGGGCCTAGGTTGGAGAAGCTGCCTTTGAGCACATCTAAAGGGTCAATTAAAGATAATGAATATCATATTGTATAATCTGATAATGCACGCATGCAAGTCATTGTTCAGAAAACGACACTTTAGTATTTAACAAAAGAAATACAGCGAGAGGGCAAATGCGAAGGCTATAGGCAGAGTTAATTGGGAGATGCGAGGACTGTTGAGAACGAGGCGATCAGTCATACTTGATTAACATTATACTTAGCTAAACTGTTCTCTGTTATACTAGTTTTGTCTATCTTTAGGTCCCTGTCCATGTCTTATATCTTATAAGGTAGAGTGACGAGTATAATTTAAAATTTTGATCTAGAAAACGGTGTAGATTATGTTTTATATCTTAATCTCCCCATGATATAAGATGTGACACCCCAAGAACGTAACACGCGAGACGTGTTCCTTTGTATATTTATCATTATTGATTAACAAGCGTGCAGAAGCAAATCAACACATTTCATACGAATAAAAATTTCACCAGATCTAGATAAATCATTACTTACATTACGCATCATCATTAGCTTATTTACAATCTTATCATAACATCTAGGATACATACAAAAGGCTTCAAAAGGTAAGGGTGGCCTAACTCCCATGCTATGCATATACTCAAAAGCGGGTCTGCACATAAGCCAAGATTGACATCAAGGGTCATTAACTTCACCCTCAGACGGACCGTCGTCATCACCACCATCAAATTTCCTCAACGGACCAATCAACTCCCCGTCGAGGTTAAAGTGCCATGCAACAAAACGGTAAGGCACCCAATCCATTTGGCCCACGTCTACCCACATAATCGAAAAACACATAGTAAATATTGTTTCGAACTCGGCTACGTAAATACTCTCATACATAGCTTCATAATGCATAGACGCACCAAATCGCACGAGCGGTACGTCCATACCTACACGTCTGAAAATAAAAAGTGAGCCTAAGCCTATAAAGTGAAATTTCTAGTTTTGAGTCAGTAAATTAGCTTACCACTTAGCTTGGTACATAAACAATTGAGCATGAACAATCAAGCATATAAGTTAAGCAAATCAATTAACATCATGGCGCAATATGCTTTTACTCATATACATGCATTGGGTAACCTTTCCGTCTCCTCCCGAACTCTTTCGAGGCATCCCAAACACACAGTAGGGGTATCTCAACTCCTGAGGCATCCCGAAACATTCTCTAAGGCATCTCAGACACACAGTAGGGGCATCTCGACTCCCGAGGCATCCCGAAACATTCTCCAAGGCATCCCAGACACACATTAGCGGCATCGTCACCCATTTAGGGAGACAGAAATACATTGTTCTCATGTATATCATAAATATATTCCTCAATTCAATAAACATTATTAAACAAACCCTCAAGTAATACAACAACACGTGTTCAACTTAGCACATCAGAGTTTGAAAGTCAACTTAAGTTCAGAACATACATCAGACATTTGAAAGCAATTCAAATTTCAGAAATTTATCAGATTTAGCAAGTTCTGAGATAGAACATGTTCTGAGGTAAAACGAGTTTCGAGGTAAACAGGTTCTGAGATAAAACAGGTTCTGAGGTAAATAGCTTATGAGGTAAAATAGGTTCTTAGGTAAACAGGTTCTGAGATAGAACATGTTCTAAGGTAAACAGGTTCTTAAGTAAAACATGTTCTGAAGTAGATAGCATCTGAGATAAAACAGGTTCTAAGGTAAACAGGTTTTGAGATAAAATAGGTTCTGAGGTAAATAGGTTTTGAAGTAAACAGGTTCCAAGGTAAACAGATTCTGGGGTTTTGAAAACAGATTCTGAGGTTAGTTCTGAAAACATATTATGAGGTTAGTTCTGAAAACAAGTTATGAGGTTCTGAAAATAAGTTCTGAGATTTCGAAAATAAGTTATGAGGTTATTTAAAACAGATTCTGAGGCAAAGTTTTAAAAACAGTTTAATAACAAAAGTTTTCAAAACAACTCAGTTGTAAAAGTACCTTAGAAGTAGAAAACATTCACATGCGTAAAACACCTCAGAAGCAGAAAACGTTCACATGAAGAACCTTAGAAGCATAAAACATCCACATACAGTACATAAACATGCACATGCTACCACCCACGTAGAATAGCTCAGACTTTAACTAGCATGTATTTACCCATAAACATAATTCCGATCATCATACTTAGCATCCATTAATTACAACCACATTCACACACAACAAACCACTAAGTTCAAAGTGCTAAGGAGATTAAACTAACTTAATGCCTAGAGATTTCACTTACCTTGAGCGCAACTCAACGACCGAAACTTTAATCACCTTTAAAGCAACCAAACAAAGATGAAATCAATGATTTTAGATTTTGAATCAAATTAGTTTAAGAAACTGGAAATGAGTTTCTTCGAAATTACCTTGAATTCTCTTAAAAACTGAAATCTTGTCTTCTCGGCTCGTAGGGTGAAAAGAGAGAATGATAGGAAAGTGAGAAGATGAAAAAAAAAGAGGATTTCTACAGCCAAGTGAAAGAACTTGAAATTTTTACTTAAGAATTTATTAGAGAAAATGATTAACTAAAACTTAAAATAAGAATTTGAAATAGGAAGAGTAGGTGTAATGCTGCATGAGAAGGGAAGTTACAAGTGGAAATGCTCATGCCACGTAAAGCTAGGTGGAGAGAATTTGGGTTCTAAGAGGGTAGAGCTAATAGTAGGGTAATGATATCTAATCTCTTAAACCCTTCTTTTTTATTTGAAATTTTTAGCCTTCCATGCAAAATTACTTCAAGAGACAAGTGGCTTCCAAAGTTGATTAAGGAAATATTATTTGAAGAAGAATTCCCTCCCCTATAGTCACGTAGGGGAGTCTTCATCCCCATTGGAAATAATGGCAATAAAGATACATAACATACAATATAGTAACAATTGAAACTTTGTCTCAATTTAAGTCATATGGGTCGAAAGATTAGATAAGAAAATTAAAATAAATTCAACACGTGAACCCGAAATCCGGTGTCCACTTAATGCTAACAAGTCCGAAAATATTTGTGGAATCCTCTAAAATTATTCGTAACAATACCAAGAGTTAGGAAAAGAAATCTCAATCCCGCAAACTCAAATCTCAAAAAGCATTAACGCAAACATCCAACACCAAAATATACGTCAACGATTATCAGTATAATTACGACACGATTCACTAGACAATACAATCACGGTCAATCATCATTCCGCGTTAACTGTACCTTGTGAACTTAGCGATCCGCCAAGATTCCTACACGCCAAACTAAATTATAAACTAAATAATACTTAGTGTTGTAACCTAAGTATTATTATCGAATACGAAAAATCGGGATGCAACATAAGATTAGAATTCTTGCTACAAAATTTGAATTCTTATGCTCAATATTGTGAGCTTTTATCATGATTTGCTACTGAAGAATTTGAGTTGATTTTTCTGCCTCTCTTTACATCTTGGGGTTCCTCTTATTCTCCTCCTCCCTCTCCTCCTCCTTCTAGATCCGTTCGTTAATAATTTCTTTTCAGAGCCGAAAGTTTAGATTATGGAATATTGAACTTTTCAATTAGATTGGTTCCCCATCGTTTGATCCAGATGTAACAAATAAGAGGGGGTAAATTGGTGCAAATGCATAGCGATATACAAACTCTTTTAATGTAACTGCAGATTTTAAAAATTTTACGAAGTGCAATTTTTGAAACTTCTACAAACAGTCGCGTGGGTGCAACAATATATGCAAGCGGATATAAACATTAAATAAATAAAATAGTGATAAAGAATATTGAGACAAGACTTGGAAATATTCAAACTGATGTTACTACGTCTTCTCGCCCAAAGCTACAAACAGCGTAGGCAAGGGCGAGCCTCGCTCGAGGTTGGCGAGGTCGACCTTCACCAGAAATTGGCAAAGGCAATCTCGCCCTTGTGAGGCTAGCGAGGTCAGCCCTCACCAAATTCCAGAGAGGGCGAGCCCCGCTAGATCCGGCGAGGGTGAGCCTCGTTGGCACTCAGCTGTGGCTAGTCGTCAGCCATCAAGGAGGCTGGTGACCCAAGGAGTAAGAGAGGAAAAACAAAGAAAAAGAAAAAAAGGAAAAAGAAAAGAAAATATAAAAAAACAAATAAATAATTGAAATATTATTAAAATATTATTAAAAATTATCTACGTCAGCACTGGTGATGCCACGTCAATGCTGGCCGATCAAATGGACTAAATTGGTACAATTGCAAAAGATGTAGGACTCAATTGACTAAAAAAAAAGTTTAGAACTGAATTTGCATAATTGCACTAGGTTTATAACTTTTTTGGTAACAATCCCGATTTAAAATTGATTGAACAATTTTCCCGCAAATGATCGTATCATAACAATGTCTCATCTACTCCCATACGATTATATACATGAAAAAGTTTGTAAAAATAGGAATCTCAACTTGCCAATTATTTAAATCATAATCTGTCGATTGAAATCTTTTCTCTGGCTATCGTCAGCATCGACGCATTCTTTTTTCTGCATGCAGCATGCCTGCATGGATTTCTTGTCAAACCCTTTGAACTGCTTTTCTTTTCTTGTTCTTCATAGTCAATATTAATTGATGTGATGTGATCGAGACGACGGTTGAAATTTCTTTTGATTTATCATTATAGGTGGACGAATAATCCTATGTGCATACTTTGTCATCGTTTAGAAAACATCAGAACTTCCAGAAGTCCCCACTGCATATTCGATTTGAATAGGACTATCAAAACTATAAAGTCATCAAGGAATTTTGAATAGCATTCGTCATAGGCATCGGTGAATAATTATAGTGTTTGACAAATTGCCTATAGGTGCGACCTTCGAGATAGAAGGAGCCCGAAGTTTCTACCATGATGGATCATTTGCATTATGATTCATTGACCAGTTTCTATATATATTGAGAAAATCTACACTTTTCGAAACAAAGCTTGCTTTTTTTCTTTGCTTTTTCATCAAGTTAAATCTCTTTGGTCTCACTCATGAATCTTCTGGACCATGAAACATAGCATTAGGAGTCCTACCATCATCTACATGTTGCAATAGAGGGATTGGACCAGACGCATTATTGACAGAAATTGGTGGCTCTCATTTCAGTCACACTTGCTTCGTAAAGAAGAGACACGATTCCTTTGCGGGTTAAAAGTGAAATAATGATGGTGGAGAGTCCTTCAATGCCATCTTTTGTGGGGGCTAGTTGGAATAATGATGATTCGAAATTTTGAAATATGCATCCACTTGGAATCATTATGAATAGAGTGAATTGCATTATTTTTTGTGAATATCCCAAGCTTATCTGTAACTTTTATGCACTTAAGTTATGAGAATGATCAAATCTACTTTTTGGGTTTTTTTTTCCCTTTTATGTTTAATTCGAAAAACGAAAAGATAAAAGATCGATGTACATGTCTGTATGTTTTGAGTCAAAAAGTAAAATATAGCAATTAAGTGCCCACTTGGTAAAATAACTTGATTGTCCTAATAGTACAATAATCAACCTCATCATTGCATTCTATGTGAGGAAGATCTTTCCTTCAAACACCCTACCCAGCTATAAACTAATGCTAGCGAAAACTAGTGGTAAAGCATTGTTTCAGTACGGGCCATTAGAGCGGTACCAAATCGAGGCAAACTCTGAACACTAGATATGACTTAACCTTCCAAAAATATTTACGATGTTCCGTATCTTATTAATGGTGTATCAATCATCATTTTAACGATCAACTTCTCCCTACCAAGTTACTCTACCTCACTATGAGGATATGAAGAAGGCCTTCTTTGGGATCCTTACTTTCTTCGAACGGAATGAACACAGCTAGAATCAGATCATTTCTCTAGAAGTCTTTCTGGATATTCCCGATCAGTTCGTGGAATTAAAGTTATGATCAATCCTAATAGGAGCTTATAATGTTGCACAAGGAATGGACACCAATCATACACTTGCATGAAAACTACTATTGCTTAAGTGAGGTCTACATCTAATTTCTCCTGAAGTTGGATCTAGGAATAGATACCTAGCACAACATATATGCCTTTTCCGGCTGATCAAGACAAGTCGTATGCATGATACAGACCATGAGACGGAGGATCGTTTTGATTGGATCAATGTATCCCATTGTGATATTTCGTTTAGAAAATGGTGTAGGCAAAAATTTCGTTTGACTTGAACAGTGCTAATCATCTTCAAGCTTGTTCAACTGTTATAGTATGCTTGACAAACATGCTGGGCCTCAACTTATACCAAACCTTTCAAGCATTCTTCGAAGCACGGGACAAGATCCCACTAAACACGAGTAAAGATTCGATTCCCTCCTCTTGTCAATCATTCCATCTCCATCATCGATTGGATTAGATCTGTTCAATGTTGGTGTTTCCTGCATCACGAGCCATATCATTATGTGCATGTGAAGAAATAATATCCTGTCTCGTGTTAACTCAAGCTCCATAGCAATTATTGAAATACACGTCTGAATTATATTCGAGAAGTCCTAAGTAGAAAAATTGATATGGTGTGGAACAGTCAATATATTCAAGTTAGCCATAACTTATTGGCTTAAATTTTTTAGTGAAGTTGGATTCAATTAAATATATTGACAAGTTTGAATTTGGGTATTAAGTTTTTATTGCACGCTTTCAACAAATGGTATAGAGCTCCCAACAACAATAATTAATCTCCGACTGCATGCTTGAAATGAGTAGCTTGCAATACAGAATTGATCACGCAAGCAAATTATTTTAAAGAATCAAACTTTATTTTCATCCTTTAATTAGATTTTAGTGAGGAGTATCTGCATTTATTTTTCTGGGCGTCGGTTGGACATCGTTGTCAATATAATACGACTGTGTCATCTGCTCCACAAAATTGTTGATAAAAGATTTTCAGAAAAGAAAGGCCGACTAGTGACACGTCATTGCATCATAATGCATAAAGGCCCTTTACAAATTGCACTCAATCCCTATTCCCTAATCCTAATATCTAAGCAAGGCCAAATAATATAATTATGACATCCACGTCAGCCACCATATAAAATCAACATCAAAAGGACAAGATTCCACCGAAACCTTGAGATGACATATTGGCAAGTACTCCACGTGTACACTATTCAAATTTGATTCGGTATGGAACTTCAATATCTCTTTGATTTCATTAGTACGCAGTACAAAATTATTTCCAGACATGTAGTACAACAAATAGAAACCAACCAACTACCATCCCAACAACCGAACCGGCCAACCAACCGGCCAGTAGGGCGGTCTTCCTCTAACCTAATGCATGATTCCAAAAATGTATTTCATATAGCTACTTTCCCGGACCTACAATTTTAAGTATTTACACTTAAGGTTCCATATATTTTTACACATTTTATTGGTTTACGGTCCTCGGCATCGAAATATATCACATCACTGAACACGCATTCGGGTTTTCGTCACTGAACATTTGAGGCGGGTTTAAGCGCGGGTCCATAGGGTGCAAATGCGAGCCCATAGGCATCCCGTAGCCTTCGTTCACATAGTGAGTCGGGTAGCCTTGGTTCGCATACCCCGCATGGTAATTGTACGGCTCCACTGCATAGTTGTGGGGGTAACTTTGGGCGTGGGCGTAGTTGTGGGCGTAACTTTGGGCGTACGAGGGTCCCTCGTGCCAATACATCGGAAGCGGCGCGGAGTAACCGGGGTACTCCATTTTGCTCACCTCCATCTTCGGGGCCTCGCCGCCACCCCCATCCTCCTTTTTGCTCTCTCCCTTGTCCTTCTTCTCGCCGCCACCAGCGGCAGCTTCTTTCTCTTTCTTGTCTCCGCCACCGCCGCCCCCTGCTTCTTTGTCCTTCTTCTCGCCGCCGCCTTCTTTCTCCTTCTTGTCTGAGGGTCCGTCGTCCTTCTTCGCTGGCGGTGGCGGCACCACCTCGACGCTCCTTTTGAGCTTCTCTCTGAGGTATGGAGTCAACTCCTTGGGGTCCACCGTCCCGGTTACAGCTACTAGATCCTTGGCTCCGTCAATGCTCACCGCGTTCACCCCTGTTTATGCCAAGTCAGATTGAGTCACACACCGTTCGTTGCCAGGTCAATAATCTTGCCATTTGGTGATATCTAGGTGAAGCAGGAAAGAGCTTTTAAATAAATGGACGAATTACGACATGTTCCTTGACAGCCATACATTAAAATAAGAGAAGAAGAGTTTACGGTCAAAATCATACTACTTTTGCTGGCCACAAGATTACAATCTTTTTCCCAAAAAGAGAGAATTTCAACTCTAAAGAACGATTTCCTTCTGATGAAAAGTGGAGGGCGTCCATTGAAAGGAAAACCCTTTTGACCGTAGAATTCAGAGTAGTGAGTGAATCTCTAGACGCTTTGAACTAGTCTCTTACCTTTGATCTTCAAAATGATCTTCTTGATCTTCTGAATGCAACCCTCGCAGTGTGTCCTGATTTTAAAAACCACCGTCGTCTGAACCCAAAAACAAAAAAGAACCACAATAATCAAAAGACTAGCTACGGCTCTAACCACCCACTGACCAGACCACAATGATATAAAACATTAACCAAAGCCAGTGTGGCTTTAGCATCATGAAATGTTCAAGAATCACGATTGTTTGGTCAAACAGAAAGATCCCTTCTTTGGAGATTTCTATGTACCTCTTTGGGTTTCTTGTCCTCTTCCTTCTTCTCCTCTACCTTCTTCTCCTCTGTTTTCTTCTCTGGTTTCTCCTCAGGCTTCTTGTCACCACCACCTCCATCTTTTTTGGGCTGCGGAGAAACAATCTCCACCTTCTTCTTCGTCTTCTCCTCCAATTTCTCCTTGATCTTCGTGGGGTCGACTTTCCCAGTCACCGTTAATTTGTTGCCGGCACTGTCGACCTTCACGTCTTCAACACCTGCACAACCACCACCACAACCACCATCATCAGTATAAAAAACAACAACAAGATTCAATTTGGCGGGGGTAAAATGTGATGCGTGTTAGGAAAGAGAGAGCGACATTTTCTATGCTTGGATTTTTTCACACGGCATCTGCTATCGAATCAAAAAAATTATCCAAAAAGCTGCGTCGACTCAACAAGCTCTGATTCTTATCCGAAACGTAAATACCAAGCAAAGGTACAGCCAAAGAGCGGAATCTCTGTAAGGAATTTGATCAAACACATGGTGACAGAATTCGAAAGGGACCGAGCAATGCGGATCTATACGTTTCTTATCAACTAGAGAACGAATGACGAAAGGTCAATTAAGAAAAAGGATCGACCTCGAAACTCGCCTATCTCTCAACAAAATCGAAAACCATTTCGTCAAAGCTGATTCGGAATTGAAGTTTCTGGACAACAATCTCGACATTACGTCGAACGGTTAACGAGCACAATCGGGTTGAGGAATTTCTTTCTGGGTTTTTAATCCCCTAGCACGTACCATCGAAACTTCTGACAGCTCGGCGGACTTTCTTGGCGCAACCGTCGCAGTGCATGTCCATCTTGAGGACGATGGCGACATTCCCGTCGTCCTTCTTCTCGCCTTCGTTCTTGGCGCCTTCTTTCTGCTGCGATGACGAACCAGATCCAGACATGAGCGCGTAAACCTCGAAGAGAGAAATCACACGGAAACACGCACACAACAGAGAGAAAAAAAACACGGCAAATTCCTAAAACTACAGTGTGAAATGCTTAGGAAGCACCAACCTCGCCCATTCTTTTTCGTCGCTACTGTCTCTCTTCCGTCGCCAAATGCTGCGGAGCGTACGATGTCTTCTCCTCCTTCCGAGTACTGGAATGGCTTGAAGGGGGGGAATGGTGGTAACGACGGGAATATATATAGAGCTTGCTTTATGTCATGCGATGTGGCATGGGTCATGCATGGTGTGGCGCGATGTTATGTATGAGCATGGCGATGATCATGATGGGTGGGGTTTTTATTTTATTTTCCTATTTGTTTTTTCAATGGAGATCGTGACGTCATCACCCACGCACAAAACCGCAGCAGTAATTTGCCGTCGAGTTGGACTTGGACTCAATCTGGACTTTGCTTTCCGTTTTTTTTTCCAAGTTCTAGAGCGTAAGTAACGGGAGTCTATCCATAAGACGGGAAAAAATTCATAAAATAAAATAGAACAAAAAAGAAATGGGACACATGATGTAATAATCTAGTGAACTCTCAACCGACGAAATCGAACTTTGTAAAAGAACACCAGCGCCTACCATCTACGTACTAATCGGCTTCGCGGGTCAAACCCGTCGCAAACAATATCAAAACATTATATGTTACCTCGAGACGTGAAGATCGGGTGTCGATTGCCCCGTCGTGGAAGCCGTGCTTTGAATGGCGTGCCACACGATCGCATGAGCATATTGTTTAGACCCGTCGCATGGATAATGCGGATAGGTCATTTTGTGTGCACGAGGATCATTCATTTGTTTCTATCTGAATACGAGATTTGCCTAGTTTGACGTGTGGAATGTGTGATGAAGGTGGAGCATTGGAGTATTTCTATTGATAGGTCATGTCATATAGCCCAAGCCGTAATCTAATAACTTCGTTTAGTATTATCCGGAGGATGGGCAATCAAGCTCATTTCTCGATTCGATAGAAGCCTATAAAGCATTGAATATATTCCCAAATAAAGAAAGATAATTAGAAAGCGGGTCCGACGATGCAATAAATTTTTGGGGGCTGTACTTGCACAAATCCAATTTATTTTTCGAGAAGTAGATCAACGCACGAATCCTAATTTAAATGAAATGTACTATTAAAAGGAGGGTATAATCACTAGGGCCTGCCGGAATCATATACCCAAATTAAATAGTCTAATATGCATTTACTCCTCTTACCTACCATTCTTCAGGTTGGACTTAGGATGCTGATCTTGAATTTATTGTCTTCGGTGTTTGTCATCGCAGTGAGGATGGAAGAAGGATAAAACAAAGAAAAGCAAATGCGGTTTTCAAGGATATTAGCCCTAGAGAGAAGATTTTCTTATTAAATAAAAATGTTTACCTATCATTCTATTTTTTAAGAAAATATGTTATGCATATCATTTACAATATAAAACTTGCGAGCACTATGATGTTTTAGTATTAACCTAATTTAACCTTTCAAATCAATTGATAGTATTTTTATAAAAATTCTACAGATATTTGAGAGTGAAATTGCACATCGTTTTCTTCCTAATATAATTAGATTTTATGATTTCACTTTCACCCAAATCCCATAGTACTCACGAGAGATATAGTAGATCATTTGGCAATGGCCTAATAAAAACTCTATAGTTTGTAATAAATGGTGTATTAATTGTGGTCCAAAATTCTACAGCCGAAGTTTTTTTTTCCTCTTGAATTGGGACTTAGGGTTATATTGCACACACTATGTGGTTGAACTTTTGGTAAGAAATTATCCAATCACAATCTTGGGGACATCTTCCATTGGAAGACGGATCCGACGTGAAAAATTCATGTTCGTTGACATGTGTACATTCTAATGGGATATTGGACAGAATGTTAAAGGAGGGTAAATTTGGATTAGAGTACTCGTTTGGAATTTTTTGTGAGCCAAAAATTAATTTTTAATAAATATGTCTGGGGCATTAATTTGGAATTTCTAGTGATATTTTTCTTATATTAAAACATGACAAGATGATGACGCCAGCCATAAGTGCCGGAGCTTGTGAAATTCATATCGAGCGAGAAAACTTACAACCAGGTACGTAAGTGGAAATCCTCCTCAAAGCACGCCACCATATGAGTAGATTATCTAGGCCCATTGCATGAATAACGTGTGTATGTCTTTTTGCATACATAAAGATTATTCATTTGTTTCCATCTGAATATCTACCTAGTGTGATGTATGAAATATATGATAGATATGGAGCATTGGAGTATTTTCATTGATCGGTTATGTCATATCCAATCGCTACGATTTAAATATCCGAAAGATACTTTATATACATAAATAAAAATATATATATCAAACAAGAAGTATACACAATCAAACAAATTTCTTGATTCAATAGAAGTCAAAAGAGTTGAAATTGAATAGGGTCCTAAATAAGGAGAGATTCGATTACACAGTACCTTCTTGGGGTTGTATTTATACAAATCCAGCTCTTTTCTTTCTTTCTTTCTTTCTTAGAAGTAGATCTCCCCACGAATCCTATTTAAAATGAAATGTACTATTAAAAAAGTATACCCACTGGGGCCTGCCGGAATTATAGACCTAAATTAACTAGCCTATTCATTTATTCCTCTTACCTACCATTCTTCAGGTTGGACTTATGATGCTGATCTTGAATCTATTGCCTTGGGAGTTTGTCATCATAGTGAGGATGGAAAAGGATGAAACAAAGAAAAGAAAAGGTGATTTTCAAGGATTTTAGCCCTAGAGCGACAATTTTCTTATTAAAAAAAATGTTTTTTTTTTTTTTCAAAAAGCAAGTTCACAGGTCATTTATTGTTCTCGAAAGTTGAGAGTGTTACGGCATTTTAGTACTGACAAAGTTTAAACTTTTAAGTCGACAATATCTCAATAATATTGCATAGATATTAGAGCAAAAGATTGCCACTTGTTGCTTAGTATAATCAAATTTCATGTTTTACTTTCACCCGAATCCTAGACTACTCGCGAGACATATGGCACTTCATTTAGCAATGGTCTTATAAAAAGTCCGTAGGTTTGTAATGACTTCTATAGAAATTATGGTCCAAAATTCTAAGGCTGGAGAATTATTATTATTATTATTTCGCTTTTGAATTGCGACTTAGGGTTGATTTTGCATTCCCATCATGTGGTGGAACGTTTCGTAAGAATTCATCTAATCACAACCGTGTGGAAATCTTCCATTACTTGTTTGTCAGCACGAGTTTTGCCTAGCTAGTGCTTGAAATCTCCTAGTGTGATAGCATTTTTTATAGCGACATTCGTTGTCGTGACATGTTTGCTCTTCACATGTTTTGCCATCTTCCTTATTCTCTTCATATGATTAGGGTTTCTCTGATAAAGGATTTAGGATATACTAATGGTGAAAAGCCCGGGTGCTTTCGGTCTGTCATGCCACACACAAGACGACAATAAGGAATTTCCACACAACAAATGCCAATTTTTATTGTCTCTTCTAATTATGTTGAATTGTAAAGTTCAGTTGATGCAAGAAATATGATGCATTGTACGAGGAAATTGTACTTGCTGAGTATTTTAAATCATCTTAGATGGTTAAAAAGAATTCCCATGTATACTTAGAGAAGTAACTAATTTTTTTTTTTATATATATAAAGAGAAGTAACTAATTTGAATTCAATATTCGCCGTTAACTAAACGCTCGCTCGCACGCTAGTGGGTCATCTCAAAGCGTAAATCGACTTGAAGATGCCTAACCAAACTAGAAAATTTTAAAGTACTAATATTTTGCAACGCGAAAAATTTTCTCTCTCAAAAACAATGTTGAATTACGTGGGGTCATCTCATCCCTCAAGGGCTTAATCTCATAATAATAGAAGTTTGAAATAGTTGCATATATATTGTCGAAAGAAAGCTTCCATTCATTAAACAGAATAATCCTCAAGATGTACATGGAAGGGCTTTCAACAAGCCTGACAAATCTCAAATAAATGCATAACAAAGCACAAGCCAACAAGCAAATAACAAAGCACAATCTGCGACTGGCACACTTTTTTTTCTCAAGAATATATTTGCAACCATAAACGTTCGATAGCCAATCACTAAAATCGATAATGAGCACACACCAAGATCTCACAATCTAATTGCAACGGCTTACGGTGCGCGTGTTTGATGTCCCCATCACCATCACCGAATAGTGATACCAACGTCAATATGTTGAAAGAATTCAAATCAAATATTTGTAAGGAACTCCCAAATCTAGAAATAGATATAGTTTGTGAGAATAAAACTCCCAGATCTAGACTTAAATCTAAATCGAGAGATGAGAGCGACCTAATCTTGAAGAGATTATAGAGCCACGATACGGACATCCTCATCGGTGACTGATGACTAAATGAATGGTCGAATTGATCTCTACATTCACTTAAGATCAGCTGCAGAAATTATTCACACCAACAAAACTTTCAAAACAAATGGGAGAGAAAGGAAAAGACGAGCAAAGAAATAGAAATCAAGTAGAGGGAAGGAAGAGAGAGAGAGAAAGGGGGAGGGG